>QEPC01011446.1:154085-177745 GCA_003113815.1 Sphenodon punctatus
ATGCTTCCCCCCCCACCAACCCTCTTGCTGCTGCGATACAGGTCCTGCACTGCTATGCTTCTGCAACCTGCACGCGCACACACACACGCTTTCCCCCCCAACCAACCAGTGAAACTGGGGCACTGGTTCAGTCACCGCAAATGTGCAAACGACGAAAAAAAATATTATTTTACAACAGAGTATCCAAAACACTAAAATACCTTTCACTAACAAAATTTTAAACTTCAAAAACCTGTAAAGATTCATGCTTATTTATCCAAATTGCAATCCTTCAAAAGAAAAGAGAAAACAGACAGCACACCACACCCACAGAAACTATTTCCCCTAGTACTCAAACATTCCCTCACAGGCATCCTCCTCCGGATCATCTGTAGTCCTCGGATTTCCAGAGGGTTCCTCACATACGTCCCCCTCTGAAACAGAGATCTGCAAGGAACCGTCCTCGGCAACAGGAATGAACTGCCTGTTCATCCTCAGGAAAGCAAGTCTCTCCAGACTGTTACTTGATAAACATGTCTGTTTATCACCAACAGCGTTACCAGCACAACTAAACAGTCTCTCAGATGACATGGCGCTGGGTGGGCATTCAACATGTGCCAGAGCAATGTCTGTGAGTGCAGCCAAGTCATCTGATCTCCCCTGCCAGTACTCCAGTGGATCAGAGTTTCTACTTAGCCCAGAAGGTATTTGATCTCTGTACCTATTGAGCATGTTCTCCGACTCAGTCATTGCAGCTGCATGATGGTCTAGTGGTGCAGCTGCTACAGTCCCAGGCTGTGCAACAACTCCTGGGAGCATCTCATACAAATCAACCAGATCCCACAAATTCCCACCTTCATCACATTCTCCCTGTGGGTGCTGTTGCACAGGAGGCTGTCTCAGGTACTCCTGCTGATGATGGGCACAACGAAACTAGCTCTTCTATGTGGAAGAGCATTCCAGAACTTTGACCTGTACTGTTGTGAATTAATAGACTGACTGAAACACTAACCAAGAGAATATTGTACACATCTGTAACTACTGAAGGGATGCTATGAGTTTCCTATATGCTTTATTTGCTTGCTATATGCTTCATAGTAATTTTTAGCTTAGGAATATTAAAAATGCATATTATAAGAAACAGGCTGGCAGGAGGAGAGAGAAATATGCTGACAGGGATACATTCTTGTAAGAACAGAACCAGAAAGAACTGTCCGTGTCCAGAACATGGCTGTACATAAACAAGAGAGATGGTTACAAGAATAAATAAGAACCAAGCAATGTAATGAGAGAAAAAGAGATGGCCTGATCAGACATAGAGACGCCTCAGAGAAGGGGTGTGGGGAGATCTATGGCCTAAGATCATGCCTTTCTTCCAGAGGGAGGGCAGGCAGGATCTAATCTGGTCATGCCAAACCCCAAACAAGTGACGAACAGGGAAGGACCCCCAAACCTGAATAGCGAAGGGGAGGAACTTTCTTGATGTGAAACTGTTAGCCCCATGCTCTGGATAACTCATAAGGCAGTCACTGAATAGAAAGGCCAGGCCTAGACAGAGAAGATGCCTTTCATGGTCCTTGTCCACTAGCCCTTATCAGGGCGCCGGCTAGCTCGGCAATTGGCCCTTTTACATTGCTCTCAAAGGCCCTGAAAAGCCTAGATGCAGTAGGCAGGCCCCTAGGCAGACAGCTATGGGCCCCCACCCTGCCTCTCCTCTCCAGACCAGACCCGAGACCTCTGATGCGTAAGAACTCATATGTATGTACTTATGGGTGTTTGCTTGCTGTTAGAGTAGGTGAAGGCCATTGCTGCCATATGCAAGTGTATTGTTGGTGCTATATTATTGCTATATTCTCAGTTCTTTCTATATTAATACGGTAATAAACATCTGTCTATTTAAGGACTTTGACATCTGTTTCCTAGTGCCTTTGCCCAGATCCTGGAATTGGGAGCTGCCTGCCAGGGGTCTAGGCCCCGTCCCTGGAAGGATTGATAGAGAAAAGTTCCAATTCACAACAGTACCTGGGAGAGTACCGCATTCTTAAAGCTGGCTAGCTGCTCGGTATTGCATCTCGTTAATGCCATCATCTTGAAGCGAGGATCCAGGAAGAGAGACAGGCGTGCGTGAAGCTCAGTTTTCATTTCTGCAAGGCACTTGTTGTCTTCAAGGGCCTTTAGCAACCCTCTGCACATCCGTGCTGCATCATGGCTCCCAGCATCCTCAAATCTTGCTGCTATAGCCTCGACCTGCCGTTCCAGCAACGAAATTCACCGAGGCTCGCATCTGCATGACTTGCTTTCTTGGTGGTATCACAGAAGGGCTTGAGCAGCCTCACCAGTTGCCCCATGAGGTTCCACTGCTGCAGTGTGATGACACGAGATGCCTTCGCGTTATCATCAAGCGCTACTGTTAGATCCCCGCTGACGTAGATTTGCTGGATAGCACTTTTTTGTACGGTCAGCCTCTCCAGCATCAAATAAGTAGAATCCCAGCAAGTCGTAACCTCCTGGAGTAAATGTTGCCGTGGAAGGGATAGCCACACTTGGATGTCTCACAATGCCCATCTGGCTGCTGCAGAGTGGTGGAAACGGGCACAGAGGTGGCGGCATCTTCCAAGAAGCTCCTTCACCTGCATGTCAGCTTTCAGAAAGTTCTGCACCACAAAGTCGATGCAACGGGCAAGGCAAGGCACTTTTCCTGTGTGCGCTTTCCCCACCGCACCACATTGTTGATGTTGGCAACATTGTCTGTGACAATGAAGCCAACTCCCAGATCATGGGGTGACAGTCACTCCTCAATGATGGCTGACAGTTGCTCTGCAATGCTGGTGCTTGTATGGGTTCCTCCCAAAGTGTAGCAGGCAGAGAATGGCCTGCCTCCATCCAAGGTGGCCCTTCTCATTTCTTGCCACCCAGTGAGCAGTGACAAACACAAAGTCATGTTTGGTAGGACTGGTCCATTGTAAGGTGGACAGTGCCTCCCAGACATTGCAGCAAAGCCACCTTCACAGAGACCACCGTCAACTCATACAGTTTGGGTATAACTTTTGTTGCAAAACAGATATGGCTTGGCACTTTCCAGCATGGGAAAAACTCTGCCATAAAGTCTTTAAAGTCCTCAGACTCAACAAAAGAGTATGGCAGCATTCCTTTGGAAATCCATTTTGCTGTGGTGGGCCTTTGGATGAGTGGCGGGGTACATTGTTTTAATCTCAAAGGTGGTCTCTAGCTGCATCATCCGCACTGACAGTACACTGGCCATGCTGTGATCCATTGGTCCTGACGAACCCGTTCCCATGGATGTAGTTCGCTGCCGCTTTAGAGCTGTTGGAGAGATATCAGTTTGGGAGAGAGTCCAAGACACGGCTGAGTCACGGCACAGTTGTGTTTCCTTGCTGAAATGGAGGTTGGTACAGAAGTGGGAGATCATGGACATAGTTCCCAGTCTTCTACCATCCTTTCCACAATGCATTTCCTTTTTGCAAATATTGCATATAGCGATGCTCTCATTGCCTTGCTTCAGATGGCAATGTTCCCTTACCCAGGAACACGTCTCAACAGGTGTCCATGTGCGACTGGTGGATGTGGTGGGAGTGGGACTGGCCACAGGAGCTGGAGGTGTTCCCACATGAGATGTGGCATGCGGTGGATGATGAAGCCACGAAGCTAATGCAGCCGAAGAGGTGGCCGTGGCATGTCTGGTGCTGGTCTGCGAGAAGAACCTGTCAATTCTACAAACAGTTGGAGTTGTGTGTGGTGCTGTGCTTTTGCTTCCTTCAGGAGCGGAGGATCGGTGGTGAGGCTCATCGGGGGTTACTGCTTCTTCCTCCGAATCCACAGATTCTTCCTCTGCTGTCTCTCCCCCCCCTCTTCTTCCTCTCCCCGTGCCTCTTGCCGCATCTGTCCTGTGGATGAATCGCGTGACATGCACTCCTCCATTCCCACCAGCTCCTGGGAATATACCTCCTCATGGGCTTGCAAATTCAGATTCTGGGACTGGGAAGAAGTAGTCACCAGATGTAAAGTGTCACCTGCATTGTAGAGATGTCGTCTACATTTGCTGAGGCGGGGACCCTGTACAATCACCTTCTTGCATGTTTTCCAATTCTTCTTCACCATTCTGAAACTGAATGTGAAAAAAACATTTCAGAGCATAATGTCAAAAGAGTTACGACATAGTAGATTGCCAATGGGGTTGGGGGAGGAGCATATTTGGTAGATATTATTTACTACTGAAATCAAAATGATCAGGAAATGCATGGAGTCGATATTATTGACGCATGGAGTAGATTTGCATTCAGGAAATGCAATGTTACACAATGTGCTATGGGCAGCACCGTACTAGAACACGATTGATTTGAACAGTACCTTTGAATGACCAAGGAGGTGCATGCTGAGGAATTACAAGTGATTTCTTATGCTCATACATTATTTTTTGCATGGCCCAGCAGATGAGACATGGAACAGCATTCATTAGGTCCCATGACCTCTCGCACTGCCATCCAGTACAGTTACTTACAATAAGGTAGTGTGCAAGGATAAAAGCAGAGGCGCACACAGCACAGAAATAAAAAATTCAGCAGCAGGAGAGATTTTAAAAAGGGAAGCATTTTGAACACTAGCCAAAACTGTTTTCTGTGGTAATACCAGGCTTTGTTTGTTTGGGGTTTTTTTTTAAAAAAGGACCAAGGTTCAAAAACAGTTGAGACAAAAGCACACAGCACAGCACATGCAGAACAGTTGCGATTTAAGATCCCCAAGGATTTACTACAATGAAATACAATGGTAAACAATTTTCATTCAAAATTTGTTTGGAAGTCCAGCCCAATCACATCACAGCCAAAGGGTGTTTTCAAAGAAGCGTCTCTCCCCACCCAGTACGTGCCATGCTCCTCACACTCACACACACACACACACCCAGGAAGCACCGGTTAACCAGTGGGTGCTGGATGTGCAATGCACTTTTCTGAAACACATGGAGAGGCTGCAAATTGACCTATGCTCCCAAGGAAGACACCTGGGAATGCACAAAAATGGTGCAGGAACATCTTTGCTAAATTGGTAGCTATTGATTACTTAGATGCCCATTCATTCAACCAATGTCTGTTACAAATACTATTACCTTGAAATAGTTAGCATACCGGATTCCATCTCTAGGCCTCACCACCCACAACATGTCCTGAAAGCACCGTCCCAACCCAACCACAATCATTAGAAGCACCAACCTCATCTTAATCATAACCCGAGTCACCACCCGTAACCTCAACCTCACCCCAACCTCAGTCAAATCATAAGGTGAATGGCATCCTCTGTTAAGGGACTGTTTCTTTGCAAAGAACTCACCTGTACTGAATATGGCAAATGAAGGAGTTGAATCAAACAAGCGATTTTTGAGTTGATCCAACCGTGCGGTAAATGGCACGATGATTCTCTGCCACAAAGAAAAAAAAATACTGCAGTGAATCATTATTAATCAAACATTGCTAAAAGCTAACTAAAATGTTTGCCTGCTGTGTGTGTGGTTGGGGCAGGGCGAGGGATGAACATGAACTTTGCAGAAATTGGCCTTGCGGAGAAGCACAAAGCACTGTGGGAAGCCCCCTCCAACCCCAATAGTCTTCCTCTTGCATCAACAGAGAAAAACACTGAATTGAAAGCCCCTCCTCTAACTAAAATCCCATTTGTTTTGCTTGCTGGAGTGACTGGTTGCGCTGCAGTTTGTTGTTACTTTGTGGTGCGTTGGTTATAATTGTAACCAGTAGTTTGCCTTCTTGTAACAAGCCCCAAGTTGTAACAAGTTCACCCGCCCCCCTTCCACAGCACATCAGCATTCCCTATAGAATAATGCAATCAAACTCCAATGAACAGGGCAGGGCATCACATTCAATGGCTCACTGGGGGGGGGGGGGGGGCAGGGTAACTATGCAGTACATCATTTATTTGTTGAAAATAAAACCCCAAAGAAACACACCTTACAAGGTCTTTTTCAGCCCTGTGATTCCATGATTGTAGCTTTCGATTTATATCCTATCCAATCCATGTGGCTCTGAGCAGGCAAAATACAACACAAATATCTGCCTTGCACCCTCCCTTCATACTTATTATTATTATTATTAACAAACATTTATATAGCGCCAGCAGTGTACCTGGCACTTTACAAAGTAATAAAATAGACACGGTCCCTGCCCCTAGGGCTTACAATCTGAGAGACAGGAGCTGGGGGAGAGACTTAGGAAGGGGAACAGAGGGAGAGACAAGGGGTCTAACATTCATGAAGATGCGAGGTCTCAAGTGCACGTACTTGGCTTGGTTACGATGAGATACCTTCAAATCTCTCCTTAAAACTCACCTCTTTCGCTCTGCTCTGTCTGACTCTTTATCCTGCTGAGCCACTATTCCTATACCTACGACCTGTTTACCCTTATCCTTGCCACATGGACCTGCCTGCTGTCATTCTCATTGTAACCAAGCCAAGTACGTGCACTTGAGACCTCGCATCTTCATGAATGTTAGACCCCTTGTCTCTCCCTCTGTTCCCCTTCCTGTGTCTCTCCTCCAGCTCCTGTCTCTCAGATTGTAAGCCCTAGGGGCAGGGACCGTGTCTATTTTATTACTTTGTAAAGTGCCAGGTACACTGCTGGTGCTATATAAATGTTTGTTAATAATAATAATAATAACCCCCACACATTCCTCGTGTCTCTTGCACAGGAGCCCCCAGTCCACACCCCTGTCTCTTACCTAGGGAGACCCGTGCACCCCCCCACTTCTTACACAGAAAAGATCAAACCACCTAGAAGGTGGGGGTAGAAAAGCTGCGGTTAAAGTGAAATTGTAGCAAGAAAGGGATGGGCCGATTCGCAGTCAGCGGGGACAATAAATAAAAGGCGTTCTCTAACCTAGGAGCCCCAAACCAGTTTCTCCAGGGAAGCTCAGAGCAACCCCTCCCCCGTTACAATTCAGAGATCTATTGTCTTTCTGCCTCTACCCAGTGGCTCCTAAGAGAGATGCAGAAAGAAATGGGGACTTAAACCAGAGGCATATTGCCTGTGTTTGGGGAATAACCCCCCCCAATATATTGGAGCAGCAACAGGGAATGAAAAATTCCAATTGCTTGTTTGGCCAAACTCAGCTCCGGTCCCCTCGCTATTTTATACACAATCCCCCGCCATTTCACACAGGCTGGGGAAAGTCAAACTGGTGGAAGGGGGGTGGGGGAGAGAGAGAGAGAGAGACATCTGGGAAGGTAACCAGTCAAAGGGAGAAAAAACCTACGGGATCTTAGAGGCTGAGCCCCCGTGACCTGGCCGCGCAGCGAGCAGAACCGGAGTCTGCCCCGCCTCCAGGCCCAGCTCCTGCGAGCTCCAAAGACGGGAGGCTTTAGGGCCCGCGGGAACTCCTGCCGCTTACCCCGGCCCCGCCTCCTCTTGCCATTTCCTGGCGGGAGCTGAGCCTGGTTCGGTTTTAGCAGAAGCTGGAGCGGGCGAGGAGGCAGTAATCCGGATTGGGTTGGGCTCGGATACAGCAGCGTGGATCCAGGCAGGTATCCCCCAGGGGGAGCAGCCTGGGGGTGATTCTCTCCTCCTTCCTTCCTTCTCCCAGATAAAATACGGTGGTTTATATGGGACCTAGAGGGTTGTTGGATGGGATGGGGGGTAATTAAAGGGAGCTCCCCCTGTATTTTAATTAAAGGAGTTGCCGCCTTTTAAACCCACATCTGTGTTCTGCGCCGCCTTCCATCCATGGGGGGGAGGCCCCTCCCGTTGTTGCTGCCCCGCAAGCTCTACGGGTGAAAACAGATCTAACAGCTTGAACTCCACTTTAACATTCCTTATGCATGTTGCAGGGCTCTATTGGTACCCTCTGTAGCCCTGCAACATGCATAAGGAATGTTACAGCGTTATGGCTAAGGCCGGTTCTGGCTGGGAGAGGAGCAGTAGGCCTGCTTATTCCTCTCCTCCTCCCTCGGAAGCAGCCCAGGGAGCTGTAGGATCTACTTGGCAAACACGTGGGGAGGCGAGTCCAAACCGAGAGTAGCGCTTCCTCCAGCCAGTGGGATGAGCAGATCCTGCTTAAATCTGCGCCTCCCCCCCTCCCGGCCTTCATTCGAACCCCCTTTCCTAGGCAAGGGAAAAACCCCGCCGGAGGCCGAATCTGAATGAAGCCGCTTCGCCTGGATCAGACTATCGCCAGGAGCCGAAGCTGCATCGGCTCTGGCGTCAGATTGGTTAAATGTTTGGAAGCGAAACCGAAACTAGCTCCCGGCTAGCGGGTTGGGGCCTGGAGGAAGGGGCGCAGGAAAGGGGGTGGGAGCAGTTGGGAGGGGAGGGGGATGAACCAGAGCGGAGCCGAGACTGGGCGGCGGAGCGGCTGATTACTCGCGATCCCACAAGAGGCTGGGGGGACGGGAGATTCAGCCCGCTACTGCCCGCTTTGGCTGGATCATTTGCCCCTTCTGAAACCTCCCCTTCCTCCCCCCAGGCTGCACTGAGATTCGCATTTGGCTCCGGATAGTCTCCTAGAAAGGAAATGGTTGGAGCGGAGCCTGATGAGGTAGGAGCTGGGCACAGGGAAGGGGGAGTGGGTTTCAGTCATCCCTTTGACTCCTGTTTGCTAGTTGTTGTTTGTTGTTATTATAAGTATGTGTATAACGCCAGCTGTGTACCTGGTGCTTCCCCAAATATGGGGTGTGGGAAAGCTCTGTGCACATTATAAATAAATAATCAGCTGCCAAGAAGACTTTGCATTAGACTGAGGGACTGTTTTGCTGAACAGGTGACCAGACAGATTAGCCTGGAACTATGCATCTCAGCAGCTGTTGAACCTACCCCTTTACTGGACATGAATTTGGATACTTAACAGCTGCATTTCATTTCTATCCAGTTGTGATGAAAGATTCAAAATCCTACTAAGAAAATAAATGTATAGTTGTGATTTTGGACAAGCTGGATTTGGATGGGAATTACAATCCAAATGTATAATGCACAGTTGGCATTTTACATTTTTTTGTTGTTGGATAAATCTGCTTTGGTGCATTGGCTGCATAAAACACCTGGAACTAAAAGTGTTTCTGCTAAAATTTTAATCTAGGAGAAATTAGCGAAGAAACTCTTCTGTGTAGGGAGGGGGGACGGGGAGCACTGAAATTTGTGAGAAAGTAAACACTGGAATAACTTTGGGCATCTTTAGACATAAAAGAAGATCGGGTGTCAAAACCCCCAAGCATACGTTTGGTCGTTGTGTGTTAGCACTAGAACGATCCCAACACCAATTTGGCCACCTGTTGAACACGCAATGTGAACACCATTGCATCATGTTCTGGCTGAACACCTGGCCAAAGCGGAGTCTAATGCTATCGCGTGGCATGTTAGCAGGTACAACACGGGGAACGAGGTGACAGCGCTTGTGTGCTGAGATCGGGTGGCGAGCAAAACCTTGATTTGCCCCAAGATGGGCTGTGTGTCTAAGCAGCGTCACATGGTGAACACAGGGCCAAACCCGTGTTCCTATCAAGGCCAAAACACACATTCAGCCACCCATTGACGTTGTATCTAAAGACACCCAATGTTAAAACGTGCTCACTGAAGCCAATCCCAAAGCTGCTACTGTCTGTAATGGGGCAGGATCAGGACCAGAGGTCTCTAGGACTCCTTGCTGCAGTGCTCACCATACCCACTGCACTACACAGGACTAAGGCCACTTTCAGACTCTTCCCCCCCCCGCATGCGCATATTCTGGCTGCGTGAGGGAATGCACAATCCCAGAATATGTGCCGGAGGGAGGGGGAGGTCTGAAAGCAGCCTAAGTCTTTGCAGGGTGGAGCCAATCCTGCATTGACTCTGGCATTCAATCAGATACCAAATTCTGCACCACTTAACATGGTTCCTCAGAGATGACTTCAAGCCCTGATTACGTCTTAAACCTTTAAACAGATAAAGGAGGATGCGGGGTATAAATATTTATAATAAATAAATAAAGGTTCCTCCTCCTTCACCTGCTTGTAACCCTCCTACTCCTCTAAACGTCTTTGCCCCTTCTCCCTTGCTGCCCCTCATGCCTGAAACTCCCTCCCTGGATACGTTTGCTCCACTCCCTCCCTCCTTCCCTCCCACCTTTCAAATCCCTCCTGAAAACCTGCCTCCTTCTGTCCGGCTTTCCCTAGCTTGTCATGAGTGAAATTGCATCCTTTTCCCCCTCGCTCAGAATCTGTAACTAGGTGAAGCACATGCACCTGCAACTTCTCAGCCTCATGAATGTGCTCTTGACTCTCCCAATGTTCACCTCTCCCTTGTCTTCCCCCTCCCTTGTCTCTTAGATTGTGAGCCCCCTGGAGTTTAGGGACCTCTCTGCAACTATTGATTGTACAATGCCAGGTACACTGCTGGTGCTATAGAAATAATCATTAGCAACTTATTTTTAAACAGGCTTATTCGTTTAGCAAAACAAAATAATAGATTCAAAGTGACAACCTCCAGTGTGTTCCTAAAACTCTTCCCAATCTTAATCCGCATGGAGAAGCCACGACATCTGGCCTGTCTGAGAAAAGAGAGGAGGGGGCAAAGTGGATGAGAAAAGAAACAAGGAGCTGCTGGTAGGTGCCTGGACCCTCTCCCCCCTCGGGTTTGCTGGCCTCACACCACCCTGAGTGACACTGGAAACACGGGCCCGTCCTGCTGTTCCCAGCCGGGAAACCAGCCCATCCGAGCCTGGGGAGTAGGGTGGCCTGGTATGCAAATTTTAGAGGACACTTATGAGAAATCCAGGTGGTAGGGCTGTGTTGTATTTCTCATAAGTGTCCTCTAAAATTTGTATACCTGGTCACCCTGCTGGGGAGATGAGCTCAGGCATGCGTTGGGGTCACGATGCTCTTGTAGCAGGAGACAGCTCGGCAGAAGTGTCTGTATTGGCTCTCTCTGGCCAAGGGCTGGTCAGATATTCCAGTGACAGGGTTTTCTCTGTCTCTCCCAAAGTAGAGATGAGGGAGAAGAGAGAAAGTATGTGCTGGGGCAAAAGGAGGCTTTGACTTGCTGCGTGTTAATGAAATTGGGGATTTCACCCCAGCCCTGCCTTTTTGCAGTCGATGACTGACCTTCACCTATGACCTTGCCTGGTGCCTTGCCCTCACTCTTTCCTTGTCGGCTACAAGGGATGCTGTGTTCTGGCACGATGGTAAATAACTGTCTGGTCAGCTGGGAGAAAGCAGGGTTTGCCGTGTTGGTCCCCAAATACAAGCAATCGAGACAAAGTAGTAAAGTGATCTCTCTTATTGGACCGACTGCGGTGGGTGGAGGTAGGCAAGCGTTTGGATCTCTCAGGGGCCTTCCTCAGGCAGGTCTGGGGTTGGTTGGTACCAGAATTAACCAGGTTGCTTACCGCCCCCCAAGACCTACCTGAGGAAGACCCCTGTGAGGTCTGAAAGCTTGCCTACCTCCACCCACTGCAGTCGGTCCAATAAAAAGGGTCACTTTACTACTTTGTCTCTGTTGCCTCTATTTGGGGACCAACACGGCAAACCCTACTTTCTCCCAGCTGATCAGACAGTTATTTACCATCCACCCAGTGCATTTGGGCCATCGCTTTACTACTTGGTCTCAATCGATCAGCTGGGAGGCAGATTTCTGATTCTCCCGCTTTGTGCTTGCAGAGACGGACAGAAGCCGAGAGGCAGAAGATGGTCTGCATGTGGAAGGAGCTGCATGAGCTCCTGGAGGGGCAGGCTCAGCTCCTGCTGAACCAGCTGGCAGCGCTGGTGAGAGACATTGCCCAGAGAAGGGAGACTGTCTCCAAACGGTCCAAGGAAACTTCCCTGCCAGATGTTCCTTCTCTCTCCTCTCCCAGAGCGGGTCAACAGACATGGAGCCCATTTCTGCAAGTGAGACTGAGCTAATGCAATGATATACGGTGTTTCTACAGGGATGGGCTGTGGCTCAGGTGGCAGAGCCCATGCTTTGCACGTGTAAGGTCCCAAGTTCAATCCCTGGCACCTCTGATTCAGGATCTCTGATAACACACTTGGGTGAGGTCACTGCTGGGGATCCTGGAGGGTCTTGGGTAGCATGCCTGGGTGAGGCCTCTGCTGGAGACCCTGGAGAGATGGATTTGAAATCCTGCTGCCGTGTCCGGTTGTGACAATACTGGGCTAAGTCTGATTCAGGCAGCTCCTTATAGAGAAACCTCTCAGCCCAAGATCTCGGAGTGCTTTACAAAGCAGGTCAGGATCGTTATCCTATTTTATGATGGGTAACTAAGCCACAGAGGGGGCTGGGACTAAACTAAGCTCTCTGTTGTAACTTGGTGTCGGATCCAAGAACAGAATCCAGGACTCCTGGCTGGCGTATCCCCCAGGACCATCTCTTGCCCTGCATATCCTGTTTGTGAGTGAAACTGCCCTCCTTTCCCAAGGGAAGATCCCTCCTGCTAGGCCTAAGGCCCTACATCAGGACTTAGTGGAGGCAGGGGATTGTGTGGGCTCCCCGCCCTGAGGCGAGTTTTACTGTCAGTGAAACAAAGATATCTTTCTGTATTATGCGTGGGGTGGAACAATGTCATCTTCCCAGCAGGGATTCCTCACTTAGAAGGCCAGTATCCTAAAGGAAATCTCTTTAGCCAAGTACTAACTTATGGCTCCATGAACAAAGAAACTAATCTTTCCCTAGTTCCATTAAGTAACTGCCTCGCCCAGATAAAACCATTCCATAACTTCCCAACCCCACGCTTGCATTCCAGGGTAGGACTCCTCTTTTGTGATGAATGTAAATGATGGCCCGTCTTCCTAGGTAAAATTTGAATCTGAATACCATGTCTCCCAACACCCTGGAGCTGGGGAAACACAGAGTGATTGAGAATACTTGCCCTCAACTATGTAGAGATTAGAAGCTTGTAATCCAGTCTGGTCTGAAACCTGGATCAGGCTGCGGTAGGCTCTGCATTGGTGCTTCAGTTTCCTGTACGATGCAGAGTCACCAATAGCAATGACCCATCCAGACACTGGGTGTTTTTGCACACATGTTTCTCCTGGATGTTTGCTGTTACATCCTGAACTGTCTTGTGTGTCTACATCGCTCACCCAGATCTTAAACATCTGGATCTTTGAACTTCTGTGTGAAACTTCTCCCAGAACCTTTGTGTGTAAAAGGTTCTCCTGGTAAACAGCTTTGCTCCATGCAGCTGTGGTCACTTGGTTTCCATGGCAGCCTGTCATGTCTACAGCTGCGGCTATTTTAGGCTGCCTCAGGGCAGTGTTTGTGTGAAAAATGCACCCGGAACTTACTTGTGCACTTGTAAACCCAGAACATTGAAAAATCCGGAACTTTAAGGTGTGTGTAAAAATGCCCAATGTGTTCTTTTGTGGTTTCTGCATGAATTCCTGCTTAACAAACTTGTGGTGATCTAGGGCCTCTGGGCTCAACACTACACAGCTGAGAGCAAATCTCCCAGCTGGAGGATCTGGCAGAGTCTCTCTAAATGTGACCCTGAACATCTGGGGTTCCCCAAATACCAGAGACTCCAGTGGCGACTCCCGTGCAGGCCACTGACACCTCCTCTTTCTCTCCCCTCTAGGATGTTGGAAGCACCAAAAGCAGGTGAGTTCTGTGCTTGGTCTTGTTGCATCTCGCTCTCTTCTGGGCTTGGAAACTGACCTGTATTGGGGGTTGCTGGGGTTTGGATCGGGCCCATTACTAACCCGTACTCTGTTTCCAGCAGGGAGGATGGAGTGTTTCTGAAGTCTGGTTTCATGGAGCTGGAGCAGAAACTCGGCAGCCTCTCTCGGAAAAGGACCTTCCTGCAGCAGATGCTCTTGGGCATCAAAGGTGAGCAGGAGTCTTGCTGCATCCTCTCTAGTTCTGTCCCCCTGAGGAGAAATCGGTGACGCTAGTGATGTACCTGCCTCTGAGATCCACCTTGCAGCCCCTAACACAGGAAAGTTGCCCTTCCCTTACCCGTGAGGCTGGCTCTGTCCGCAGCGGCTGCGCTCTCTGTCCTGTCGCCTCGTAATGAAAAGTGCTGGGATTTTAATCCCCCAGTAGGAATGTTGCCATGAAGGCTTGAACCTGTATTCTCACCTCTCACGTGTCTTCCTTTTCCAGGGACTCTGGAGCTGGAGAGCGACGCAGGTACGTCCGTATCTCAAAAGGGGTGATGAGGGCATTTTGCGCCAGTAACATTGTCACAGACAGAAGACCCCTTTGCCAACCCCCGATAAGAGGAACGGATGCTGATTCTCTGCCAGGGGTGTCATTGCCCTGTGCCCCCTCCCATCGGGACTTAGTGCTCAGGATTTTTTTAAAATGCATCCACCTCATCATTGCTGCAGGTCTGAAAAGAAGTGGCATCAAGGTATAGTGGTACCTTGACAACTGGCTGCTTAGGACCGTCCTCTAGTGGGTTTGTCTGAACAATTCTCCTCCATGATTTGGGTGGGATTTGTATTAATTTGAAACTCTTCTAAGTTGCCATGTGCCTGGTTCCTAGGAGCAAAACTTGACTCTAGAAGAGATCCTTCATGCCCAGAGACAGCAAAGGGGGGACATTTACATCTTGCTTGTTTCCCCCACTCCCTCCCCCCAAAAACACCATTCCTCACTTCCTTCCCTCTGTTTCCATTAAGGATGTTACCATCCAGCCTGTCCCTCAGGCATGTAGCCTGGGATTCATTTTTGACTCCTTCAAGCCTCAGATCTAAGCTGTTGCCAAATCCTACCACTTTGCCCTGTCTAATATTGCTGAAATCCGGCCGTGCCTTACTGTTGCCACCGCAAAAACCCTAGTCCGTGCTCTAGTCGTCTCTAGACTGGACTACTGTAACTTCCTCCTTACTGGTCTCTGCTCCTCTGATCTCACCCCCTCATCTCCATTCAATGCTCTGCTGCCAAAGTCATCCACCTTGCCCGTCGCTTTGACCACGTTCAGCCCCTCCTCTCTGCCCTACACTGGCTCCTTCTACATTAACGCATTTGGCAGAAGCTCCTGGTCTTCACCTTCAAGGCTCTTCATGGCCTTGCTCCCCCGTATCTCTCCGCTCTTGTATCCCGCCACGCTCCTGCCCGGGAGCTTCGCTCCTCCTCTGCCCCCACCCTCGCCTGCTTGCAACTCCCCTGCTCCTCTAAACGTCTTTGCTTCTCTCTTGCTGCCTTCCAGGTCTGGATACACCCAGCTCTTCCATCAGGCTTTCCCTAGCTCCTCATGAATGAAATTGCATCCTCTCCCTCCCTACCCCCAACTCCGAATCTCTTCCTTGTAACTAACTATGCTAGTTCCTGTACCTAAGTGAAACTTTGGCCTGCAATTTCTCAACCTCATGAATGTACTCTTGTCTCTCTCAATGTTCAACTCTCCCTTGTCTCCATTGTAAGCCCCCTGGGGCTAGGGACCTGTCTATATTGATTGTACACTGATTGTGCTATAGAAATAATAATAATATAATAATCCACTGACTTCCAAGAGCCCTGCAGAGGGGCCTTCTTGGGGCAGGGGAGGGGTTACTCCAACTTTCCTTGCAGAGGGGTTGCTAGGTGGGAACGGGGCCCCTGCTGGGGATGCCGGTGGGCCCGCCCACCTCCCGACACCCGGGCTTGTGAGCCCTGGTGCAGTTGTGCCTGTTGTACTCGTTTCCTTGTTTGATTTCCCACCTCTCTCCTTGGACTGCAGCCACTTCTGCAGGTTTTGGAAGGGAAGGAGTTAATCCCTAGGTTCCAGATTCTGGAATGGAGGGAAGAGGGCTCCCATTTCCCCAGTTACCAAAGCTGCTTGGGTATCTGTTCTCCTTTACAATCCCTGTCACTGCAGTGTTTGCTACTGGAGGTGCATTAGCCAGCCTGGGGAGGATGCCGCTCATCCTTGACTTCTCTTGTCCCTGCTTATCAGTGGGGAGGATGGGGGTAGGTTGGGGATTCTCAACCTGGTGCTCGGGGACTGTGTGAAAGTGCTCCCCAAGCCAGCTGTCAGTAATGCTTGGGAGCACTTGGAAACAGTCCTTCAACCATTAAAGTTAACGTAACCTGGGATGGATTGATTCATTATCTCCATTTCCATTGAAATGAATTTGAAAATGAATTGCAGAGGGGAGACTTCATCTATGCGTGTTTATGCAAATGATTCATGCAAATGATGCAGTGCTCCCATGTAGTCACTTAACATCCCCAGCGCTCATGACTAGAAAAAGGTTGAGAACCCCAGGGGTTCGGTGCTGGGATGAGTCAGGAGGCCTTTGCTGGGGGCGGAGGAGAAGAGTTTCCATTCATCCGAGGGGATGTGTCCTGTCTGAACTCTTCTCCAGCTGCTCTTCCTGGCCTACGAAGTTGCAGAACGGCACCCCAGTTGGGTTTCATTTTGTCCCTTCCACCTGCAGGGATGGGAGTGGCTGCAGCAGAGCTGGCTCAGGTAAGGGATTGTCGAGGAGCTGCCAAGGGAGGAGGAAAGGGGAGGGGAGGAAAATACACAGGGGACCAATTTGAAGAGGGGCACCATGCATGCAGGTCTCCTTGCTGATGCTGCTCAGAGTAGGCAGAAGTGCCCATCTGCCGGCTCAGAGCCCCAGCTTGGGAATCGCCTTCTCTTCCTTCAGGGCTGGAACTCTTGTTTCAGTAAATTTCCCTGTTTCCTGTGGCCGAGGGGACTTTTCACCCCCTCCCATGGGATTGTGACTGGGGCAGCGGGTGCTGAATGGGAGACGTTTGCTGTTTCAGGGAGCTGTGACTTTCGAGGCGGTGGCTGTGTACTTCACGCCGGGGGAATGGGCTCTGCTGGATCCCGCTCAGAGAGCCCTGTACAGGGACGTCATGCAGGAGAATTACGAGAACGTGGCCTCGCTGGGTAAGCTTCCTTCCTCTTGGTTTCTTGGAGCTGTGTGTGTGGGGAACCCCTCAAATCTCTGATTAGGCTGATGCTGAGAAGGAGGTAGATAAATTGATAGAATTCGAAGGAGAGCAACTAGAACCTTCGAGTTAGGAAGGACCTCGAGGTCATCTAGTCCAGTAACTGTCCCAGGAGTGCAGCTGAGGCCACCTTCGTAGGGAAGCAGGGAAATGTTTGCGAGAGCTGTTGCGGCTCTCTTCTCGCAGCCATTAGCGCACATGGGATCGAGCTAGTCTGCTTTTATCCCGCAAGAACTCTCCCGCATGACCAGGTCCCCAAATGCAGCATTTACAAAGACGGGTGTTCTCGTGGGATAAAAGTGAAATAGCGCGTTCTCATGGGCGCTAATTGCCGTGAGGAAAGAGCCGCGATTGCTCGGACAGATGTTTCCCTGCCTCCCCGGTAATGTGTGAAAGTGGCCTCGCATAGAAGTTCCTAAGCTTTTGTAGAGCCTGGCTCGAGAGTCTTTGCGGAGGGAGAGGCATTAATCTCAGTGAGGGGTTCACTCCCTGCCCAGAGATAATTCCATTCTCTCTCCTTTTATTTACCCTCTTATTGCTCATCTCGGAAAGGGCTACGTACCAGCGCTTACTAGAAGGGGCATCTCAAGGGATGTGGGTGGGGGGACACCCATTTATTCTCCAGTCACTGAGCCAGGATCAAGGATATAGCAGAGCCTGGGTTTAAAGCACCCACTGAAAGCGACCCACCTCATGGAGCCCAGTGGGGGCAGAAGTGGACACCATCGCATTCTCAGAATCAGTAGTGGCTGACTTCCCACCCCCCTACCCCGGCTGAGGCCTGCTCAGTGCTGCCCACCAGTTACCTGCTTCTCCCATTGGGTTCCCATGCTCCCATCCTGGTCGGTTCTGTGCCTTCCCATGTCCCCCTTTCCACCCCCAGCCCGAGTGAGGGCCAAGGACTGTGCTTTGCATCCAGGATGCCACAAACCCTTAATCCCTCCTGTGTCTCCCTCCACAGCAGTGTTTCCAGTTCCCAAACCTGACATGATCTTCCTGTTGGAGCGAGGGGAAGAGCCGTGGGTCCCAGCGCTGCATGTATATGAGGAGACGGCGATCATGTGGAACGCGAGTCCAGGTGAGGGATCGAGTAACGCAGCTCGGACAGGGGCGTTGCAAGGCTGTGGAGAGCCCAGGCTCGGATTCCAGTTATAGGTCCCTTAAGGGTGTCTCTAAAGTAAAATAATAAATGCATTAAAATATATATAGATGTCAATATGTGTGCGTATATAACGTAATATATCCATAAACAGCAGTATATCTGGAGTAGAATATTATTTATTTTTCAAAAATGAAAATAAGTTGTACAAGCAAGAAATTGGAAAAACAAAAATAGGAATGTAAAATCCATGCAGTACATCCACATAATGAGAATAAAAATGTGGCGTGCTGAGAGTGGTAAGAGGAGCGACCAAGGCAGAACAAGGCTAGTTGTTTTGTCGCTCCCTTCCCTTGTGGTACTGCAGGCAGGCAACCGGCACCATGAAAGCCCAGGTGCTTCGCAGTATCGGGGACCAAATGGACTGCAGCCGCTGGGCCCAGGAAACGTGCATCGGCTTCTCCAGCTGTGATTGGTTCCAGCCTGGGCTCTCCCTGTGCAGAGTGAACGGCCTGCTAAGCCAAGCTGAGGATCGCAGGTTAAACTAGGGAGTCTGCCCCTTTGAACAGAGTTCTTCTTAAGAGCTGGGGTTTTATTGACCTAGTGTGCCACTATGGGGGCATCTCTCTCTGGGAATCGGTCATGGCTTTCAGGGTCCCAATCAGATGAGGAAATAGGTCATTTCATACATGTGGACAGACAAGCAGCAAAGATAAGGAACACCTTAAAGAGCTGGCAGGGTCAGCTTTAACATTGACTTAAAGGGGGAACTGCAAATACTCTGAAGCAAAGGCACCCAACATTGCGGAGAACCCTCAGACAAAGGAAGCTCAAAGGCTGGCGCCCCAAAAGACTGTATATAATACAGTCCAATAAAGTTAGTATTTTAACTACCTTTGTCCCTCCTGCAGGAGGGCAGGAAAATCCTTCTGGGTTTTTTTTTGTTGTTTTTTTTTAAATTAGCAAGCATTTATATAGTGCCAGCAATGTACCTGGCGCTTTACAAGTAATTGAATAGACACAGTCCCTGCCCTAGGGCTTGCAATCTGAAAGACGGGGGGTGGGGTGGGTGAGACGAAGGAAGGGGAACAGAGGGAGAGACAAGGGGCGTAACATTCACGAAGATGCTAGGTCTCAGGTGCACGTGTTTGGCTTGGTTACATCGAGAATGGTGGCTGGCTGGTCCATGTGAGGATATGAGTACACAGACCTTAGGTAACAGATTGTACTGGATGGAGGGTATCAGCAGGAGTTAGGAGAGGGGAGCAAGAAGTCAGGGAGGGCAGAGCGGAAGAGGTGGGGTCCAAGGTGTCATTAAAACCAGCAAAAGAAATTAAAATGTAGAAATAATAATAAAAACCCTCTAGTTCTGTTGCGTTACTGAAAAGCCCAGGGATGGAGTATTAGGGCCCAGCCATTGTGCACCAGCAGAGTTCCCAGACACCAACCCACAGCAGAAGCCTAAAAGGTTTAGCCCCCGCAAACCAAAACGCAGCCTCCCTCCCACCAAAAAGCAAAACAAAAGCTACACCTCTCACCTCCCTTTGTCCCTGCTTTTAGTCTCCTCTGGTCCCAGGAATCCAGACAGACTCTCCTCCACCCAACCTGGGTGCGTGCCCAGGGTTACCACACTTGCCAGATTCATCTCTTGCCTGAGAACGAGCTCATGGGAGCAGGAGGCTGCGGGGTAAAAATATCTTTCAATACGTTAATTAATTAATTAATTAATTAAAATAAAAGAAACCTGTGTAAGAAATTTTACATTCTGGCAAAAGAATAAGAAAAACTAATAATGTTTTGTTTTCAGAAACAACTTAATCATGTTGAAGGTGTTGTTTTTTAAAGTCAGCCTGAGAGAGAGGCTCCGAGAAAGTTTTAACCAACTCCCCTTGCTCCTCTAGATGTCTTCGCCCCTTCTCCCTTGCTGCCCCCCAGGCCTAGGACTCTCTCCCTGGATACATTCGTTCTGCTCCCTCCCTCCCAACTTTCAAATCCCTCCTGAAAACCTACCTCTTCCTTCAGGCTTTCCCTGGCTTGTCGGGAGTGAAATTACATCCTCTCTTCTCCCCCCTCTCCCCCCCAAGCCCCTTGGGGTAGGGACCCATCTATAACTACTGGTTGTACAGTGCCAGGGACAGTGCTGGCACTATAATAATAATAAATGGCTTAATCTAGCGTTTACTAAAACCACCTTGCCCCTCACGCCTGTCTCCTCTCTTCCCCCCAACTGCTCTCCCCCCATGCCAGCTTTCATCACCTCTCCTCCTCCTAGCTGTACTAATTCCCCACACAAATATAGGGTGATCATTTATTCATCTGGCTGGCTAGCAAGGGTAGATAGGAAATGGTCAGATAAAGAAATGATCACCCTGTGTGTCCTTCACACACACACCCTTACTCGCCCAAACACCTTTCTCCCCCCCCCCCCCCCCAATCCACAGCTGCTCCCTGCCCTCCACTCATTTCATACCACTCCCACGTGTCTTTCTTCCTTCCTCTCCTCCAGCCCCTGTCCGGCTCTCCCCAAACACCCTCACTACTCCTTACTCTCCCTGCTCTGTACTTCTGACCCCTCCCATCCATACCTGCTCCATGTCCCTCACTCACTTCATGCCATCCTCCCCCACCCAGAGCCTCTTCTCCTCCAGTCCCTGCCTAGCTCACCACCTATTCATGTTCCTTGCCTCCTCCCAACCCCCCTTGTTCTCACCTCTGCACCCTGCCCCATCCCCATGTGGACACAATTCTCTCTCCCCTGGGGCAGCAGAGAGGGGACTGGGCAGCTCCCCTGACTCTGGCTGGGGCGATGAGGCTGTTCTCATAGTCTGTGGGTGGAAGGGGGAGGCTTGAGGCTGTTTCCCTCTCCTGCTGAGGTAACTGACCTGTGCACAGCTGGCGTGGAGACACTAAGAGTAAGAGCAGCATGCTTTCTAGTTCAACACCAGGGAGTGGTGCATGGCCTGCTGGGAGCTAGAGATTCTCTCTATCCACGCAGGTGACGGGATGGAAGGTGAAAATGAGGAGGAGACTCTACCGCAAGACCCTGAAGGAGCAGGATCAGGAATCCTGAGTGGTGATTCCCAAAAGCCTGAGGCTTGTGAGAAAACTGAGAGTCTCCCTCTAAGAGAGAACTCCAACAAATGCCCCAATTGCGAAAGGAGGTTCAATCTCAGCTCAACATTTACTGCACATTGGAGACACTGTGCGGGTGAGGAAACTCTGCCCTGCCCTGTCTAAGGCAGGCTTGAGGGAGTAACATGTTTGCCAGTTTTCCACAAACCTATCCTTTTGGTTCCAGCCACCCATTGTCTGGAGGCAGCAGCAGCCTCTGGGCTGAGCATTGTGTCTCTGACTCTTCCAACCCCAGGTAGAGAAAAGGAAACCCCAGTCCGCTCCTTATCGCTGCTGCGGCCTTGGTGGTTGAATTCCTCAGACCTTGGCTACCCGGAGGATGAGATGGGTCCTGTAGAATCCCCTTCCCGTTTCCACAGCCATAGAAACTGGCAGAAAGACACCCATGACAGGACAGGCTCCCAACCTCTGCCACTCCTATGCCTGGGCTCCTTCATGCTCCCAGAGCGGCTGTCTACAGGAGGGGTATCTTATAGGCTTGCCATACCCCTACTTTCCCCCCAGAAACCTTTTTAAGGAGAGGGTGCAATAATAAGTGTGGGGAGTGGCATGAGATGGGTGGGGAGCAGTAAGGAGGTGAGGCCCTCTAGGATGAGGACAGTTGATTTTCCAGAAGCTATTTTGGGAGGCTTTCCTACTCCCCTTTCTGAGGTTCCCTCTTTCCCAGCACAGGCAGTGACTCCTGTTTGAATTCTCTCTGTCTCAGCAGGGAGAGGGATGGACACTGAGAACATGGGGGAGAATCCCCAGCAGGGGAGTTCTGAGGGAATGGAACCCCATGGAATGCTACCAGGAAAATCCCACAGAAATGTTCCCCCAGGGAGTGGAATCAGGGAGAGAGAGTCCAGCTCGGAGAGACTGTGGGAGAAGCCCCCAGGCAAGGGGAGGAATGAGTCCAAACCACACAGGGAAGCTATCAAAGTCACGGAGAAAGGTGCAGTTGGCCCAGGGACGAAAAGGCACCCGTGCTCAGAGTGTGAAAAAAGCTTTGGTAAAATATCGCTTCTTGTTTTGCACCAGAGAACCCACACAGGAGAGAAGCCTTATGAATGCCTTGAGTGTGGGAAAAGC
Organism: Sphenodon punctatus; assembly: GCA_003113815.1. Classification (NCBI taxonomy): domain Eukaryota; kingdom Metazoa; phylum Chordata; class Lepidosauria; order Sphenodontia; family Sphenodontidae; genus Sphenodon; species Sphenodon punctatus. The sequence continues at coordinate 176,238 of QEPC01011446.1, forward strand.
TTCAGTCGGAGTTTACAGTGCAGTAGACATCAGAGAACCCACACAGGAGAGAAGCCTTATAAATGTTTCGAGTGTGGGAAAAGTTTCAGTTACAGTTCAAGTCTTGAAAACCATCAGAGGATCCATACAGGAGAGAGGCCATATAAATGCCTTGATTGCGGGAAAACGTTCCGTTACTGTGCAAATTTTCAGAATCATCAGAGAATTCACACAGGAGAAAAACCATTTAAGTGCCTAGAGTGTGGGAAAAGTTTCAGACAGAGCGCATCCCTTCAAGAGCATCGGAGAATCCACACAGGAAAGAAGCCCTTTAAATGCTCTGTGTGTGCAAAAACCTTCTATTACAGCTCAAATCTCAAGGAGCATCTGAGAGTCCACACAGGAGCAAAGCCCTTCAAATGCCTTGATTGTGGGGAAACGTTCAGTTTCAGCTAAAACCTTAAAACCCATCAAAGAATCCACACAGGAAAGAAGCCGTATAAATGCCTTGAGTGTGGGAAAAGTTTTAGGCAGATGTCAAACCTTAATAACCATCAGAAAACCCACACGAGAGCAAAGTCATATAAATGCCTAGAGTGTGGAAGAACCTTCTTGCGGAGATTCAACCTTTGTAAACATCAGAGAATCCAGCACAGGAAAGAAGCCATATGAATGGTTTGTGGGGAAAGTTTCCAAGACAAGTAAACCCCAAAAGGCTGCCTTAAAGATAACATGCTAGGGCCAAATTTAGAAGGAAAAAAGGATTTGTATCAACCAGAGTGCACGTGTGTGCTTTACCCATGCTGATTTGCCCTAACGGATAGCGCCACTGGGTGTGTGTGCGTGATGCTGACTTGGGCTGCTTTGTATATTGCTGATCAAACGCCTAGTCATGTGCCAATACAGATCATGGACCGACGGTAAATATTAGCCAATGATGGCTGCCAGCATGATGTTTTGCTGCTGATCTAGATATAATAAGTCCACAGGCTAGGTAATTTTGAAAAGGGTTTGTTCGTTTTGTTTGTTTGTTTATATACCAGGCTCCCATTAGTGTGGCAGCTCTGAATGTTTAAAAAGAATGTGGCTTCTCTGTTGGAGATGGAGGTGAAGTAGTTCAGACAATCTTTTATTGGAACCGCTTCTGCTGGCGAGAGTATACAAGCTTTCGGGTCAAACAGCTGGGAATGAGCTCTCCTAGGAGGAAGGTGAAGACAGAGTTTATGGAGGTCTCAGGCCTCTTTCAAACGAGATGCACCCACACGTGTCCACTGCATAGGCATGCGTAGGGGTGCCTTGTTTGCACAGCCGAGGCTGATGGGTGTGCGGGCATATGTGTGTGCTCCTGCATCCCACGCATCCTCCCCAGACTCTGCCGTCTCTGCTCTCAACGCTTCTCTCTCCTTGACCCTTGACTCTCTTGCCCCCCCCCGCCCCTGGCTTACCCCTACCATCCGCTACCTCCGCTCCTGCACCCGGGCTGCCGAACGCCTCTGGCGCAAATCCCGCTCCCTCCCTGACTTCCTCCA
>QEPC01011446.1:179597-225321 GCA_003113815.1 Sphenodon punctatus
CTCCCCCTTCCTGAACGTATTCTGTTCAAACTCCTGGTTTTCACGTTCAAATCGCTCCACCACCAAGCTCCCCCTTATCTCTCGGACCTAATCTCCCTATGCGCTCCTGCACGTGCTCTCCGCTCTTCCGTTGTACCCACCCTCACTCTCCCTCGTTTCTCCTGCTCACCTAACCGCCTTCTCCCTCGCTGCCCCCCATGCCTGGAACTCCCTCCCTGCCAACATCTGCCTTGCCTCCTCCCTCCGCTCCTTCAAATCCCTCCTCAAGACCCACCTTTTCCTTGCTGCCTTTCCCAATGCCTGTTAGTCTTTCCCCTTGCTCTTACTGTCAGCCCTCCTCTGCTGACTGCTGCTACCAACCTCTTTGTAACCAAGCCAAGCACACGCACCTGAGACTTTGCATCTGCTTGAATGTTTGTCATCTCCCATGTCTCTCCCACTGTCCCCTCTCCCTGTCTCCCCACCCTTTGTCTTTGTCTTTTAGATTGTAAGCCACAGGCAGGGACCGTGTCTAATTCTATGTTCTGTACAGCATCAGGTCATATGACTGGCGCTTTATAAATGTCTTAATAATAATAATCCTCACCCACCTCCACCCATTGTCCCTGCATGGAGCAACTAGCGAAAACACCGGTTGCTCCATGTGGGGGCAGCTCAGGGGGGCTCTGTGTGCACTCATGTGCACCCACCACCCTGTACCAGTGCCCTCACAGACCGCCCTCACAGAGCAGCCTGTTTTTTTTATTAAAAAAAAAGGCCTTGGGTGAAAACTGAAGCTTAGGATCACAAATATTTAGAGTAGAATTCTTTTTATTCCTTCTATTTGGAAGTCTAACCTTCCGCCAATATGTTTGGGTTGGAATGCTGCAGAGAGTGGAATTGCCACCAGAAGGAAAACTTAAATAGAAACATTTTGTCTATAGCACAAAGGAACCAGAGCTTCATCTTTAAAAGAAACTGTATGTGAAGGAGTGACTTCACTTGCAAATCTGTGCTGGCTTTTAGGATTCATTGAATTGTGTTTTGCTGTAGATCAAACTGGTGTGGAATTTATGGGTTTTTTCATGGGTTTTTTGTGTTTTGTTTTTTTGGAACATGCTGATTCTCACGCTTGAAAGCTACTGATGTGAAACTCTCCAGGTTAATGGATTTGGGATGTCTGATTTTAGAATGGATCCGGATCTCCCAGCGGATTACCATCCCTGCCATTTTTGGTTGGGCTAATGAAAGGAAACCTCCAGGACTAAACTCTAAGCAGCTTTGTTTGCCAAAAAAAATAAACAAACAATGAATCTAGTCTACTGCCCTTAGATAGCCATGTAATTCCAGAAACCCAAGTCCATGTAGTAAGTATCAAGGCTGCTGGCTGCACCAAGTTACATAACATCTTGGTATTTGAGTCTGGCTTTCAGTCCTTCATAGCTGGGGGGCAGCCCTCCCGGCAAGAACTCATCAAGAGGACTTTTTGCCAGATGTTGGGGAGGCACGGAGAGTTGAGTTATTTCTCTTTAGGCTGAGCCTTTGACCGACACTGGAAAAAACAATCCAGCATCCCCCTCTTTAGTTTTAGTTCATTTTGAAATTGATATGTTTAAGCTTTATTAGCTGGAATTACTTTGCTGTCAGCCTGTTTAACTCTTTGGCTATTAATTTCAGTTTATTTTTCCCTTTTTGTTTTCTGTTACCTGGCTTCGTGAATGAAATGTCTAAACGCTGGAAGATTGTGCAGATGCACCTTTCTTTTGCAGATGGTAAGGACTGAGCCAGAGTTGATGCAACTAGTCCTGTGCTGTATTCTAGACAGGGACCTATGCTCACTGTATTTTCCCATTGTTGCAGAGGGGGAAAACACAGTGACCGCAGGTCTGATTATCAAAGTGTCCCTTTTACAGTAGGGATCATTTGGAACATGGGATGGGAATGTTGGTGAACTTGAGGTGATTTTAAAAGTCCCCAGCCGTAACCAAGTGCCCAGTCCATTGAAATCATGGAAAAACTCCTAGTAGTTTTAGTAGAGGGAAACTGACCTCCCAGTTTAACCTGTAGCTGCTATAGGCGTTTGGAAAGCTCTTCCTCGGATGCTGTCAGTAAACACTGGGGATTTTATCCACACACCCTTCCACTTGGGATTGCTGATCCCCAAACTGACAGGACCAAGCCTCCCAAACTCTGACTCTGCTTCCCCCTCACTCCGCAGTTATTTAAAGGTTCCAGATGCCCTAGGTGGCTGCCCATGGGCACTGCCTGTTAGGTGGCTGTTGGGCGGTGACCAGGACATGGGTCAGATGGCTGCGTTCATGTTGGCTGCGCTAGGCAGCTAGGGACTGTTCGATGATTGTCATGCTTTTAAGGGGTAGGAATTTTGTGAGGAAAAAAGCCCCACTCTAGATTCAGACAAGTGCTTCCTTAGACCTTTCCCACACAGGAAATCAAAACAGGATCAGAAGCTTTAGATGAAATGATTTTTACTGAGGTGGAATTTTTTTTTTATTAAAGGATGATTTTGATCATACAAACAGTTGGGTAACAGGAAAAATATTTAGAGCAAAAGACAAAGGGGATGCACAAAGGAATAGATGAGGGGGAAAAAAATCTAAGAGTACATTTGGTGAAGCTAAAACCTGTAATTAATTGGAAACATGCAGTAAGATATTTCATAAATTCCCCCTTAATCCTAATTAAAGGTATCCTAAACTAAGCTAAACCCCCTCAGAAGAAGGAGTTGTTCTCTGGGCTGAATCAGCTTATCCTCCGCAGAAACAGAATTTAGAGAATATGCTTTCTGCATTCAAAGCAAAACACCCACCACAAGGTCTTGGTATTGAGTTATGCAGATGCCTAGCTCTCGGTGCTGGAGCATTTTTATATACCACATTGTGATCAGATTCATGTGTATGCAAAGCTCATCCTTGTATTGTAATTTCAGGTAAAATTCATCCAATCACCTTTCCCCTCATTTTGCCAGTCTGCCTAGGCACTTGACCAGTCTACTTCTGCTTACCAGCCTAACTACCATTTCCTGATTTTCTTCCTCCTGACATATGAAACCATGTCAAGTGAACCAACTTATGTTCCCTGTCACTAAGCCTCTCATGACAAGCAATTTTGCCTAATATGTAGGCAGCCACAAAATAAGCAGCAGGCCTTACAGGCAGCCTCCAGCGTGGAGAACTTTTGAAGGACAGATTGTGAGCATCTGGACTGCTCTCTGAGAGAGGTACTGGTGGGAATGGGGGAGGGTTATGCCCTGACCCTTTTGTGAGGCGAGGGATTGGGGAAAGGCTATGCTCAGCACCTAGATTGTCCTGCAGATTTTTTTAAAAATTCCACAGGAGGCCTGGGGGCTGATTGCACCTCACCGCACTGGGATGCAGCGCAGCTTGGTAAATAAACACACCTAGCAGTAGTGGTGGCAGCGGCGGCTTCTTTCAGCGCTCCTGGCCCCTTCCAATGAGACCAGCAGGATGCAGCTGGATGATGTCATCTGGCTGGGCCAGGAAGCAGCGAGGAGGAGCTGCCGCCCTTGCTAGTGTGTTTATTTGCCGGGGAGGCAAACTGGCAGCACCCCCACCCAATGCAACCTGGGGGAGGGGAATCCCTGATGGTTTGGTCATCCCACCTGCCCTATGTCATGCCAGTGCAGACTGAAAATTGGGCGCTGGGGGAAGCAGGGCTGGAGATGCCATGAGGGTGGGGGCTCCAGTGGGAAAGCCACAAATCCTGGACCTACATTTGTCTCTGGGCCCTGCCTATGGCCTGACCCCTCTGTGGAAACAGGCATTTGGGGTAAGCGGTGACAGTGGAGGGCTAGGCTCTGACTCCTTGTCATGGGAGTGAGGTCTCTCAACCCCACTCTGGGTTGTCTGTAACCCAGTTTCCCCCCAATTGCAGCACCCACTGGATCAGCTCCCTCCAGAACTGATTTGGGCTAACTTTTTTTTGTCAACTTTAAACCACAGTTTTCCCCATGCACAAAACTCTACTCTGTTTTGCCTGGGCTTGAAACCCTCAAAGGTTTCCCCAAGCTGTGTCAGGCCAACGTTAGGAATTTGCTTAGCCACACTAGGCTCAGTTAAAAGGAATTTGATGTGTAACTCATGAATAAAACATGCAGTGCTAGATTATACATAAGGTGCAGTAAATCAAATAAACATAACCAATAGCGCATATCTACCTTTACGTGTGATCTATTTTCTTACCCTAAGAAAGAATCCAAAGAATATCTCAGTCCATTCTCAGCTGTGATGGTAAAGCTAGGCCCAAGCCATAGAAGTTTTAAAGCATCAATGTCTTTACTCCATGTTTGCCTGATTTCCAGACCTTCCTGGCTAGTTCTTTCTTCAGTTGAATATAGTCAAAGATGACTCCCAAAATGGTTCTGTGTCTCGTTTATCCTACCTTCAATACTTGGTGACAGCCCTTTGTCTGTTTTCTCATTCAGGTGAGGATGTGGGTTCAGTCACTTACTCAGGGTGGTGCAACTCTGCAAATCAATGGCCGCTTACCAAGGTGACAAGACTGCTTCTTGCCTACCCAAGCTCATTCATGTAATGACTTCAGTTTACATTGCATACATGCAATGAGTTTTCCATTCTCAGCCTATACTGTATACATGTTGCATTAACTATTGCTTTTACATACATGTTATATATGTATCTCATGATCCATCCCCTTATGACACTCCCCTGTGAGGGGGTGGGGAATAAAGATGGTAACTTTTAAATTAGGTTTTAACTATTATGACTTCTAATTGGGCTTCAGTAACTTTATGCAAAATATTTTCTCTTTTCATAAGATACTCTGAGTCTTTAGGGAAAAGAGTGGGGTATAACTTACCCCACTCTTTAGATATTTCTATTGATTGTAAGTCACTCTGAGCCTTTATGGAAAGAGTCCCCTTTGCCCAACCCTATCATAAGAACATAAGAAGTGCCATACCGGGTCAGACCAAGGGTCCATCTAGCCCAGCATCCTGTCTCCGACGGTGGCCAATCACAATGGCTTGGGAGAAGCACCCAGCACGTCACGATGGGGGATCCATTCCCTGTTTTCCCCCAGCTTCCGTCATGTTCTCTGATCCTGTCTGGCTAATAGCTGCTAATGGACCTATCTTCGAGAAACTTGTCCAAACCTCTTTTAAACTCAGCTATAGTACTGGCCCTGACCACAGCCTCTGGCAGTAGATTCCACAACCCAATTATACGCTGAGTGAAAAAATATTTTATTTGTTTTAAACTTGCCACCCATGAGTTTCATGGAGTGTCCCCTAGTTCTAGTACAAGCTGAGAGGGTAAATAACTGCTCCTTGTTTATTAGTTCCACACCACTCATAATTTTGTAGACCTCTATCATATCTCTGACAAGACATGTCCCCTTGAAACATCATGATGCTCTTAAGGGGTACGGGTCCACATCAGAAAAGGGCAGAAAAGTCTCTTTACCTCTCCCATTCAAGTGTGACTATGCCCTTTATGGAAAACTTTGATATCCTGGCTCCCCTTAGGAATGGGGGCAGGCAAAGTCTAGGGGAAGCAAATGTTTCCTCTTGCCAAGTCAGTCCCATGGATGGACCATTGGTTAGGGTTGCCAGACATGCAAATGGCATAATATGGCAAAGCTGGCATCCCCTCCCCCCAAAAATAAAAACACAGACTGCACAGGGGCACACAACCCCAAACTACATGGCATGGCAAAGCTGGGATCCCCCCAACATAAAAATTGACTGCACGAGGGCACACAAACCACCTAGGCTGCCCTGCACGCCCCCCCAAAAATCTGAATTCAGCATGCTCCGTTGTTTAGTCGGGAAGAGGCCACACATCACACGGGACCCCTCCGGAAAGTAACCAACCCACCCAGACCCCTGCAAGGCCTCTGCCCCACCCCTAAGGCCCCACCACTGACTACCCACTAGGCCACTTACTATGCCTGCACACCCCTTCCCTGTTCCCCAATACCCTATTCCATCCGCCACTAGTGGGAGCAGGGACCTAGCACTACAGCCCCCACGGCCGTGCATTCAGCCAAGGTTTGCCAAGTTTTGAAGTTCCAGGGCCCTTACTCAGAACTTTCAGTGTTTCCCAAGGAAAACTGAGGACAGAGTTTCAGCACTAGTTATGACTAAAGCTTTTCCTACACTAGACACATTTATAGGGCCTCTCATGTGTATTCTCTGATGAATATTAAGGGATGAGTTCCAGCGGAAGCTTTTCCCACACTCAAGGCAATTACTGAACTTCTCTCCTGTGTGGATCCTTTGATGGCTATTAAGGTATGAGCTTTGACTGAAGCTTTTCCCACACTCAAGGCATTTATAGGGTCTCTCTCCTATGTGGATACTCCGATGGTTATCAAGGTGTGACCCCTGACTAAAGCTTTTCCCACGCTCGAGGCATTCATAGGGCTTCTCTCCTGTGTGGATTCTCTGATGACTATAAAGGGCTGAGTTCCAGCAGAAGCTTTTCCCACACACAATGCATTCACAGGGCTTCTCTTTTGTATGTATTCTCCGGTGGTTGTTAAGGCTTGAGTTCTGACTGAAGCTTTTCCCACATGCAAGACATTTATGGGGCTTCTCTATGTGGATCCTTTGATGGCTATTAAGGTTTGAGATCTGACTGAAGCTTTTCCCACACTCAAGGCATTCATAAGGCTTCTCTTGCGTGGATTCTCTGATGGTTCTTAAGGTTTGAGCTTCAACTGAAGCTTTTCCCACACTCAAGGCATTCATAAGGCTTCTCTTGCGTGGATTCTCTGATGGTTCTTAAGGTTTGAGCTTCAACTGAAGCTTTTCCCACACTCAAGGCATTCATAGGGCTTCTCTCGTGTGGATTTTTTGATGGTTAGCAAGGTGTGAGCTCTTACAAAAGCTTTTTCCACACTCAAGGCATTCATAGGATTTCTCTCTTGTGTGGATTCTCCAATGGTTCTTAAGGTTTGAGCTTCGACTGAAGCTTTTCTCACGCTCAAGGCATTTATACGGCTTCTCTCTTGTGGGGATTCTCTGATGATTGTTGAGGCTTGAGCTCCGACTAAAGCTTTTTCCACAGCCTAGGCATTTATAAGGTTTCTCACCTGTGTGGATGACTCGGTGTTGATTAAGGTGTGAGCTCCGACTGAAGGTTTTCCCACACTTGAGGCATTTATAGGGCTTTTCTCCCATGTGGATTCTCTTGTGTTCTGCAAGTTCTGCTTTGCTAAAGAAGCTTTTCTTGCATTTGCAGCATTGGTGTCTTTTCTTTCCCAGGTCTATTACACTTTTGTTCATGTCCTTGATGCCTTTCCCTGTCGTCTCTCCACATCACAACCACTCTCAGTGACTGTCTGTGTGGAAATATTCCCTTGAGATTTTTCTGGGAATGTTCCACGTAGTTTTATTTCCTCCTGCCCCCTCAGTTGGGGATTCTCCTCCATGTTCTCCTTCAACGTCCCAACTGATGCTGTAACACAGGCAAGAGTTAACACGCTCTACGTGAGGCTACCTATGGTAACAGCTTGGAAGCTGCAGCTGGTGCAGAACGCGGCGGCCCAGCTCTTGGTGGGGCTGGGTTGCCGGGGGCACGTTACACGTGCTCCGGTCTCTGCACCGGCTGCCAATAGTCTTCCGGGCCCGATTCAGAGTGTTGGTTCTGACCTATAAAGCCCTACACGGCCTGGGCCCTGCCTACTTGCAAGATCGCCTCACTCCCTGTGTTCTAGACCGGCCCCTGTGGTCGTCCGGGGGCACCGTTTTAGAGGTCTCTCGGGTTTCCCGGGGGGCCACGCAAGGCAGGCTGCGCCACACCTCTGGAATTCCCTCCCAGTGTGGGCTCATCTGGCCCCAGACCTCTTGGCCTTTCGCAGGAATTGTAAGACCTGGCTGTTTCATCAGGCGTTGGACAAGGGGTGATGGGTGGGGTTGTGGCGGGTGGTGGGGTTCTTTTTATGTTTTTATTATTATCCTATTGGGGGATTTATTTATTTTTTAACTGTTGTTGTATTTTACATTTATCATTGTTGTTAGCTGCCCCGGGCTGCCGTTGGCAGGAAGGGCAGGATACAAATTTGTAAAATAAATAAATAAAATTAAGAGTCGCTGCCTGTGCTGAGAGAGAGGGAATCTTGAAAAGGAAATGGGAAAACCACCTAAAATAACTGTGGGAACGTGATATGAAGAGACATTACAACCCACCCAGACACCCACCCATCCTGTCTGTTGCAAACAGCTCTGCGAGTGGTACTAGAGGGTGGGCAGCCTGGCTTGGGTGACCTCCCAGTTTCCATGGGTGGGGAAACAGAACAGCCCACAGGATCCTTCTCTCTTCTCCCTCTGAGTAGGCAGGGGTCAGAGGGACCAACCATCGGAGGCTGCAGCAGGGAGAGGGGGCGGACTGGTATTTCCCCTTCTGTTTCTGGGGTTGGCAAAGCCAGAGAGACCGCAATCAGTCCAGGGGTGTCTGCGGATTTAAGGCCACTGAGAATGAGTGGCTGAAACCCCAAAGATCGGACTGGTGAGTGAATGTGTCGCTCCCTTCAGCCTTCCCTTGAAGTAGCCATGTCCGGTTTCCTCACCCGCACAGTCTCCAATGAGCAGCCAAGGCTGAACCGTGACCAGAGCTTCTTCCACTCTTGGGAGATTTTCTGAGGTTCCCTCCCTTGGGCCTTCTCTGATGTGGAACAAGCTCTGATTTCACAAGCCTCAGGCTTTGGGTAAATGTTATCCAGCATTCCTGGTCCTGTCCCACGTGGTTCTGCTGGCTCCAGGTCTCCCAGTCAAGCTATATCCTCGTTGTCCCTCTTCCTCCCATCACCTGTGAGGACAGAGAGAGAATCCACACATGGGTCACTCCCTGTGCTGGAGAGGGGGAAGGGCAACCCCTTCCATCCCCACATCCATACAAACCCTCAGGGAATGGAGCTGCTGCCAGGTGCCTGCTAGAATGGGAGAGAAGCCGTGAGGGACACTAGTAACAACAACTGCTGGCTGCAATCCTGACCTGGGGGAGATGCAACAGAATTGGGCCATCTCATGAGATCTTTGTGGGTGGTCCCAGATATTCCCCCCAAATCCAAAAGTATCTAAGCTGGATAACCTGATCAATGACATGGATTCATGGACTCCCCCCATCCCTTTATATCTGGCACCCACAGCGCTTCACCCTGCTCCAACAGGATGTTCAGGTCGAGTTTGGGAACTAGAAACCCTGCTCAGGAGAAAGGAAACAGGAGATCAGGAAAGAGAAGGGATTTGTGGCACCATGGATGCAAAGCACAGTCGCTGGCCCTATCCCCAGCCTCTCTCCATGGTGGGGGGAGACAAGGAGTCTGACAGGATGGGAGCATCAGTGTAGGAACTCTCTGTAAGAGCCAGGCATCTTCTGGGAAGGGCAGTGCACCTCCTGAAGGAGAGTCAAGCAGGGTTCAGAATGAGGGGAAATAAGCCTGTGTCGACTGTGGGGATGTGACTCTGCTGCTTGTTGACAGGAATTTTGAGTTAATAGGTTCAGGCTTCTGAGGCCTGGATCATGGTTTGCATATTATGGATATTTACTCACTTATATCTGCTTATGTATTTACTCACATATATATATGATTTGTTGGAAGTTATTAGCATTTGGAGTTTTTAGTTAAAAGCAGAGTGAAGTTAACTATAGAGTATATTAAAGGCAGAACAGAGTCAGGTCACCTCAAGGCGGTTGGAGGTGGTGAAAGTGGGTTAGCAACTGGGAACTGTGAAGTGAACAACAGGAAAGAACGCTTGAGAGAAAGAGGCCTGGAATTAAGAAATAGAGTTTGAAATCAACTTTTTATGATGATAAAGCTTAAAGGCAGGAAAAGTAGCTCACCGCAAGATGTAGACATGTTTTAGCAACATTGAAGTAATGTTCCATGACAAGTTCATGGATGTGTACAATTTACGCTTTATGATTGGTTAGTGGCTTTATGATTGGTTAGATTATTATTGGAACACGTAAGTTTCCTGGGTGGATAATGGGAGGAGATCAAAGGTAATAAAAACAGTGGACCAGGTGGCAAAAGTCACTTCACTTCCTTCTTCCACTTTACTTTGACTTCCACTTCCTTCCTATCGTGGTCCGGATCGATCGACTCCCTATTCACTTCAGAAGCAGGTCTGCTGAAGAGTAGGTAATTATATGTGTGAACTGAGACATGCACAGAACCCCCAGCATTCTTTATAGACCAGAGCCCGACAGTGTTCCAGAATACTTCCATGCTCTGTATGCAAGATATTGGCCCATAAGATTATATGTATTCTTGTCAATAATATCAATTATATTTGTCCTATTTTACTCAGGAGTAGAGTTTTGCTTGTATCTCCATTGGGTACTTACTTCTAATAAAACCGCTGATTATCCAACTAATTTGACTCAGTCAATGTCTCTGAATTAGTGTTAGCCAACAGGAGAACCCAGCAGGAATAAATAAATGAGATCCTAAAGACAAAAGAATTAGAGCCTCCAAATATAAATAAGTTATTGATAATCCTGTGGGCAACATGCTCGTCTCTACTGGGCTCCCTGAGGCAGGCCGCTCTCTATGGGAGTTTGAACACAGGCTCTGCTAGACTCCTTGGCACTGAGCTTGCCAATAGGGTGATGGCACTGTTAGCAACTGGTGTACATTGTGGACAATGAGGCTCTGCTTCCCAGCTGCTAAAGAGATGCAACCGCCCTCCCAGGGAAGAGCTCCCTGCAGATAAGCCTATGTGGTAATTTGTGCTATTTTCTAACACATGAGACATTCAAAACTGATGGAATGGCATGCTGGGATATTCACTTGCATTCAAAGTTATGCAAAATGATCAAATCCTGCACATTATGCAAATTTATGCTGCTTGCAGAATCTGAATTCTGTGGTCATAGAATTCAGGTTTCGTGGTTTCAGGAAAAATAAAATTGCAGACTGCCCGGGGCCCAGCCCAGAGAAATTCAATGGGTTGGATAAGCGACTCAGAAGTGGGGGAGCTCAGAATGTCTAATTTGGGTCCCAGCTCTGGGCTTCACTCCCCTGTGTTCACCTGGTTCTTCACCTGGCCCGATGTCTCCCAGGATCTCCATTTCATCAGAGTCCTGCAGATCCAGGACCCACGGCTCCTCCCCTCGCTCCAGCTGATCCATCACGTCTGGTTTCTGGATGGGAAATCCTGCCCAGGGAAAAGTGAGAGATGAGATCAGAGATTGCTGAGCGCTGATCCCACACTTGGGGCAAATACACCCTTCCTTCTGCTTTCACACCCCAGAATGCTTGCTGCTCTCCCTCCTTCTGCCTGCCCAGGAGTCCCAGACAGACAGGGACTGACTGAGATAAAGGGCTTGAATGGGGGCAGAGGGAGGAAGAGAAGGAACTGAAGGCAGAGCTCGGGCAGCGGGAGGAGCTGGAAGCTTAAAAGCTGCAGCTACTTCCTCCTGGATAGCCAAGGCTCTAGGGCCAGGGAAGGGAGTAAGAGCAGCTAGACTGCTGGGGAGTCAAGACAGAGCTGGGGCAGTGGTGGTCGTAGCAGGAATAAGAGCTGCACCCTGCACACCTCCCCTGGGCTGGACAGAGGGAAGAAAGTCTAAGGAACACTTACTGCCCCCACTTCACGCCACAACCTCCCGACCAGCAGAGGGCAGCACTCACACTACAACAGGTTTTTTATAACACAGTATGAAGCCTGGCTCCCAAGAACCATGTTCTAACAAGGTTGCACTGTTCATGCGTATTCTCCAAATAAATTATTCCTTTGTTTTGGCTTGTCACTGGCTCTTCCTACAACTGGGGCTTACTATGGTTACCATACCTATGTCTGACATCTGTTTTCTTTTTCACCTACAGCCCCCTCCCAAGGTATTTTATCCTATCTACTCCCACCCATGTCACTGCCTCCTCTCAGTCTGTAGTCAGGGACACGTATTCACTGGGTTTTCCCTATTGGCCCCAATGGGGAAAACACACGGAACACGAATCCCTGTCTATAGTTCTGACTTGTTGCCTGCCTGAGGAAGCGCCTAGTGTGGCCCAAATTTTCATAATCTTCCCAACAAAAGAGATGATTTAAACTACTTTGTGTCCATCTTCCATGTTTGGGACCAACATGGCAACCACCCCCCTCTGTGTTTACAACATTCCCACAAGTAGGAGGGGGTGTATGGGGAGAAGGGGGCTGGAGCGGGGAAGGATCATACCCAGTGAGGCCACATTCTTTTAATTCTCCTGCATGACATTGCTGTAAAGGGCTCTTTGCTTTGGGTCCAGCAGAACCCCCTGCTTCCTGGTGAAATACACGGCCACATCCTCAGCAACAAGCCATCTGGAACAACAAGCCTCGTTCAGGATTTGCTTCCACCAGCAGCGCTTTCAGCTCAGGGTTGCCATTTCCAAAACTATTACTTGACCCCATTGCACAGCGGTAATACAGTCCTGTGACCTCAGACAGCAACACAGACATTATTATTATTATGAGCATTTATATAGTGCCAGGCGCTTTACAAAGAATAAGATAGACACGGTCCCTGCCCGAGAGCTTACAATCTAAAGACAGGGGGAGGGGAGACAGGGAAGGGGGAACAGAGGGAGAGACAAGGGATGCAACATTCATGAGGATGCGAGAACTCAGGTGCACGTTCTTGGTTTGGTTGCAGTAAGTTGGGAGTTTACAGATGCACATCCTGGTCCTTCCCGGAAAGGGAAAGGTGTGGGGATGGAGGGTCCCACCTACTCTGAAAGTTTCCTACTGTGGCTCAGGTCACTAGCAAAGGGCACAGTGAATAAGTAAGTTCTTAGAGTGGTCAAGTATGGAGTGGGAAGGGGTTCTGGGCAACAGGTCTGGTCGTAGAATTTGTGGGGCCCAGTGCAAAGTTAAAATACGTGGCTCCCCTACAGTCCTACCATCTCCCAAACTGGCAGTGTGGTTCATGTTTAAAAGTGCAGAAGTGCAATGCAAGTTAATTTTTTAACACATCAGTACAATGTGCAAGCGAAAGAACATTTAAACATCTTTAGTCCTTTTGGATGGAAGGAATCAGAAAACATAGATACAGGTTAAAAAGGCAACACCTCTTTATTTAAACAGAAGGTCTGGCTGCAGTGGGCGAGTGAGCCTCCTTTCCCAAAAAGAACCTGGTTCTGTGCACTAGCTACAAACCACCACATTCCCCACCTCTCTCTGAGGAATAACCCAAGAACTTCCCTAACCAGGTTCAAGTCCAATACCTTATTCCCAATGCAATGATCATCAAAGTTTAGCCCCACAAAAACCCGGTGAGGTAGGTCATTATTATTCCCATTTTATAGATGGGAAACCGAGGCTGAGAGTCAGTGACTTGCCCAAGACCACCCATTGTGTTCACGGCTCATGTATGGCTTCCCTGAGGTGGACAGCTATCACTACTGAAAACATATACCTATTTATTAAAAATTATATACTGCCCTTCCCCGAAGGCTCAGGGCAGTTTACAAAAACCAACACACAAAAATAAAGAGACAATTTACAAACACAATAAAAATCTATAAAACAAAACGAAAAACCCCTTTAAAAAAAAACAAAAAAAACTACCCACCCACCCCTAAAACAAAACAAAAAACCACCCACCCAACCTCTATCCCTGCCAAAAGCTCTGCCAAACAAAAATGCGTAAAAGCTGCCTCTGGAATATACTCAAGCTCTGGCGGACCCTACGAGGGAAGGGAGTTCCAAAGTACTGGGGCAGCAAACGAGAACGTCTCCCTGCGAGCCCTTGACATATGGACAAAATTAGCCAGTGGCACCCACACGAGAGCATTCCTGGCCGAGGCAGGGGCCGCAATGGAGCGTGAAAGGCGGTCTTTCAGATCTGTGAGGCCCAAGCCATTTAGGGCTTTAAAAGGTCAAAACCAGCACCTTGAGTTGTGCCCGGAAAGCTATAGGAAGCCAGTGCAGATTATAGAGCACAGGTGCAATAGGCTCACGGCGACCCACCCCAGAAAGGAGCCAGGCTGCCACATTCTACACCCGCCGCAGCTTCCGAACACTCACCAAGGGTAGCCCCACACAGAGCGCATTGCAGCGGTCTAGCCTTGAGGTAGTGAAAGCACGGATGACGGTGGCCAGATCCGGGTCAGAAAGCACATAGCCTCCTTTTTACCAGATGGAAGTTGTGAAAAGCGCCTCTGGCCACCGCTGCGACCCGAGAATCCAGGCACAGGAGAAGATCCAGAAGCACCCCAAGGCAGAGAACCTGAGTAGCTTGAGGGGGACCAGACTCCCTCAATAAGAGGAGTCCCAGTCCACTCCAACCCACAAGGTCGGCCCACCATCATCACTTCAGTCTTGTCTGGGTTCAGCTTCCATCGGCTCACCCTCATCCAGTCCCCAACAGCAGCCAGGCACTGGGAGAGCATCGAGACTACATGACCTAGGTCAGATGAAAAGGAGAGGTAGAGCTGGGTGTGCTCCTCATACCGATGGCACCTCACTCCAAACCTCCGAATGATCTCGCCCAGTGGCTTCAGAGACACAGTGAGGAAGAGGGGAGACAGAATGGAGCCCTGTGGGACACCACAAGGGTGATCCCGAGGAGGCGACAAGCAATCACTAATGGCAACCGGCTGGGTCCTCCCCAACAGGAATGAAAGCAGTCCCACGCATGCCTGCCAGGTCCTGCCGACACATCAGCAACACCTCAGTATCAAACGCCACTGAAAGAACCAACACGATCAACAGGGTCTGATTTCCTCTGTCAGTCTCCAAGCATAGATCACCGACCAAGGCCACAAGTGCAGTCTCTGTGCCATACCCCAGATGAAAACCTGACTGAAATGGGTCCAGGAATCTGAAAGCATCAAGATGAGCCTGAAGCTGCCGGCAACCACCCCTTCAATAACCTCCCTTCCAAAAAAGGAAGGTTAGAGACAGGGGGATAGCTGGCCGGGGAGTCAACATCCAAAGATGGTTTCTTAAGCAGGGGTCGGGCCATCGCAATTTGAAGAGCGTCAGACAACCTACCCTCCCAAAGGAAGCCACTGACAACCCCAGCCAGCAAAAGCCTCAACGTCTCCCACCGGCTTTCACAAGCCATGACGGGCAAGATCTAATTCACAGACGGTTGCCCACACTGCTCCAAGTATGTCCTCCACATCGGTGGCCAACACCAACTGAAACCGGTCTGACAAAATGGGACAAGGCTGAGTTAAACAGGCGGATTTTGTCTGCAAAGTAGTTAATAAAAGCGTTACTGTGGGCAATAGATGACTCAGGGTCATGGTGAAGACAGGCCGGACTAACCAGACCATGAAAAAGCTGCACAGGACAAGACTTTGCCGATGTTATGATAGCGGAGAAGGAAGAAGCTGTACTAAATCCTATCACACACAGATCAGCAGCTGAGAAAAAGCAGCCCAGCGAGGGCCGTGAGCTGCACTCAGAGGAATGGAGAAAGTTTTTATGGCCTGGCAGATGAATGAGTAGTGCAACTCACAGACACAAGCTCAGGGGCCTGCCAGAATCTCATCCTTTTCTGTGGCAAGAGAAGGCTGGAAAACACTGTTATTCTGGCTGCACAAGTGCAGTGCAACCCATTACAGCCTCTACAAATAACTCTTCTCTACCACCCAGCACTTACCTATTCCTGCGGCTTTGCACACCTGCCCCTGGGCTCCCACGCCAGGCCCTTCTGCTGCCACGGCACTGCCACCTCAGGCTCTGCTGCTGGTATAGCTCCAAAAAAGTCTGAGCCCTGTGTGAAGTTGTGGGGTGTTATTTTATCTTCCCCATTTCAATCATCCCAAGTCTGTCCAAAACGTAATCAATATGGTGGAGAAGAATGGGGATACAGTTGTATTGGTGCCCTAACAACAGGGGGCTTCCAAAACTACAAGGATTTTCTGTGTTAACATTAAACATAAGAGGAGTAAACTAGTATTTAACCTCGATCCCGTTTAAGCACCAATAAGAACCCTCCAAATTCATTTTAAAAATGACTGCAGCGATACAAAAAAAGCTTGAGGGTCCCCCAACCCCTCCCTCTCCCAGCCTCCCCATTCCCCTCTGCCCCAGCCCCCAATCCCTTGCCCCAGCCTCCATCCCTGCCCAAAGTTCCCAGCCTTCCCCTCATCCACCCCCCGCCACAGTCCTGCCCCCTTCCTGCCTTTGGAGCCCAGCCTCCCAGGACGTTCCGGGAGCCCCCGCCCCCGGGCGGGGGAGTCTCCCTCAGGGACCGGACTAGGGCGGTAGATGGGGGGCGCGGATCTGGAGGTTTCTCTCCCGCCTCTTCTCCCTGGCTCCACAAAGGAGGCGAGTTTCTGTGCCGGGGGGGAGCCGAGCCGAGCCGGCTCCAGCGAGTCCAGCCGCGGCGGCGGCGACAGCCCCGCTCTCAAGGACCCTGCGGTTGTCTCTGTCGAACGCGCTGTGCCTCCCCCTACCCGGTGTAGTGTGAAAGGGGGCGGGATCAAGTGGTTGTCCTACTGCGCAGGCTCAGCTCGTCCGCGCATGCTCTATAAAAATTAGTGACGACCACTTCCTTATTCCTGCCCACAGTTGTTGTGAAACACTGGTCTGTCTGCTGCGGGGGGCAGGAATTGTACCATCCCATGGTTCACCCCATCAAATTTCTGGGGCAGCGGTGGCAGTAACAGCGGAGGCGGGAGGGTATTACTAGGGATGAGACGCTTGAGGCAGCCCTGCAGGGGGAGTTTGAGGAAGGGAGAGGGAAGAGACTTTGCCACCCACCCCAGCAGGGCTCAGGGGCATTGCTGGCAGAGGGGGTTATTACCAGGGATGGATGGGGGGGGGGAGGAGACGATGGAGACTGTACCAGCCCATGGCGACCTCCAGCAAGGCTCAGGGGTAGGTGCATGGATGGGGTGGAGACGCATCCCCAGCATTTCTGACTCTCTCTCACCCCTGGCCCCACTTTCCAGTTTACCAGCCCCCAGAGATCCCCCTTGTGTGAAATGCCACCAACCCCTCAGGGTTTGTATTCAGTAATGGTGGTGCAGTGTGGTGTAATGGCTACGTGTGCAGTACTTGGACTGGGAGGGAGGACCCCAGTTATTATTATAAGCATTTATATAGCACCAGTGATGTACCTGGTGCTTTACAGAGAACAAGATAGACTCGGTCCCTGCCCGAGAGCTCACAATCTAAAGACTACAGGGGGAGGGGAGACAGGGAAGGGGGAACAGAGGGAGAGACAAGGGATGCACCATTCACGGGGATGCAAGAATTCTGGGACACTCTCTTGGCTTAGTTACAGTACATTGGGCGTTTGCAGATAACAGGTGGGGGATAATCCTGGGTGGGGAGGATTAGCAGGCGTTCAGAAGGGCAGAGCAGAAGAGGTTGGTTTTGAGGAGGGACTTGAAGGTACGGAGGGAGGGGGCAAGGCAGATGCGGGCAGGGATGGAGTTCCAGGCGTGCGGGGCAGCGAGGGAGAAGGGACGAAGGCTGTTAGGGGAGCAGGGGAGGCGTGGGAGGGTGAGGGAGGGGATGGAAGAGGAGCGGAGTGCTCTAATGGGTTCTGGTTCTGAGGGAGATCAGGGCAGAGAGGTAGGGGGAGCAAGGTTGTGAAGGGCTTTGTAGGTGAAGACGAGGAGCTTGTGCAGAATAGGCTCAGGAAGGGGGAGCCAGTGGAGAGAGGAGAGCAGTGGCTGCACATGGTCAAAGCGACGGTCTAGGTGGATGATCCTGGCAGCAGAGTTTTGAACAGAGATAAGGGGAGAAAGGTGAGAGCGGGGAAGGCCAGCGAGGAGGAGGTTACAATAGTCAAGGCTTGAGATGACATGGGTGTGGATGAGAGTTTTGGCAGAGGAGACAGATAGAAAAGGGCAGATCTTAGCAATGTTGTGGAGGGAGAAGCGGCAAGATTTGGCAACGGAATCAATGTAGGATTTGAAGGTGGGATGCGAGTCGAAGATGAAGCCCAAGCTGTGGGCTTGGGGGACAGGGAGGATGGAGACCCCGTCAATGGTGATTGACAGGGAAGAGGGAGAGGAAGGATTGGGAGGGAAGATAAGGAGTTCAGTTTTCACCATGTTGTTTGAGTTGGCGTTGAGACATCCAGGTCTCCCCCCTGCGTGTCGATTAGATTGTAAGCCATAGTCAGGGACCACATCTATCTTATTGTTCTGTAAAGGACCAGGTACATAGCTGGCACTATACAAATGCTTATAATAATAATATCAGAGGCAGTTGGTGAGACGAGCTTGAACAGAGGGGGAGAGGGAAGGAGTGGAGAGAGAGAGTTGAGTGTTGTCAGCATATCAGTGGTATTGAAAACCGTGGGAGGCAATGAGTTTGCCTAGGGGAATGGGTGTAGATAGAGAAGAGGAGAGGGCCAAGGACAGAGCCTTGGGGAACCCCGACCGAGGGGGGCAGGAAGGAGGGGGAGGAGTTAGGAAGAGATATATTGAAGGAGCGGTCAGAAAGGCAGGAGGAGAACCAGCCGAGGACAGAGTCTCAGAATCCCAGGGAGTGAAGCGATTCAAGCAGGAGCGAGTGGTCAACAGTGTCAAAGGCAGCAGAGAGATCAAGGAGGACAAGAATAGAGTAAAGGCGGTTGGATTTAGCCACACGAAGATCGTTGGTGATCTTAGCCAGAGTGGTTTCAGTGGAGTGAAGGGGGCGGAAGCCAGATTGGAGGGGGTCAAGGGAGGAGTTGGCGAAGAGGAGGTCAAGAAACTCACTAGGTGACCTTGGGCCAGTCACAATATTCTCTCAGCCTAACCTACCTCACAGGCATGTTGTGAGGATTAAAAAGTTGTGTGTTAGGTCTATGTATTATTATTATTAGACATTTATACAGCTCCAGTCATATGACCTGGTGCTGTACAGAACACAGAACTAGACGCAGTCCCTGCCTGTGGCTTACAATCTAAAAGACAAGGAGGGGGAGACAGGGAGAGGGGACAGTGGGAGAGACAGGGGAGAAGACAAACAAACATTCAAGCGGATGCGAAACCTCAGGTACATAAGCTTGGCTTGGTTACAAAGGTTGGTAGCAGCAGTCATCAGAGGAGGGTAGACAGTAAGAGTAAGGGGAAAGACTAGCAGGCATTGGGAAAGGCAGCAAGGAAAAGGTGGGTCTTAAGGAGGGATTTGAAAGCGTACCATAGCAGGAGAACACTATATAAAAATAAAGATTGCTAAAGAAACCTTTACCAGAGCCCTGGATCCTGTATCTTCTTGCTCCAACATTTTTAGAAACAAGTTTGTCCTCCCTCACAGCGATGCACTTCAGATTAGCTTGTACTCCACGCACTAGCTGTAGGGAGGGAGCAAGCCAGCTCCCTGCAGGGCTAGAGGGAAAGGGGAGGGTGAGGAGCTGCAGAAGCCATCCTGAAATCAGGCTCTGAAGACAGGTTGCAAACTGGAGCGGAGTCTGTTTTTATAGGGAGAGAAGGCAGGACAGCAACAAAGCTGAACTGGAATTTGGCCAGAGCAGACAAAGTAGTGGCTGTAAGGCACAGCTGTCACGAGAATGATTGCGTGGGTAATGTGTTGCACTTAATATCCAATGGAGAGGTGTCTGTGTGAGGGATCCCTAAATACTGGAAAGAGGCTTTTAGTTATCCTCCAGTCTCACCACTTGTCCATTGTAACACACCATCTTAATCCTTGTATTGGTTATATTTTGTAACACCTTTATTCTCTTTTTGAACATTTCCTACTGAAAATAGTTTATTCTGTTATTACCCGTTTATCCCATTAGACCCAACCCTGAAAAGGAGGATGGTCATTCACTAATTCCAAAAAAGAACACGCTGGGGAATTCCACCAGGGGGCAGAAGGAATGAAGATGATGTTCATTTTGGGGACTCTAAATTCTAAAGTGACCCTTTAGCCCCGTTATTTGTAATACTCACAATTCAGACGTGCCCACTCTGTTAGACTTTGCACTGTTGTCTCTTTCCCCTTTGCCCCATGTTCATTATAGTATTAAGAGTCTTTGAGACATGGGGAAAGCCTGCTGTATACATGCCTTTTCCAACACGGGGCTGGGCTGAGATCTGTGAGATTCTGGTATTGTACCTCCTGGGGGAGCCCTCTGTGCTAGGCTACTTACAGACCATGTGCCAGGCCTCCCATTTTCTCATAAGCTACTGCTTTTCCATGCTACTGTTCTGTAAAAAAATTAAAATCAGGACCCTGTGCCAGGCCTTTGGTTTTTTCACACACTGCCCTTTTTTCATGCTACAACAGCCCCAGGCTGCTTTGGAGGGCAAAGGTCAGGAACGGGGGAGGAGTAACAGGCAACTTCCCTTCTCTCTCTTTCCCCCCACCCCCCACGGAGGCTGTAGGAGAAGTCCTGGGCAGGCCCATTTATCTAATCATTTTTCTCCTGCCTTTCCCACTAGACTCCTCACCCTCATGTCCTCGGAGCCGGTTGTTCTGTGTTGGGCTCCCCGTCACGCTGCTTCCAGGTGCTTTCTGCGAGCAGCCTGGAAATCTCTCTCTTGGTCTCACTTGCTGGAACAAGTTTCCAAACACGTGAGAGAGTGAGCATGGGGTACAGGAGAATAGATCCCACTGCCTTTTAGACAGACACGGACTCCTCTCCTTTTTCTGCTGCAGCCAGTGACTGGGAGTCTGACCCCTCTAGCAATGGTATGTGTGTCGGGGTGGGGGGGGAAAGAGACCCTCCATCCCATACATATATCACTCTCCCTGTGGCCTCAATGCAGAGACCCAGGTCTGGAATGTACCTGAGGGATCCATTTACACTGCTAGGGACAGAATGCATTGACCCACCAAGAGTCCTATGAGGCCTGCAAGTTGCACCGCCCCCAACAGGTTGGTCCAATAAAAGAGATTCACCTAAATAGCTCCATCTCCCCCTATTTCTATTGGGACCAAGTGAGCAACATGCAACCCACTCCTATAGGTGGCCCCAGCAGATACAAGCTCAGCTCCTTCCCAGCCAACCTCTGTCCAGTCAGTTCTAGGTCAATCCCAGCTGTGCTGCCCACCCCTGCCTAAACCCAGCAGTTCCTCCCCTGGTGAATAAAAGCGGGAGATAGAGAAGGAGGCAGGAGGGGACAGGGAAGAATCCCTGCAATGGAGCAAATTTCTATTTTTCTAAATCCACAGGCCCTTTTGCATCTGCCCACTGAAGATTAGCGGTGGGGTTCTCCTCCCACAATGCTGGCCACCCTCCCAGCCACCTAACATGGGGCAAGCACCCAGGAGTTATTAGCCACAGACTGAATATGGGTTTACACCAATTGACATGAAAAAAGGCAGCTCCAGTCACAATGAGAACCTCCCTACCTCAAGGACACAAGTCCTATCAAACTTCATACATAACAGGAGGGAAAACAATATATGATTATATACTTATAATAAACATATATAACAAACAAGGGGGTAATATACAAAAACCCCAATAACTATACAGAAGGTAGGAATACATAACTGGTTTTAAAAAAAATAAGCCAGAATACACATACACTAATTGTCCATTCATGACAATATACACAATGGTTCTTGCTTAGAGAATAAAAGTACATAACAATTGCTGGTAAGCCCAGCGGTTCTTGCAGGGTCAAAATTGGAGTCTCAGAAGTTATTTGGGGGAAGCAGGGCACCAGAAGG
Source organism: Sphenodon punctatus (assembly GCA_003113815.1). Classification (NCBI taxonomy): domain Eukaryota; kingdom Metazoa; phylum Chordata; class Lepidosauria; order Sphenodontia; family Sphenodontidae; genus Sphenodon; species Sphenodon punctatus. The sequence goes on from QEPC01011446.1 coordinate 201,145, forward strand.
CTCTCTAGCTCCTGCCACCAGCATTAATCACAGATAATATATTTTTAAATTAATATTTATTTATTAACATTTAATATCCCACCCCCGTCATGCCCCAGGCACATCAGGGCAGCTCACAACAATATATTTAAAACAACAGTATATAAACAAATTAAACACGAAAAAAAAAGAAATTCAAAGGTCTGGAGATAAAATACCCACCCATGCCACCAAACCCTCCACCCATTACCCCTCTCCCTTGCCAAACGCCTGGCAGAACAGCCATGTTTTACAATATCGATGGAAGGAGGGGAGATGTAGGAATGAACAGGCCTCCACTGGGAGTTCCACAGCCTCGGAGTGGCCACAGAAAACGCTCTCTTCATGGCCCCCACATGAGATACCCGGGGGACCTCAAGGAGGATGACTCCGAGTGGCCAATCCAGGACACAGGGGGTGAGGTGATCCCACAGGTAACTGGGGCCTAGACCATAATGGACTTTATAGGTCAAAACCAACACCTTGAATCGGGCCTAGAAGACAGCCAGCGCAGAGAACAGAGTATAGGTGTAATATGCTCTAAGTTCCCATAAGGCGACGGGCTGCCGCATTCTACACCAGCTGCAGTCTCTGAACTATAACCAAGGGTAGCCCCAAGTAGAGCACATTGCAGTAATTTAACCTCGAGGTAACGAAAGGCATGGATGATGGTTGCCCGGTCTGAGATGTACATCCAAAGCCGCCATATCAGATGTAATTGACAAAAGGTGCTCCTCCCCACGGCCACCACCTGGGCAGCCAGGCAGAGCTGTGAGTCGAGGAGCACTCCCAGACTTGGGACCGGTGTGTGTGTGTGTGTAAAAAAATCAATGATGGGGGGCACCAGCTCCCCTACCCCAACCAGGGGCTCTGGCACAACTCCCCATCCCCTATTTCCCCATGCCCATAACCCCCTTCAACAGGGGGTCATGGCAGAACCATTCTTCCCTCCCACCCCTGTCCGTAACCCTCCTCCCCAAGGGGTCATGGCACCACCCCACACCCATTCTCCCAGCAAGTAACTTCCCCTCTCAAGTGGGAGGTCGTGGAACAACACTTCTCCCCCCTATACCTACCCATACCCCCACCTCTTACCAGGGGGTCATGGTACCCCCCACAACTTCCCATACCACTCTCGCTCACCAGGACCATGACACCGCCCCCACTCCTACCCTCTTCCACCAAGATTCCCCATTCCACAACCATCTAAAAAACACTAAAATAAAGATAAAATACAGGTCACCACCCAGACCGCCAGCTGTCAAATAATCTTTAGTGCAGGGGCAAGAGTCATTATTCCACAACCATCTAAAAAACACTAAAATAAAGATAAAATACAGGTCACCACCCAGACCGCCAGCTGTCAAATAATCTTTGGTGCAGGGGCAAGAGTCATTATGAGTCAGAGGACCGGNGGGGGAGAGGGGGGGGGAAGAGCAGTGCAAGGTGGAAAAGACCTATCCCTTTTACTCCTCCAGCAATCACCTTCATTAAAAATAATTTTAACACCCCAACATTTAGCTTTCCTTAGAAAAGCAAATATTCCCGGCACTGTCAGTCACACAGAATTGCTAGACAGTTCTTATATAGATTGCGCATTAACAGACTGTCCCCATTGTGCAATCAGGAACAAAACACACTTGGAGGAATTTGCCCTTTTCACTGCTTCCATGGGGCTTCTCTCATGTGGATTCTCTGATGGTTATTAAGGTGTGCATTATGATCAGTGTTGTTCTGAGTAGGGGAAAAAATTGTAAGTATTCTCTGAGGGTCCGAGCTGTGGTCCCGAGCGTTCAGACTACCCCTTGGAGAATACTCATGAGTTTCCAAGGCCGGGGAGATGGCTGGGGGAGGGGGGGTCAGGAAGGGATTAAGTGGGAGCAAGGGGCCTAGCAAGGGGATTACTTGCCTTCCGGGGGGATCCTGCAGAATGCATGGCCTCTTCCCAGCTTGTAAATTTGAAAGTAAAAACAAAAACAACTGAGTATGCCCAGAAAGGATCTGAACAGCCCCCTTTCTGAGCATGCTCAGTTGTTGGGCTTTTTATTTTCAAATTTACAAGCCAGGAAGAGGCCACACATCACACAGGACGCCTCCAGAAGGTAAGTAACCCCCGCTGACCCCCCCACCTGCTAGGCCCCTGCCCCCCTAAGAATCCCACCTTGCCCGCCTGCTGGGCCACCCACTAGGCCCCCAAGCCCTGTTCCCTGGCCCCTGCTGACGTATTCGCTTTCTGTCCCACGGGGCCCAGGGAAGTGGGAGCAGGGGCCTAGCGCTGGTTTCCGGTGCCCGCTTCCCTGTACTTGGCCAATGTTTGCCGAGTTCTGAAGTTCAGGTACCCTTCCTCAGAACTTCGGAACTCAGGAAATCAAGGTCAAATGCACCAGTACTCAGTGTTTCCCCAAGGAAAGCCAAGGACCGGATTTTAGCACTAGTTATGACTAAAGTTTTTTCCACACTAGAGACATTTATAGGGCCTATTTCATGTGGATTCTCCGATGACTATTAAGGGCTGAGCTCCAGCGGAAGCTTTTATCACACTCAACACATTTATAGGGTTTCTCTGCTTTGTGGATTCTCTGATGGCTATAAAGGGATGATCCCTGAGAGAACCGTTTCCCACACTCAAAGCATTTATAACTCTTTGCTCCTATGTGGATTCTCTGATGACTGTAAAGGGCTGAGCTCCAGCGGAAGCTTTTCCCACACTCAAGGCATTTATAGGGCTTCTCTCCTGTGTGGATCCTTTGATGGCCATTAAGGCTTGACCTCTGACTGAAGCTTTTCCCACACGTAAGGCATTCATAGGGCTTCTCTCTTGTGTGGATCCTCTGATGGTTAGCAAGGTGTGAGCTCTCACAAAAACTTTTCCCACACTCAAGACATTCATACGGCTTCTCTCTTGTGTGGATTCTCCTATGCTTGTTAAGTCTTGAGCTTTCAGTGAAGCTTTTCCCACACTCAAGACATTTATGTGGCTTCTCTCCTGTGTGGATCCTTTGATGATTATTAAGGATTGGGCTCCGACTGAATCTTTTTCCACACACAAGGCATTCATAAGGCCTCTCTCTTGTGTGGATTCTCCGATGGTTCGCAAGGTTTGAGCTCCGACTGAAGCTTTTCCCACACTCAAGGCATTCATAGGGTTTCTCCCTTGTGTGGACTCTCTGATGGCTTTTAAGGCTTGAGCTCCGACTAAAGCTTTTCCCACACTCTAGGCATTCATAAGGCTTCTCATCTGTGTGGACGACCTGATGTTGATTAAGATATGAGCGCCGACTGAAGGTTTTCCCACACACAAGGCATTTATAGGGCTTCTCTGCCATGTGGATTTTCTGGTGTTCAGAAAGTTCAACTTTGCTGAAGAAGCTTTTCCCACATTTGCGGCATTGGTGCCTTTTCTTTCCCAGGTCTATTACACTTTTGTTCATGTCCTGAACACCTTCTCCAGGCCGAGTGGATTCACTCTCTCCTTTCTCTTTGGGCTTCCCCTGTCGTCCCTCCACATCACAACCACTCTCACTGAAGTCCGTCCATGTGGAAATATTCCCTTGAGATCTTTCTTGGAACATGCAAAAAAGTTCCATTTCCTCCTGCCCCCCCTGTTGGGGATTTTCCTCCACGTTCTCCCTCGGTGTCCCACCTCCTTCTGTAACACAGACAATGCAAGCAGGAGTCACTGCCTGTGCTGAAAGAGATGGAATCTCTGAAAGGGGAATGGGGAAACCCCCTAAAACAACTGTGGTGAAGTGGAAGGAAGGGTCACTACAACCCATATGGACATCCAGCCATCCTGTCTGTTGCAGATAGCTCGGAGAGTGTGAGGGAGCCCATCCCAGGCTGGTACTAGAGGGTGGGGAGCCTGGCCTGGGTGACCTCCCTTTTTCCATGGTTGAGGAAATGGAAGAGCCCACAGGATCCTTCTCTCCTTTCCCTTCGAGTAGGCAGGGGACAAATGGACCCAACACCCAAGGCTGCAGCAAAGAGAATGAGCTGACTGGAATTTCACCTTCTCTTCCTGGGGTTGGCAAAGCCAGAGAGACAGCGATCAGCCCAGGGGTTTCTGCTGATTCGAGGCCACTGAAAAAGGAAAATTGGGTCCTTACCTTGTGAATTTTCCGTCTAGAAATTGCTACTGGACAGCAATTCAATACAATGGAGTTGATCCCCACCATGACCAGCAGGAGGCAGGAATCATCAGAATTCAACAGAGCATGCTCAGAGGAGATCAGCCCCTGAAGCTGCAATGTCCAAAAGCCTGGACCTGAAAGATAGAAAACTCAAAATATCCAACATTAAGAAAAGAAAGAACACAGCAAATCCACAGGGGATGGAACCGTAACCATACAGGTTACCCATGAAGAGTATATGTGCATACATCATGCAAAATAACACACTGCAGAAAGTCCTCTAAGAACCTCACGGGGAGGGCCGAATTGCTGTCTAGCAGCTCTTTCTAGAAGGAAAATTCACAAAGTAAGGACCCAATTTTCCTTTCTCCTCAGAGCTACTGGACAGCTATTCGATACAATGTGGATGCATCAAAGCAGTACATCCCTTCGAATTCCAGGGTGGGTTAAACCAAGTATGCAATATAGGAACTGACCTATCAAGTTCCCCTCTTTAATTACTCTCAGATTAAGTGTGGCCCCTACAGACTTCAAGAATGAATCTCTATAATGTCTGAAACAGAACTCAGTAAGACAAGGAAGCTATCCTATGAATCCCCTTAAGGAGAAATTAGGCTTGAGCAAGGCCAAAGAGAAGGCCCACCAAACAAGTGAGGCCAGACAGCCACGTCTGTAATGTTAGGTCCTGTCAAGAGGCAAAGAGAAAGGATCGTTGCTCGTTCCAACTAAGCCATAGAAAAACCACCAAGTTTTCCTTGTGCCTAACTGTGGCTGCCCTAAGAACACCAATCTCTGAAGCCCCACGCATGCCAAGACCATATCATGGAGTCTCTAGTGAGTGACAATGGATAGGCTAAACGTCATATGGTAACCTTACTACCTGAGCTGAGCGATACCCAGATGCTGATACATTCACTAATAATCATTAATCTGAATTATAGAGTAAAGTGCTAAGCCTAAAAACTTGCTCTGTCGTCAAGACATGCACGTCTGCATCTATCTAGAAGAAATTCAAAAATAAACCAAAAAACATGAACTCTCGAGTCCAGAGGCCACAGGAATGTAGCAAACCTGTAATCCAAATCCAACCTGGAAAGGACGGAGGATTGACAGGTTATGAGGACAAATACTGTCAAGGAATTTAGAGCATGGCAAAACCTAACCTCAACCAAGAACGTGGATAACTCCGTCTTGTGAGCATTACGCTGAAGACCTCAGTGCAGCCAGAGGGTGTCAGAATACTGTAAGAACCACAGAGAAATCCAAGAATTTGTTTTGGAACTCCAACTTTCGCAAGCCATACGTCCCTTTGCTACTCAAACCATGAATGCTAAAAGACGTATAACTCGTTGTTGAGATCCCCAGGATGGACAACATCCTCCTGGAACAGTATGATGTGCTCTGAGTCAGAGATGTCCTTCACATTTCATCTCTGAACGGCTTTCCTTTCCTCATAGTGGCTCATATTCAGCATGTAACTGACAAGATGGAAGCAAAGGTACACACAGGTGACTCTGAGACCAAGTTCGAAAGCCTACAGCATCCAGCACTCCCAGGCGGTTTCCCATCCAAGTGCTAACCAGGTCTGACCCTGCTTAACTTCCAAGATCCGACAAGATTGGGTGTGTCCAGGGTGGTGTGGCCATAGATGCCAAAGTTTCAAATGTCTAATTCCCTTGCTAACGAAATCGTTTCATGAAACTGTACTCAAACCATTGCTTTGTAAAGTGCCAGGTACATTGCTGGCGCTATATAAATGCTTGCTAATAATAATCTTCATCTCTCAAATGCTACAGGAAGTATAACTCTCTGTCTAGAATAATTTATAAGATTATGCCGTTGATAGCATGTTGTATAGATTACCGTGTTTCTCTATCATGCTTTGTTGAAGGGGTTTTATTCACGAATCACCCAAACCAGGAAAAATTAAATTTCTATAGTACATCCAGTACATCCTGGTGGCAGCAGGGGACAGGAAAGATTGTTGTGGGACCTATCCCGTTGCGAGGGAGGTGTGGAGTGGAGCATCAGTGGGGCAATAAATATGTATTGAAATGTATATTAGTATATTATGTTAATTGTATATGTATTGAGCTGGGCCCCCTGTGTGGGAATACACCCAGGAATGTATTTTTTCACTTGTTGTAAGCCACCTTGAGTCGCTTGAAAGAGTGCGGGATATAAATTAAATGGAAATGGGGAGGGGGGGGGGAATGAACCTGGATTGCTGTCTTTATCACCCTCACAATCCCTTGTGAGGTAAGAAAACACTATTTCTACTTGCAGGCAGAAAGTGCTCAATAAATAGAACGTGCCATAGGTCACCCAGCGAGTTAAATTAGTACTTAAACTCTGTACTCCAGTAGTTAGTGAGCAAGGCATAAACCAGGTTCCTGGATCTGTAGTTTCTACCTTCGGTGATCGTCCATCCGATTTAAAGCATCCCAAAGACCTGGAACATGGGACTAGGACAAGCGTATATCCAAGCATTATGAGTGCTGCTGCTCATAGCCCCAAACTAACCCTCAGTGGAGAGCCATTCTAATAAAATCTGCAAGAGGTCTCTGAAGGTTTAGCTAGGTTAGTCAGCTCCCTTAACAAGATGCCACAGAGATTAACAGAGATTAATTCTAGCATAATCCCTGTGATTTACATTGAACTGGGTTAGTCAGCTCCCGTAACAAGATGCCATAGAGATTAATAGAGATTAATTCTAGCATAATCCCTGTGATAAATATTGAACTGGGTTCACGAACAATATGAATTAATGATCAGATCCATTTTTCCTACCCTGGCACTTTAAAAAAAGAAAAGAAAAAAAAAAGGCTATTATTGAGTACAAGAAATATTGTGTGTCCCAATGCTACGGATATCTTACGTCCTTTGATGGCTAGAGCGGGGCTGATTGGGCTTACCGCGGGGCACAAGCAATGCTGGAGCCGATGCCTGGAGCTGAGAGGGGCGCCCGGTTGGCTGGAGCTGGGGGGCTGACCATGGGGCACAAGCAGCGCTGGAGCCGAGCTAGAGGAGTGCTCGGACCTGAGCAGGGAGAGATTGCGGCTGGGCAGGTTGAGCAGGGCAGAGCACCCCCAGAAACACCCTCCCCATCCAGGGCTGGCCCCAGGCATGCGCCACATGTGCGGCTGCCAGCTGGGGCCCCACACTTGCCTGGCTGGGCAGCAGGCTGCAGCCAGGTTCTCCCCCAATAAGTTCTTCTGCCTCCCCTCCCTGGCTTAGCGCTGCAGCAGGGGAAGGGGGGGACAGATCAGGCTGGGAGATAAAGCTGTTTGTTTACAAACAAACTCCTCTCCATGTGAGTGATCAGAAGGTTATTACCTTGTGAAGAAGGCTCTTTGAGATGGCTCCGAACATTCTCACAACTGGGTTGTGCACGCTCAACCTATACAAATAATAGACCACGTGATGGTCTTGAGCTCCTCTAGTATAAAAAGCACTGACTCTCCCCCTCANGCACTGACTCTCCCCCTCAGAATGACAGTTCCTTCCAACCCTTTCTAGAAATATAAGGAAAAAATTCCATGTGGGGCTGGAAGGGTGGGTGTTGTGAGAATGTTAGAAGCCATCTCAAAGAACCTTGTTCACAAGGTAGCAACCTTCTGTTTGTCTTCACGTGGTGCTATTTTTACATGGCTCCGCCGGGTGGGGGGGTCCGTGGGCATGCCAGTGCATGGACGGGGCATGTACACGCATCCCCACTCATCCACACCCATAGAGTAACCGCCGTTTCCCCTGGCTGCTCCCTGCGTGGGGATGAGTGGGGGTGGGGGTGAGTGGGGATGCGTGTTTGGCAGGCGCACACGCACCCCCACTCACCATGGGCACGTGCACCACATCTCAGCACCCTGAACCTCCACTGCAGTTGGGGCATTGGGGGGCAGCATGTGCACCTGGGGGGTGAACAATAAAAGACAAAAATTGTGCAATGTATAAAATAATTTTCCCAGATGGGGGGCAGCCCATGCACCTGAGGGGTGGACTGTAAAAGACATTAAAAAATTGTGCAATGTAACTGTAAAATGTAGACATTTTATTAAATGTATGTATTTTAAAGGCCATTGTAGCAAACAAGCAAATACTGAACGAACAAATCAACAACTAAAGACAAGGTAATATACAATTTTTATAAATTTAAAATAAAGAAACTTTAAAATACAAAAGTATCTTAAATGTTTTCATTTGAAAACCTGAAATAACCTTACTCTACTGTAATTTGATTTAAGGGGTACAAAGATGGAGCGTTGGTTGGCTGAGAAGACCAGCAGCAGCAACAGCAATCCTGGCCATAAATCAAAAATCTCGGCCCGTGAACGTGCTGCAGAATTTAAAGACTTTCATGAGGATGGTGGGAAACTGTTTTGCACCTGCTGCAATCTGTTGCTTGGCCATTCACGAAGATCAACAATCACAGACCACCTTAAATCAAAACATCACTCAAAGAAGAAAGCAGACTGTGACGAGAGACAGGTGGGAGACACTCTTGTTTCTGACCTCTCTGTCCAACTGTAGTTGTTCAAACAGGTATCCTGTACTTATTACTTTTGTCTTTATTCCAGGCAAGCAAGAAGCAGAGGACCATAACAACTTGTATTAGGAACCAGACAGAGGCTCAAGAATGCAAGAACGGGCTTGCACATGAATTTGTTCAGACACTCCTAGAAGCCAACATCCCACTTCAGAAAGCAGATCATCCTTCTGTACGTACGTTTCTGATGCGTCATGTGAAGAATGCCGGTTCTTTGCCTTCTGCAGACCAACTCCGCAAATTTTACTTTCCTGACGTGTATGAAAATGAGAAACACGTACTGAAAAATGAGACTCTTGCTGGTAAGAAGATTGCCCTCACTGTAGATGAGACTTGTGATGCAGAGCAAAGGTGTGTTCTAAATGTCCTGGCTGCTCCTTTGGAAAAGGATGCCACTGGAAGGATTCGTCCTTATCTCTTGGACACTGTATTCTTGGACAGTGTTGATCACGGAGTTGTAGCAAGATCAGTTGTTCAGGCACTCAGTGAATACAATATTGCTTTTGAAAACGTATATTTTTTTACTAGTGACAATGCTTCATATATGAAGAAGGCTTTCTCTGCTGGTCTGAAAATACTTCTAACGAACTGCATCCATATCACTTGCCTTGCTCATATACTTGATCTTATTGTGGGCGAATTGCAAAGGCCTTTTGAGCTTACAACGTCATTCATGAAGATGTTTCGAAAGCTCTTTTCCTTGCCAAGCAAAAGGAAAAGCAGATACCTGAACCACCTCCAGCAATGTGATCCTGCCAATAGAGCCACAATGCTGCCAGATCCCTGTGTAACACAGTGGAGCTTCTTCTTTAGGGCTGCTGTTTACCACAGGGATCATATAAAACATCAGTTGGTCTTTATTCAGAAGGAAGTGGATCGGAGTGTTCCATGTGAAACAGTGAAAAGATTACAGGTAAATGCTATTTTAATAAACAGGTGTGTAAAACATAAGAGTTAACTACTGAGAGGATAAAACTTTCCTTCAGGACTAACTATGGATTTATTTATTTTTTCTTTTCAGATACTACTTTCTGACAGGAAGACCTATGTCAGGGTTCAGATGGAGCTGGCATTCTTAGCAGAAAAAACAGCCCCCTTGTGTGCTCTCCTGGACAAATTTCAGTCGCAGGTCCCTATTGGCACAGAAGTTGTGGATTTGCTGGAAGAGTTGAACATCCATCTAGAGACAAATGTACAGCTAACAGCAGAATCCTGTAAGAACTTCCTGGATGCTGAAGAGGAGGAAGACTTACCGCTGTCTCTTTGGCCACAGATGGTAGCCAAGTTCAAAGAGGCTTTTAAAGGATCAGCACTGAAACTGGGCAAATACATGTCTTCAGAGGGTCAGCCAGGGTATCCCTTCTTGAAAGCAGTGAGATTTTTTGATCCTGCTAGGATTCCCTTCCTCAGTATGAACAAGGATGATCCTCAGAATTGTATTCCAGGACTGAATATGGTACCAGAGGAAGAATTGACTGTCTACCAGAAGATCCTTGCACCACAGTATGTAAATAATTGTGCAAAGGACTCTGTTGAAAAGAACCTGGACATGTTCTGGAATAGTGCCTTGGACAGGGTGCCAAAACTTGCCAAGGTGGCACTAGCTAGAATAAATTCCGTTACAACATCTGCTGATGCTGAGCGGAGTTTCAGTGTGCATAATTTGATATTTGCACAAAATCGTAGAAATATGTCCGAGAACAGCATCAGAAAGGCGGTGTTTATATATTTCAATATTAATAATGCTAACAAATAATGCCAGTGTTTGTATATTCAGTTCTTTACCTCTCTAATTTATGTTAAAGTATAATGTGAAGATGAAATAAACAGTATTTTTGTTTTTCCTTGTGTCTTTTGTCATTTTATTCAAAATGCATGCTGGGAAAGTATGCATAATTATGCACATCAAGCTAATTATGCAAATGTTATGCTCACGGTGAATTTGCAGAACTGGGCAGCAGTGCTTGCAGTAAATTTGCAGAACTGGACATTGCTGAACGCAGAATTGATTTTTTTTTTTATGCAGTCAACTCGGGTCCCTGCCTAAAGTATATATTTGAAGGCTATAAAGTGCCACACTTGTCATAGATGTCCTAGCAACTGTTACCATTCATCACTAATTCTGTAAACCATAGTTATGCACTCTTGGAGGAATCCAAGGAGTAGGACCGACCTCATCGTATTGCTCCTTAGGATTAGGGGTCCATTTATACTCGTGAGAGGACTCTTCTCTCCACGACCAAACTTAAGCACGCAACTCCTGCTGTTTCTAATCACCTCTATATGACCCTATTTAGTCCTTTCTCAACAACAGGTAGATTTTACCCTACCTTTTGCAGACTTTCATAGTCAATCTGTTTTACTGTAGTTACAGAGGGCTCCTGTGCTGTTCTCTGTTACTGACATGGCTCTAATTCTCCAATACGCTGCTCTACAATGAAGAATAATTATACTGCTTCTCATGTATATGTACCCATATGATCCAGGGTAATTGGAAAGAACATTGTTTGGCATTACCCGACGTTATTTATTTGAATTACTGTATTTTCTAGTCGTATGGAGAAAAGACATCTTGGAAGAAGAGCTGGTAAAACATCAGTAATCCCTGAAGAAGCCAGATTTTGGTGAAACGTCAGGTTTTTGTTAATCTATTTTTGATATTTGGTTTCCACCCTCTGTCTCCATTTTTTGGCATGTCTGTCGATTGTGTGTACATAAAATTGTTGAACCTTTGGAGCAGTTTATTAGTTTCTGTTATTTGTATTTTACTGCTTCATTATACCTCCTCTCGGTTGAATTAGAATAGAAGGGCACAGGAATCCTTATTCCTTCAGCAGGGAGAACCTTGAAGAGTGAGACACCCCCAGAGTCAAGTTTACTGTTAAAGTGCTAAGGGGAAAGGGTTCTGCTGTAAAGAACTAGGAGCAAAGGTTCCGTGCCTACTACTTGATCTATTACTACTATTATTTATTAATTTTATATGCCACCCCCTTCTGCTAAAAGCATCTCGGAGTGGCTAACATTTTAAAATACATAATAAATAAAATAAAACACTTTACACACACCACTAATTAGCCCAAAGCTAAAACAACCCAGTACAAAAACCCCTCCCTAACCCAACCCGCCCATGCCATCTCCCTCGGTAAGGGCCTGGTGGAACAGCCAGGTCTTACACTGTCTACGGAAAGAGGGAAGGTCAGTGGCCAGGCGGACCTCCAACGGGAGAGAGTTCCACAGCTGCGGCATAGCCACAGAGAACGCCCGCCTCATTGTCGACACCCAGAAATCGCAACTGGAGCTTCAGGGCTGATCCCCGTTGGGCATGCTCTGTTGAATTCTGATGATTTCTGCCTCCTGCTGGTCATGGTGGGGATAAACCCCATTGTATCAACTTCTTGTCCAGTAGCTCAGAGGAGAATGAGTGGCTGCGACCCCAAAGACCAGGCTGGGTAAACTGGCAAATGTGTCTCTCCCTCCAGCCTTCTCTTGTCAGGTTTCCTCACCTGCACAGAGTCTCCAATGAGCAGCAAAGGCTGAACCGTGACCAAAGCTTCTTTCACACTTGGGGGACTTTTCTGGGGTTCCCTCCCTTGGGCCTTCTCTGATGTGGAACAAACCCTGGTTTCTCACAAGCCTCAGGCTTACCTAGGATTCCTGGTCCCATCTCATGTGGTTCTGCTGTCTCCAGGTCTCCCAGTCGAGCAGTATCCTTCACGTTGTCACTTCTCCTCCAATCACCTGTGAGGACAGAGAAAGAATCCAGACATCAGTCACTCCCTGTGCTGGGGAGGGGGAAGGGCAACCCATTCTGCCCCCACATTCTATGCAAACCCTCAGGAAACAGACCTGTTGCCAGGTGCCGGCTAGAATGGGAAAGAAGTCATGAGAGAGACACTGGCAATAACAACTGCTGGCTGCAATCCTGGCCTGCAGGAGACAGGACAGAATTGGGCCATCTCAAGAGTTCTTTGTGGATGGTCCCAAATATTCCCCCCAAACCCAAAGGTATTTCAGCTGGATAACCTGATCAATGACATGGATTCATGGACCGCCCCCCGCCCCTTCGTATCTGGCACCCACAGCGCTTCCCATTGCTCCAGCAGGAAGTTCAGGTCCAGTTTGGGAACTAGAAACCCTGCTCAGGAGATCAGAACCAGATAAGACCAGGAAAGAGAAGGGATTTTTGGCACCTTGGATGGAAAGCATAGTCACTGCCCCTAACCCCAGCCTCTCTCCCTAGTGGGGGGAGACAAGGAACCTGACAGGATGGAAGTGTCAGCACAGGGACTCTTTGTAAGAGCCAGGCATCTCCTGGGCAGCGCAGCTCCTGTAGGAGAGTCAAGCAGGGTTCAGAATGAGGGGAAATAAGCCTGTGCTGATAGTGAGGATGTGACTGGGCTGCTCCAGTCTCTGCTGGGCTCCCTGAGGCAGGCCCCTCTCTATGGGAGCTTGAACACAGGCTTTGCTAGACAACTTGGCACTGAGCTAGCCAATAGGCAGGGCCCCGAGGGAAACGCGGGTCTGCGAATCGCAGATTTCCCGCGGAATTCCCCTCCCCCCGCGGAATCTCCTGCCCCGCTTACCCCAGCGCAGAATTTCCAGCCTGCGCTGCGGGGACGCGGGGCAGGAGATTCCATGAGGGGAGGGGAATGAAAAAACCCTCGGGGCTTCCCCTCCCCAGCCTCCCCAGTTGCCAGGGCCCTTTAGATAATTAATTTGCTTACCAGGGATGGCAGCAGCAGCTGCTCCGTCCAGCGCGCTCTTTTCCTGCTCGTACTTCCTGGCCCCTCCCGACGGGGCCTCTCAGGGCGACGCAGCCGGATGACGTCATCTGGCTGCGTCGCCCTGAGAGGCCCCGTCGGGAGGGGCCAGGAAGTACGAGCAGGAAAAGAGCGCGCTGGACGGAGCAGCTGCTGCTGCCGTCCCTGGTAAGACAATTCCTTTTGGGGGGTGGGTGGGAGTCAAGCACGCCCCAGCAGCTGGGGAGGGCAAGCCCCGGCAGCTGGGGAGGGGAAGCCCTGAGGTTTGAGCAGTGCGGGGGGAGGAGGAGGCAAACCAAGCCCCCCCCCCCCATGGTAAATCGCGCCGAGGCGCAGAATTGGCCCCTGACTCCCGCAGAATTTTTTTAAAAATTCCGCGGAAGAATCGGGGCCCTGCCAATAAGGTGGTGGCACTGTTTGCAACTGGTGTACATTGTGAACAATGAGGTTCTACATCCCAGCTGCTAAAGAGACGTAACCGACCTCCCAGGGAAGTGCTCCCTGCAGATAGGCCAAACACACGCACCTGAGACTTCGCATCTGCTTGAATGTTTGTTGGTCTTCTCCCCTGTCTCTCCCACTGTCTCCTCTCCCTGTCTCCCCCTCCTTGTCTTTTAGATTGTAAGTCACAGGCAGGTACCGTGTCTATCTCTATGTTCTGTACAGCACCAGGTCACACGACTGGTGCTATATAAATGTTTATAATAATAATAATAATAATAATAATAAGTCTATGTGGTGATTTCTGCTTTTTTCTAAAACATGAGACATTGAAAACTGATAGAATGGCATGCTGGGAAATTCACTTGCATTCAAAGTTTGCATAATGTGCAGGATTTGATCATTTTGCATAATTTATGTTGCTTTCAGAATCTGAATTCTCTGCTCACAGAATTCGGCTTTCCTGGTTGCAGGAAAAATAAAACTGGAGACTGGCCGGACCCTGGCCAAGTAGAATTAAGTGGGTTAGATAAACTGACTAATAAGTGGGGGCAGTCACAAAGCCTCATTTAGGTCCCACCTCGAGGCTTCACTCCCCACTGTTCACTTGGTTCTTCACCTGGCCCGATGTCTCCCAGGGTCTCCATTTCATCAGAGTCCTGCAGATCCAAGACCCATGGTTCCTCCCCTCGCTCCATCTGATAGATCAGATCTGGTTTCTGGAAGGAAAATCCTGCCCAGGGAAGAGGGAGAGACGCAAAATCAGAGATTGCTGAGTGTTCAAACCATACTTGTAACTTGGGCCAAAGTACGTCCTCTGCTTTCACGTCCCTGCATGCTTGCTATTCTCCCTTCTTCTGCCTGCCCAGGAGTCTCAGACAGCCAGGGGAGGTGGCTGCTCCCTGAAATCAAGAGCTTAAATGGGGGCAGAGGGAGGAAGGGGAGCAAATGAAGGCAGGTCCCAGGCGGTGGGAGTCGCTGGAACCATAAAAGTCACAGCTACTTGCTCCTGGGTAGCCAAAGCTTTAGGGCCGGGGAAGGAAGGAAGAGCAGCTAGACTGCCGGGGAGTCAAGGCAGAGCTGGGGCAGTGGTGGTCATAGCAGGAATAAGAACTACCCCCTAGGCACCTCCCCCGGACTGGACAGAGGGAAGTCCAGGCAATCCTTACTGTCCCTACTTCACACCACAACCTCCCGACCAGCAGAGGGCAGCACTCACACTACAACAGTTTAGTTCTAACACAGTATGTGGCCTGGCTCCCAAGAACCATGTCTTCTCCTCCTCCCCCGATTCTGCCATCTCCGCCTTCAACTTCTCTCTCGCCTCCACCATCAACTCCCTTGCCCCCCTCTCCTCCCGCCCAGCTCGCTCCCGTAACCCTCGCCCTTGGCTCACCGCCACCATTCGCCATCTCCGCTCCTGAACCCGAGCTGCGGAATGTCTCTGGCGCAAATCCCACTACCATGCCGACTTCCTCCACTTCAAATTCTGCCTCTCATCGCTCAAATCTGCTATCTCCCTCGCTAGACAGCAGTACTATGCCTCCCGCATTGAGTCCTGCTCCCAGGACCCTCGTCACCTCTTTTCCACCTTTGACTCCCTTCTCACCCCCACCCCTCGTCCTCCTCCTCCCTCTTCTCTCTCCGCTCAGGATCTTGCTCTCTTTTTCACCTCTAAGATTGACAAGATCTGCCTGGATATCGCTTCCAAGTCCTCTTCCCCCTGCTATGCCCCCCCCCTCCTCCCCCCACCTCTCCTGTCCTCGTTCCCTCCTGCCTCCCTTGAGGAAATCTCCTCCCTGCTCTCCTCCTCCAACCCCTCCACTTGCCCCCTGGACCCCATTCCTTCCTGCCTCCTGACCTCCATTGCCTCCACTGTCGCCCCTCCCCTCCTGCACATCATCAACCTCTTCCCTCTCTACCGGCTCCTTCCCCTCTGCCTTTAAACACGCCACCGTCTCCCCCATCCTCAAAAGGTCCACTCTGGATCCCTCTGAACCCTCTAATTACCGTCCTTTCTCGCTCCTCCCTTTTGCTTCCAAGTTCCTTGAACGGGTTGTTTACTCCTGTTGACACAACCTCCTCTCCGCCAACTCCTCCCTTGACCCACTCCAATCTGGCTTCCGCCCCCTTCACTCCACTGAAACCACTCTGGCTAAGATCACCAATGATCTTCTTGTGGCTAAATCCAACCTCCTTTACTCTATTCTTGTCCTCCTTGATCTCTCTACTGCCTTTGACACTGTTGACCACTCACTCCTGATTGAATCGCTCCACTCCCTTGGATTCCGGGACTCTGTCCTCGACTGATTCTCCTCCTACCTTTCTGACCGCTCCTTCAATGTATCTCTTCCTAACTCCTCCCCCTCTCGATCGGGGTTCCCCAAGGCTCCGTCCTTGGCCCGCTCCTCTGTGCTATCTACACCCAATCCCTAGGCAAACTCATTGCCTCCCATGGCTTCCAATACCACCCATACGCTGACAACACTCAACTCTCTCTCTCCACTCCTTCCCTATCCCCCTCTGTCCAACCTCATCTCATTAACTGTCTCTCCAATATCTCCACCTGGATGTCTCAACACCAACTCAAACTGAACATGGCGAAAACTGAACTCCTTATCTTCCCTCCCAATCCTTCCTCTCCCTCTTCCCTGTCAATTGCCATTGACAGGGTCTCCATCCTCCCTGTCCCCCAAGCTCACAGCTTGGGCTTCATCTTAAACTCGCACCTTACCGTCAAACCCTACAATGACTCCGTTGCCAAATCCTGCCGCTTCTTCCTCCACAACATTTCCAAGATCCACCCTTTTCTGTCTGTCTCCTCTGCCAAAACTCTCATCCATGCCCGAGTCATCTCATGCCTCAACTATCATAACCTCCTCCTCGCTGGCCTTCCCCACTCCCACCTTTCTTCTCTTATCTCTGTTCAAAACTCTGCTGCCAGGATCATCCAGCTAGCCCATCGCTTTGACCACATGCAGCCTCTCCTCTCTCCACCTGCTCCCTCTTCCTGAGCGTATTCTGCACAAGCTCCTCATCTTCACCTACAAAGCCCTTCACAACCTCACTCCCCCCTACCTCTCTGCCCTGCTCGAGCACTCCACTCCTCCTTCATCCCCTCCCTCCCCTGCTCCCCCTACCACCTTTTGAATGTCACATCCCTTGTCTCTCCCTGTTTTTCCCTTCCCTGTCTCCCGTCCCCCTGTCTTTAGATTGTAAGCTCTCGAGCAGGGACCACGTCTATCTTATTCTTTGTAAGCACCAGGTACATCGCTAGCGCTATATAAATGCTAATAAATAATAATAATAACGTTCTAAGAAGGCTGCACTGTTTTTGCATTCTGTTTAAATAACTTACCCCTTTATTTTGGCTTGTCTTTGGCTCTTCCTAAAATTGGGGCTGTACTATGGTTACCACAAATACATCAGACATCTGTTTTTTTCCTCCTACAGCCCCCCTTCAAGTTATTTTATCCTATCCACTCCCACTGAAGTCACTGTCTCCTCGCATATATACCTGTCCTGCATTTCCTCAGTCTTTAGTCAGGGATCCATATTCACAGGGTTTTCCCTATTGGCCTTAATGGGGAAAATGCAGGCAACATGAGTCCCTGTCTATAGTTCTGACTTTTTACCTGCCTAAGGAAGGGCCCTGTGTAGCCCAAATTTTCATCATCTCCCCAACTACAATTGTTCCAATCAAACAGATCACTTGAACTTTGTTTCAGAACAACACAGTAACCACCCACTCTATGTTTACAACATTCCCAAAAGTAGCCAGGGAGGGTGCAGGGGGAAAGCGGATGGAGCGGGGAAGTATCCTTACCCAATGAGGCCACGTTCTCATAATTCTCCCGCATGACATTGCTGTAAAGGGCTCTTTGCTCTGGGTCCAGCAGGACCCCTTGCTTCCTGGTGAAATACACGGCCACATCCTTAAAGGTCACCGCCATCTGGAACAAGAAGTCTCACTCAGGATCTGAAACCTCCGCCAGTGCTTTCAGCTCAAGGCTATGGTTCCCAAAATTGTACTTCACCCCACTACAAAGCGGAAATACAGTCCTGCAACCTCAGACAGTAAAAAAGACATGCCAAGGTTCACACCCTGGTCCTTCCTAGGAAGGGAGAGGTGTGGGATGGAGGGCTTAGTTCTCAGCAAGGTTCTAAACCAAGTCAGAAGTGAGAGTGATGTGCAAGCCATCAGTAGAGACAATGGATTCAATTCTCGTGCCAAACTGGTTTCTCAGGACAAGCTCGGAGCAACCCTTTCTCCCCCTTCAGTAGTTCCCACACCCTTGATTTTCTTTGTGCATTTGCTCAATGGCTCCTGAACAACCTGTGAAAAGAACTAAGGTCTTAAAGTACAGGTTCAAAAATTGCCAGTGTTTGGAGACTCGAACCCCATTTGGGAGCATCAATATGGAAAGAAAATTTCATCTTAGACAGAGCACAGCAAATCCAGCCCCTCATAGGCAAAAAACAACAGTATAAAACCAGTCGCCCCCACGGACATTGTATTCAGAACCCCTCATTTCGTACATGGATTGGAAGGTTTATGGCCTGGCAGATGAACGAGTAGTATGTTGAATGTTTTTATCCCTGGTCTTTCCCTATGTCCCCTCTCCCTGTCTTCCCCCTCCGAGTCTATTAAATTGTAAGCCATAGGCAGGGACCGCGTCTATCTCATTGTTCTGTAAAGTGCCAGGTACACAGCTGGCGCTATACAAATGCTAATAATAATAATAATAGTACAACTCACAGGCACAAGCCCTACTACTCGGGAGCCTGCCAGAATCTAACCCTTTTCTATGGAAAGAGAAGGCTGAAAAATACTGTTATTCTGGCTCCACAAGTGCAGTGCAGCTCGTTACAACCTCTACAAACAACTCTTCACCTCTACAAACAACTCTTCACTACCACCCTCCTCTTACCTGTTCCTGCGGCTTTGCACACCTGCTCCTGGGCTCCCACACTAGGTCCTTCTGCTGCCGCTGCCGCTGCCACCTTGGCTCTGCTGCTGGTGTATTTCCAGGAAAGTCTGAGCCCTGTGTGAAATTGTGGGGCATTATTTTATCTTCCCCATTTCAATTATCTGAAGTCTGTCTGAAATGTAATAAATATAGTGGAGGGGAATGGGACCAATACAGTTGTATTGGTCCCTTAAGAACAGGGGGGCTTCCAAAACTTTAAGGATTGATAAACATTAAAGATGAGTAAATTAATATTTAGCTTCAATCCCGTTTAAGCACCAATAAGATCCCTCAAAATTCATTTGAAAAATAGCTACAATACAAAGAAGCTTGAGGCCCCCCCAGCCTCCCCATTCCTCTCTGCTCCAGGCCCCAATTCCCTGCCCAAAGCGGTCAGCCCCAGCCCTCCCTCCTTGCCCCATCCCTACCCTACTCCAGCTCCCCATCACACGCTGCCTGCCCTCACCCTTCCCTCAATCCTGCCCCCTCCCCCCCAGTCCTGCCTTTGGAGCCCGAGCCTCCCTCTTCCTGGCCCAGCCTCCCAGGACCTGTCTCTTATACACATCTAGATGTGTATAAGAGACAGCCCTTCCCTCAATCCTGCCCCCTCCCCCCCAGTCCTGCCTTTGGAGCCCGAGCCTCCCTCTTCCTGGCCCAGCCTCCCAGGACCTGTCTCTTATACACATCTAGATGTGTATAAGAGACAGGCGTGTGTGTGTATTGCATGACTCTAGTGGGCAGGGTGCGGCATTTTGGTCCTACTGAGCATGCGCAGATCAGCTGCGCATGCTCTGAGGGATGGGTGGCTAGAGGCAGCCCCGTGCAGGGGAAAGGAGCGGAGGTGACGGCTCAGGGCCCCCAGGGGCAGCGCTCACACGGGGCTGGGCCTTGACAGGCAGCGGGGCCAGTCATATTATCCCCTGGGTATATGGACGGGGTGGGTTCGCATCTCCCAGTGTTTCTGATTCTCTCACCCCAGCCCCCAGAGATCCCTATTGGGCGCAATGCCACCAACCCCGGTGGCCTTCAAGCAAAGCGATACAGCGTGATGCAACGGCAGAGTGTGCAATAAATACTTGGGCTAGGAGGTCAGGGAAGGCCCTGGGTCCACTCTCACCTTAAGCAGAAACTCACTGGGGTGACTTGGGCCAGTCACATTATTCCCTCAGCCTAACCTACCTCACAGGGTTGTTGTGAGGATTCAAAATTGTGTTCGTTCTATTCTAAAGCACCCCGAGTGCCATAGCAGAGGGGTGTTATATAAAAATAAAGAAGCCTGTACTAGAGCCCTGGCATCTGTATCCTTTTACTCTCACATTCTTAGAAATGTTTCCCTCTCCACTGTGTGGGTAATGGGTTGTACTTAATATCCAATGGAGAGGTTTCCCTAAACACTGGAAAGAGGTTTTTAGTTATCCTCCAGTCTCGCTTGTCCATTGTAACACACCATCCTAATCCATGTATTGGTTATATTTTGTAACAGCTTTGTTATCTTTTTGAACATTTCCTACTAAAATTCATTTATTCTGTTATTACCAGTTTATTCCATTAGACCGAAGCCAGAAAAGGAGGATGGTCATTAAAGAACACACTGCAACAATAAGGAATTCCCTCAAGGAACAGGAGGAACGAAGATGTTTATTTTGGGGACTCTCTAAATTCTAAAAGTGACCCCCTTCAGCCCCGTTATTTGTAACGTTCAGAATTCGGGCCGCTTTAACAGGAGGTGCTGAAAAGCGCCTCCCGAGTCCCGCGTTGAAAGAAAAGCCGTGTAGGGAGTGTTTACATGCTCCCCGCGCTGCCGGAAATGACGGGCTCTCCGTTGCGGACAACGGGGAACACGTCACTTCTGGCAGCGCAGGGAGCATGTAAACGCCCCGCGCAGCTTTTTTCTGACCACAGGACTCCGGAGGCACTTTTCAGCGCCTCCTATAAAAGCAGCCTGAGTCAGACATGCCCACTCCGTTACACTTTGTACTGTTGTCACTTTCCATCACCCCACATTCATTATAGTTTTAAGAGTCTTTGAGACATGGAGAAAGCCTGCTGTATACATGCCTTTTCCAACACGGGGCTGGGCTGGTATCTGTGAAATTCTGGTATTGTACCTCCTGGGGGAGCCCTCTTCTGCACCACGTACAGACCCTTCTGTCATGGGTGCTGCTTGCCCCCACAGGCTGGTCTAGTATATGTGAAATGGCGGTATGGTACCTTTAGGGGGGGAGGGGTGCTCTGTGCCGGGCCACTTACAAGACCATTCTGTACCATTTGCCAGGCCTACCATTTTCTCATAAGCTACCACTTTTCCATGCTACTGTTCTGTAAAAAATCAGTACTATTTGCCAGGCCTATGGTTTTTTCTCAAACTACTGGGTTTTCATGCTACAATGGCTACAGACTGGCTTTTGGGGTAGAGGTCGGGGGGGGGAGGGAGGAGTAACAGGAAACAGCCCTCCCCCTGAAATGTCTCTTGGAGGCTGCATGAAGAGTCCTGGGAAGGGACATTTATTTAATCACATTTTCTCCTGCCTTTCCCACTGGCCTCCTCAGAGCTGGTTGCTCTGCATTGGGTTCCCCGTCACGCTGCTACCAGGTGCGTTCCGCGAGCAGCCTGGAAATCTCTCTTGGTCCCACTTGCTGAAACAGGCTCCCAAGCATGTGTGTGAAAGAGCATGGGGTACAGGAGAATAGATCCCACTGCTTTTTAGACAGACTCACTACTGTCCTTTCTCCCCTGCAGCCAATGACTGGGGGTCTGGCCCCTCTGGCAATGCTGTGTGTGTGGGTGCCGGAAGGGAGTCTCTGTCTCATACACACATTGCTCTCCCTGTGGCCTCAAGGCAGAGACCCAGGTCTGGAATATACCTGAGGGATCCATTTACACTGCGTGGGACAGAATGCATTGCCCCATGAAGAGTCCTGTGAGGCCTGCAAGCTGCACCCCTTGCCCCTGAGAAGTTGGTCAAATAAAAGAGATCACCGAAATGGCTCTGTCTCCCCCTATTTCTATTGGGACAAAGTGGGCAACATTATTATTATTATTATTATAAACATTTATATAGCGCCAGTCATGTGCTTGGTGCTGTACAGAAACATACAATAGATGCAGTCCCTGCCTGTGACTTACAATCTAAAAGACAAAAGGGGAGAGACAGGGAGAGGGGACAGTGAGAGAGACAGGGGAGAAGACAAACAGACATTCAGGCGGCTGCGAAGTCTCAGGTGTGTGTGCTTGGCTTGGTTACAATCAGGATGGTTGCAGCAGTCTGCCGAGCAGGGCAGACAGTAAGTATACAGGGAACAACTAGCAGGCATTGGGAAAGGCGGCGAGGAAAAGGTGGGTCTTGAGGAGGGATTTGAAGGAGCGGAGGGAGGGGGCAAGGCGGATGTGGGTAGGGAGGGAGTTCCAGGCATGGGGGGCAGCGAGGGAGAAGGGTCGAAGGCAGTTAGGTGAGCAGGAGAAATGAGGGAGAATGAGGGAGGGGACAGAGGAAGAGCGGAGAGCGCGTGCAGGAGTGCGTAGGGAGATTAGGTCCAAGAGGTAAGGGGGAGCTTGGTTGTGCAGTGTTTTGAACGTGAAAACCGGGAGTAGTTATTATTATAAACATTTACATGCACCCCACTCCTATAGATGCCCCCAGCAGATACAAGCTCAGCTCCTTCCCAGTCAAACTCTGTCCAGTCAGTTCTAGAGCAATCACAGCTGTGCTGCACCCTCCACCCCTGACTAAATGCAGCAGTTCCTCCCCTCACCCTCCTCCCTGGAGTGAATAGAAGAGAGAGACTGAGAAGAAGGCAGGAGGGGACGGGAGAGGAGAATCCCAGCAATGGAGCAAATTTCTATTTTTCTAAATCCACAGCCCCTTTTGCATCTGCCCATTGGAGATTAGCGGTGGGGATCTCCTCTCACAATGCTTGCCACCCTCCCAGCCACCTAACATGGGGCAAGCACCCCAGTTATTAGCCACATAGCAAACATGGGCTTACACCAATTTACCCCTCAGACCAAATCTGGAGAACTCCTCAGGATCCACATTGATCTATGCCATTCTGGGCCCTGACCCAGGGGTCCCTGGGGAGTCAAACTAGGGGTCACAGCAGTTACCTGGGGAAGCGAGGCACAAGAATGAGCTCTGGCTCTTGACACCAGCATTAATCACAGATAATGGGCTTATCAATTTCCCAAAGGGGCTGGCAGGCTAGTTACTCCTATTTCTGCTGCTGCCCCATAGGCTCCCTTTTATAAGAACAAAAGTAGCGTCGTACTGGGTCAGACCAATGGTCCATTGAGCCCAGCACCTGTCTCTGACAGTGGCCAATCTCAGTTGCTTGGAGGGAGGAAATACCCAACAGGTCACTATTGGGCAATCCATTCTCTATTGATCACTCCAGCTCCCGGACAGTAAGGCGTTACATTCCCCACCCTCCTGGGAGCACGCTCCTCTCAGGTGCAACCCTCTTCCGGGCGCACTCCTCTGCAACACCCCTGCCTCAGAACCTACCGCCTTGGGGAAATGCTGGTATGTATGGCAAGCAGCAAGGCATGCCTGCATTCTCCCCCACTTTTGTGGCAAGGTCCCACTTAACCGTGGGTGAGTGTTTGCAGGATCGGTGCCCTAAGGAAGATTGACAACTGCCTAAATTTTTAAAGTTTATTTATAAGTTAAGTCCCAGCCCAGGCACCAGACCTCTGTCCAAGTAACAACATATAAGCTTAGTCTAGCCAAGCACAGTCCATGCTAGCTTACTTCCAGCTTCCTTAAGCTTCAGGCTTCTATCCTTCTGGCATCCTTCTCCAAGCTGAAGAGCCCCAACCTATCCAGCCTCTCTTCATAGGGGAGCCGTTTCATACCCCCCCTTTTTTTGGGGGGGAGAAGGGCTTTTCTATTTCAACTATCTTTTTTGAGATGGGGCAACCAGAACTGTACACAATATTCAAGGCGCAGTCTCACCATAGATTTATATAGTGGAAGTAGGATATTTTCAGTTTTATTCAGCCAGCAACGACTCCATAGTTTCTCAAATAACGTTTAACACGCAGGACAGGCATGGATCCAGTTCACAACTGGTCGCCCATACCACTCTAAGCCCAACCACTGCATTGGCAGGCAAAACTAACTGAACTGATTCAAGCAAACCAGACAGGACTGACCCTCACCAACCCTAAACTCCAACACTGCACCCAAACTAGCAGTTCCCAAGTCAAGTTAAATATGAGTAACTATTAGGGGCGGGAAACCGGTAAAATCCGGTATCCGATAATGCCGGTACCGGGCGTACCAGCATTATCGGATTCGACCCGGTAATCCGGTCCG
>QEPC01011446.1:273228-286072 GCA_003113815.1 Sphenodon punctatus
GATCTTTTTCGGTGGACGCCCCTGTGCTGTGGAATTCGCTCCCGGAGGCTCGGTTGGCTCCCACTCTCCTGCTGTTTCGGCATGTATGTAAGACCTGGCTGTTCCGTCAGGCTTTTGGCGAGGGGTAGGGGTGGGGGGTTTCCCCACATTGTATTGTATTTTAAATTGTTTTTAAAATTGTTTAAGTTGTTTTTTATTTTTTTTATTGAATGTTGTTCGCTGCCCTGTGGGTAGAAGGGGCGGGATATACATTTTAAATAAATAAATAAATAAATTAAAGGCATTCAAACCCAATAAACAAAGCCAACCCTACCCTACACCCCTTAAACAACACAACCCATCACTCAACCCTCTCCCTATTACCCCCCTACCCATCCCCTCCACCAAATGCCTGGTGGAAGAACAAAGCCTTGCACTGCGACCGGAAGGGGAGGAGATCCAGGCAAAGGCAGACACCCACTGGGAGCAAGTTCCACAGCACAGGCGCAGCTGCCAAGAACGCTCTCGTGTCAAAGACCACCCAAAAATATCTCAGGACCTCCAGGAGAACATCCCCCGATGGCTGCAGGAGCCGCCCCGGGGCCCAAAGAATGAAGCAATCCCTCAAATAGGTAGGGCCCAGACTGTTTACGGCTTTATAGGTTAATACCAGCACCTTGAATCAGGCTCAGAAGATTATAGGAAGCCAGTGCAGAGCCCGAAGCACTGGTGCAATATGCTCTCGGCAGCCTGTCCCCGTAAGCAGAAGGGGCACTACATTCTGCACCAGCTGCAGTCTTTGAACGACCACCATGGGCAGCCCCACATACAGCACGCTGCAGTAGTCCAGCCTCAAGGTGACAAATGCATGGATGACAGTTACAAGTTCGGAATCTGAAACGTACAGGTAAAGCCTTCATACCAGTTGTAATTGGCGAAAGGTGCTCCTGGTCACAGCCGACACCTGGATATCCAGGTGCAGCTGCAGATCCAGGAGTAACCCTAGGCTCCACACCTAGGCCAGCGAGGGATGAACCCCATCAATTATGGGCACCCCCGCTCACCCAGATCAACGACCCTACAAACCAGCACTACATCCATCTTGTAGGGATTAAGCTTCAGTCGGCTCAACCTCATCCAATCCCCCACAGTCAGCAAACAATGGGACATCACCGAGACTGCAGGGCCTGGGTCTGAGAAAAGGAGAAGTATAACTGAGTGCCATCAGGATATGGAGGACATCGAACCCCCAGCCTGCACACGACATCTTCCAGTGGCTGCATACATATATTGAACAAGAAAGGGAGGTAGGGGACAGAATAGAACCCTGCGTGACCCTACACAGGAGGCTCCTGGGGGGATGACGAACAGTCCCCCAGCACCACCCACTGAAATCTATCAGCTAGGTTTCTTGAGCAGAGGTCGGACCACCGCCTCCTTAAGGTGGTCCGGCACTCTACCTTCCCATAGGGAGACGTTGATAATCCTCAACACAGTCAGTCCCATCTCCCTGCTGGTTTTACCAGCCAGGATGGGTAAGGATCCAATTCCTACAAAGTGGCTCTGACAGACCCCAGGACATCCCCCACATCAGCAGGTGTCACCAATTGAAACTCATACCACAACCCATGACCAGACAGGGCATTCCTAACCTCTGACTCTGCCTCCAAACAAATAGAGTTGAAGTCATGCTGAACGTGAGTAATTTTATCCTCAAAATATGCAATAAACCTGTCACAGTGGGCACTGGATGCCTCCAGTTCCAAGTGGACAGGCGCCGGACTGACCAAACCCCTCACTACCCGGAAAAGCTCCACCAGATGCAACTTTGTAGATGCTACGATGGCAGCAAAGACCCTCTCCTTTGCTGCCCACACAGCCACAACAGAGTCTTTTAAAAACAATCTATGACACAATTGTTCGTCTTCAGCACGCGGCACCACCGACACTACAACCTCCTCCCCTCGCGCTTCAGCTGCCCTAGGTCCTCCGTGAACCCAAAACACTGGGAGAAGACACCTGGGAGCTACCCGATCAATGCCTTCAGCGAAACAGCCATTCCAGAAGGCCACAAGGCCATCAATGGAACGTCCATCAAGGTCTATGGGTAACTCCCCCAGGGCATTCAGGAACCCATAGGGTTCCATAAGTCTCTGGGGGTTTCCCATTCTAACAGGTCACACAACCTACCAGGGGGAACAGTGTGCCAGGATAGGAGCTTGCAGAAGGTAATGATCCGACCATGACAAGGGCATACTCACAACCCCTACTATTGGACCCCCAGTCTCAAGGTCAGTGCAGAAAATCAGGTCCAGAGTATGCCCCCCCCATGTGTCGGGCCTACAACCACTTGGGACAGGACCATGGTGGCCGTCATGGCAATGAACCCCTGCTCCACCCTACACAATCCGGCCTCAGCGTGGATGTTGCAGTCCACAAATACTGTAAGTGTGGGGGACCTCAAGACCAATCCCAAAATCAGGTCTGCTAGAGCAGTTAGGGATGCTGTTACGTAGTGTGGTGCACAGTACTCCAGCAGCACCCCCAACCTTTCCCTAGCAAAATCGAACACAAGATGGAGGGCCTCTATCACAGATCCATTGTGCACCAAAAACCACCTAGCTGGCAACACATCCAGAAAAATAATGGCTACACACACACACCCTCCCCCCACCCCTCCAACGTGGGCTGATGCTGAACAGAGTACCCGGCAATAATGAGGTCAGCCAAAATCGGCCCCGACCCTTTCTACAGCCAGGACTCTGTAACACACGAAGTCAAGCCCAACTCCTATTTCCACACCCAGAGCAATACCGGCAACCCTTCCAACCTTGCTTGCTTGGAGCGGAAGAAGAATTAAGCAATATCAGTGACAGATCAGAGGCTCCACTAACCTCAACCCCCAAATATCCCAGTGGGAGAGGAGGACAGGGGAAAAGACACCAAGTACCCCTGCACCCATGACAACTCTTCCGCTCCCCACCATACCTCCCCATACCCAACAACCACAATCAGTTCAGCAGACACCCCAACAACTTCCCCGACCAAGGGGAAAAAAAACCTTTCCCAACTCTACAAGAAGCCAGTGGGCACCTTGCCCCCAAGCCTGATATCCCTGGAGAAAAAAACATCAGGGAGGCAGGCAGGGAAACCACACTACAACCATGCCTTCTCCACACCAGGGGCTCTGACACAGCTCCCCATTCCCTATTTCCCATTCTCAACCCTACCCTCACCAGGGGGCCATGGCACAACCATTCTTTCCTCCCACCCCTGCCCGTAGCCACCTCCCCAGGGGCTCATGGCACCACACCACCCCCATTCTCCCAGCCCATGCCTCCCCCTCTCAACTTGGAGGTTGCAGCACAACCCCTCACACCTACACCTGCCTGTACCCCCCCCTCCCCCCACACCTCACCAGGGGCTCAGGACACCACCCACAATGTTGGAAAGTCTTGAGAACCCCCTTTTCCTTTTTGAAAGATGTTATATTGTGTGTATGGCTTTTTGAGTGACTGATTTTAGGTTGACATGGCTGAAAAGGATTATGGGACCAAGAGCAGCTGACAGTCTGTCTTTGTACTTTGAAAAACAAGCTTACCACAGACTTTGAGACATTTGGGGATCTTGCAAGATAAGCAAAAGAGGTGACAGCAGACCCTGAGAACTTTGGGAACTTCTGCACTGCAAGCTAACCGCAGGGCAGCCATGTGGCAAGGGAAATGGCCTAAGACAGAATGGCCGTTTTAAAGGACAAAAGGTCAGTTGTTAAGGACCCAGTCTTTGAGTACCACCTGGCCAGCTCAAACCTGCTAAAGCTCACCTTGACCAAAATCTGCTGACAAGAAGGCTTTTGGGAAACAAGAGTTAACCAGACCGGAAGTCAGAAGCTGGTGAGCTAGGGCAAAAGCTAAAGTGCTGACATGTGAAGAAACAAGGGGAAATGCTTGCTTTGCGATATCAGCGCACCCAGAGATATTAAAAGAACTGGTCCGAGACAACAGGAAAACCACACACTGCCAGACGACAGCTGCTGACACCTCTGAAGAGAAAAGCCAGAGAGGACCAGAGTTGGAAAAGCAGAATACAGCAAAAATCTGATGGCCATGAGACACTACACTGACCTTTGTGCGAAAGTGACCCTTGTGATGTCAGCTACACTGGAAAAGGATGGCGGAGAGGGCTTGATCATACACAGGCATGCTGACTTTGCAACAACAGAAAAGCCACATGCTGATGCCAACGAATACCCAAAAAGGAGCAAGAGGCACGGTCTCAAGGGACTGACCAAAGACGTGGGCTGTTCTGGAGAACAATTACTAGGAGTCAGACTTTGTATAAAAGAAAGCTACTGAGACCCCAAAGTCGGAGATAACTGACCTGACGCCTGGGACAGCGCCGCGCACGTCAGAACTCCGGTCCCCGCCAACAAGCTACTTCTAGGTGTGGCCACCCTAGAACGTATGCATGAGAGTGAGTATGAGGCGAGGTAGTAACATAGGTAATAAGTTAGAAACGTTTAAAGCTTGTTGAATAAATTTTGCTTTATTGGTCAGTTTTGTGTGTGGTTTGCGTTCTTAACANCTACAACCTCCTCCCCTCGCGCTTCAGCTGCCCTAGGTCCTCCGTGAACCCAAAACACTGGGAGCAGACACCTGGGAGCTACCCGATCAATGCCTTCAGCGAAACAGCCATTCCAGAAGGCCACAAGGCCATCAATGGAACGTCCATCGAGGTCTATGGGTAACTCCCCCAGGGCATTCAGGAACCCATAGGGTTCCATAAGTCTCTGGGGGTTTCCCATTCTAACAGGTCTCACAACCTACCAGGGGGAACAGTGTGCCAGGATAGGAGCTTGCAGAAGGTAATGATCCGACCATGACAAGGGCATACTCACAACCCCTACTATTGGACCCCCAGTCTCAAGGTCAGTGCAGAAAATCAGGTCCAGAGTATGCCCCCCCCATGTGTCGGGCCTACAACCACTTGGGACAGGACCATGGTGGCCGTCATGGCAATGAACCCCTGCTCCACCCTACACAATCCGGCCTCAGCGTGGATGTTGCAGTCCACAAATACTGTAAGTGTGGGGGACCTCAAGACCAATCCCAAATTCAGGTCTGCTAGAGCAGTTAGGGATGCTGTTACGTAGTGTGGTGCACAGTACTCCAGCAGCACCCCCAACCTTTCCCTAGCAAAATCGAACACAAGATGGAGGGCCTCTATCCCAGATCCATTGTGCACCAAAAACCACCTAGCTGGCAACACATCCAGAAAAATAATGGCTACACACACACACCCTCCCCCCACCCCTCCAACGTGGGCTGATGCTGAACAGAGTACCCGGCAATAATGAGGTCAGCCAAAATCGGCCCCGACCCTTTCTACAGCCAGGACTCTGTAACACATGAAGTCAAGCCCAACTCCTATTTCCACACCCAGAGCAATACCGGCAACCCTTCCAACCTTGCTTGCTTGGAGCGGAAGAAGAATTAAGCAATATCAGTGACAGATCAGAGGCTCCACTAACCTCAACCCCCAAATATCCCAGTGGGAGAGGAGGACAGGGGAAAAGACACCAAGTACCCCTGCACCCATGACAACTCTTCCGCTCCCCACCATACCTCCCCATACCCAACAACCACAATCAGTTCAGCAGACACCCCAACAACTTCCCCGACCAAGGGGAAAAAAAACCTTTCCCAACTCTACAAGAAGCCAGTGGGCACCTTGCCCCCAAGCCTGATATCCCTGGAGAAAAAAACATCAGGGAGGCAGGCAGGGAAACCACACTACAACCATGCCTTCTCCACACCAGGGGCTCTGACACAGCTCCCCATTCCCTATTTCCCATTCTCAACCCTACCCTCACCAGGGGGCCATGGCACAACCATTCTTTCCTCCCACCCCTGCCCGTAGCCACCTCCCCAGGGGCTCATGGCACCACACCACCCCCATTCTCCCAGCCCATGCCTCCCCCTCTCAACTTGGAGGTTGCAGCACAACCCCTCACACCTACACCTGCCTGTACCCCCCCTCCCCCCACACCTCACCAGGGGCTCAGGACACCACCCACAATGTTGGAAAGTCTTGAGAACCCCCTTTTCCTTTTTGAAAGATGTTATATTGTGTGTATGGCTTTTTGAGTGACTGATTTTAGGTTGACATGGCTGAAAAGGATTATGGGACCAAGAGCAGCTGACAGTCTGTCTTTGTACTTTGAAAAACAAGCTTACCACAGACTTTGAGACATTTGGGGATCTTGCAAGATAAGCAAAAGAGGTGACAGCAGACCCTGAGAACTTTGGGAACTTCTGCACTGCAAGCTAACCGCAGGGCAGCCATGTGGCAAGGGAAATGGCCTAAGACAGAATGGCCGTTTTAAAGGACAAAAGGTCAGTTGTTAAGGACCCAGTCTTTGAGTACCACCTGGCCAGCTCAAACCTGCTAAAGCTCACCTTGACCAAAATCTGCTGACAAGAAGGCTTTTGGGAAACAAGAGTTAACCAGACCAGAAGTCAGAAGCTGGTGAGCTAGGGCAAAAGCTAAAGTGCTGACATGTGAAGAAACAAGGGGAAATGCTTGCTTTGCGATATCAGCGCACCCAGAGATATTAAAAGAACTGGTCCGAGACAACAGGAAAACCACACACTGCCAGACGACAGCTGCTGACACCTCTGAAGAGAAAAGCCAGAGAGGACCAGAGCTGGAAAAGCAGAATACAGCAAAAATCTGATGGCCATGAGACACTACACTGACCTTTGTGCGAAAGTGACCCTTGTGATGTCAGCTACACTGGAAAAGGATGGCGGAGAGGGCTTGATCATACACAGGCATGCTGACTTTGCAACAACAGAAAAGCCACATGCTGATGCCAACGAATACCCAAAAAGGAGCAAGAGGCACGGTCTCAAGGGACTGACCAAAGACGTGGGCTGTTCTGGAGAACAATTACTAGGAGTCAGACTTTGTATAAAAGAAAGCTACTGAGACCCCAAAGTCGGAGATAACTGACCTGACGCCTGGGACAGCGCCGCGCACGTCAGAACTCCGGTCCCCGCCAACAAGCTACTTCTAGGTGTGGCCACCCTAGAACGTATGCATGAGAGTGAGTATGAGGCGAGGTAGTAACATAGGTAATAAGTTAGAAACGTTTAAAGCTTGTTGAATAAATTTTGCTTTATTGGTCAGTTTTGTGTGTGGTTTGCGTTCTTAACAAGATATCTAAATAATCCCTCAAACAAGGTCCTGAAGTCTGATCATCTTCAGAGATCAAATTTTCCTAACTTGAATACCTTTAAGGTAGAAGGGGAAGAACAATTGAAAAAGGAGTTCTCCCAGAAGGTATATCTTGGGAACAGGGAAAATGTGCATAACAGCCACCTCCTATACCTCACCTTCTCACCAGGGACATGACATTGCCCCCCACCTCTAACCTCTCCCACCAAAATTTCCCATTCCACAATCACCTAAAAACCACTAAAACAAAGATAAATTACAGGCCGGAACCCAGACTTCCAGTTGCCAAATGGCAAATAATCTTTGGTGCCAGTCTTTGGCAGCCACCTGCAGGGGCAGAAGTCATTATGAGCCAGAGGCCCAGGGGTGGGGGCAAGGTAGTCGCAGGTGGAAAATACCCCTTTCACTCCTCCAGCAACCACCCTTATAAAAACAAAACAAAAACACAAACACACACGCCCCAACATTTAGCTTTCCTTGAAAAAGCAAATATCTCCGGCGCTGTCAGTCACACTGGGGTGCTAGACAATAGTTATGTAGATTCCACATTAACAGACTGTCCCCGTTGTGCATTAAGGGACAAACACACGGGGGGGGGAGATTAGCCATTTTCACTGCATCCACAGTGCTTCTCTCATGTGGATTTTCTGATGGTTATTAAGGTGTGCGTTATGACTAGGGTAGTTATGAGTAGGGGGGGGGGGAAACAGAGTATTCTCCGAGTGTTCAAGGAGCAGTCCTGAGTGTTCAGGCCACCCCTCAGAGAATACTCAAGAGTTTCTAAGGCTGGGGAAATGGCTGGGGGTGGGTCAGGGGGGTGTTTAAGAGGGAGCAGAGGGCCTAGCAGGGGACGTCAGGCTGGGTTACTTGTCTTACCGAGTGGTCTCACACGATGCGTGGCCTCTTCCCAGATTGTAAATCTGAAAATAAAAAAAATCCAAACTAAGCATGCTCAGTTTGGGTTTTTTTATTTTCAAATTTACAAGCTAGGAAGAGGCCAATCATAACATGAGACCCCCTTTGGAAGGAAAGTAACCCCCCCATCCCCCTGCCCACCTAAGGACCCCACCCCTGACACCCCCCTAACTAGGCTACCCACTAAGTCACCACCCCTCTTCTCTGGCCCCCTGGACTATTCCCTTCCCAGCCAGTGGGGGTCAGGAAAGAGGGAGCAGGGGCCTTGTGCTGGACTCCAGCCCATTTCCCTGCACTTGGTCAAGTGTTGCTGACTTCTGAAGTTCAAGGGCCCTTCCTCAGAACTCAGGAAATCAAATGCACTGGACCTCGGTATTTCCAAGGAAAACGGAGGACCGAGTTTCAGCACTAGTTATGACTAAAGCTTTTCCCACACTAGAGACATTTAACCGGACCCCTCTCGTGTGGATTTTCTGATGACTATTAAGGGCTGAGCTCCAGCGAAAGCTTTTCCCACACACAAGACATTTATAGGGTTTCTCTGCTTTATGGATTCTCTGATGGCTATAAAAGGCTGAACTCTGACGGAACAGTTTCCCACACTCAAAACATTTATAGCTCTTCTCTCCTGTATGGATTCTCTGATGATTATAAAGGGCTGAGCTCCAGCTGAAGCTTTTCCCACACTCAAGGCATTTGTAGGACTTCTCTCGTGTGTGGATACGTTTATGGTTATTAAGGCTTGAGCTCTGACTGAAACTTTTCCCACACTCAAGGCATTTATAGAGCTTCTCTCCTGTGTGTATCCTTTCATGGCTATTAAGGTATGAGCTCCGACTGAAGTTTTTCCCACACACAAGGCATTTATAGGGTCTCTCTCCTGTGTGGATACTCTGATGGTTATCAAGGTGTGAGCTCTGACTGAAGCTCTTTCCACACTCAAGGCATTCGTAAGGCTTCTCTCTTGTGTGAATTCTCCGATGGTTGTTAAGGCTTGAACTCTGACTGAAGCTTTTCCCACACTCAAGACATTTGTGTGGCTTCTCTCCTGTGTGGATCCTTTGATGTTTATTAAGACTTGAGCTCTGACTGAAGCTTTTCCTACACTCCAGGCATTTATAGGGCTTTTCTCTTGTGTGGATTCTCCGATGGTTAGCAAGGTGTGAGCTCTCACGAAAGCTCTTCCCACACTCAAGGCATTCAAAGGGCTTCTCTCTTGTGTGGATTCTCCAATGCTTGTTAAGGCTTGAGCTCTGACTAAAGCTTTTCCCACACTCAAGGCATTTATAAGGCTTCTCACCTGTGTGGATGACCCGATGTTGATTAAGGTGTGAGCTTTGACTGAAGCTTTTCCCACACTTGAGGCATTTATATGGCCTTTCACCAATGTGGATTCTGTGGTGTTCAGCAAGTTCTGATTTGCCGAAGCAGCTTTTCCCGCATTTGCAGCATCGGTACCTTTTCTTTCCCAGGTCTACTGCACTTTTGTTCATGTCGTGGACACCTTCCCCAGGCTGAGTGGATTCACTCTCTCCTTTTCTTAGGGGCTTCCTTGGTTGTCTCTCCATATCAAAACCACTTTCACTAAATTCTGTCCATGTGGAAATATTCCCTCCAGATCTTTCTGAGAACATGCCATGCAGTTCCATTTCCTCCTGCCTCCCCTGTTGGGGATTCTCTTCCACGTTCTCCCTCAGTATCCCACTTCCTGCTGTAACACAGACAAGAGTCAGTTCCTGTGCTAAGAGAGATGGAATCTCTGAAAGAGGAATGAAAAAAACCCCAAAGCAACCATGGTGAAGTGGAAGGAAGGGTGATTACAACCCATACTGACATCCACCCATCCTGTCTGCTGCAGACAGCTCGGTGAGTGTGAGGGAGCCCATCCCAGGATGGTACTAGAGGGAGGGGAGCCTGGCCTGGGTGAACTCCCTGTTTCTGTGGTTGGGCAAACAGAAGATCCTTCTCTCTTCTCTCTCAGAGTAGGCAGGGGACAGAGGGACCCAACAACCGAGGCTTCAGCAGGGAGGAGCTGACTGGGATTTCCTCTTCTCTTCCTGCGGTTGGCAAAGCCAGACAGACAGTCAAGGAGGTTTGGCTGATTCAAGGACACTGAGAAGGAGTGGCTACAACCCCAAAGATCAGGCTGGGGAAATTGGCAAATGTGTCACTTCTTCTAGCCTTCACTTGAAGTAGCCATGCCAGGTTTCCTCTTCTACACAGACTCTCCAATGAGCTTCAAAGGTTGAACCATGACCAAAGTTCCTTTCACACTTGGGGGATTCTCTGGGGTTTCCTCCCTTTGGGCTTCTCTAATGTGGAATAAGCCCTGGTTTTTCACAAGCCTCAGGCTTTGGGGAAGTATTACCTAGGATTCCTGGTCCCATCCTACGTGTTTCTGCTGTCTCCAGATCTCCTTGTCGAGCAGTATCCTCCTCATCGTCATCTGTCCTCCCATCACCTGTGAAGACAAAGAAAGAATCCAGGCATGGGTCACTCCCTGTGCTCGGGAGTTGGAAGGGCAACCCATTCTACCCCCACATCTCATGCAAACTCTGAGAGAATGGAGCTGCTGCCAGGTGCCTGCGAGAATGGGAGAGACGCCATGAGAGACACTGGCTATAACAACTGCTGGCTGCAATTCTGGCCTGCAGGAGATGGGACAGAATTGGGCCATCTCAAGAGATCTATGTGGATGGTCCCAGATACTCCCCCCCCCTCCCCCAAGCCCCAAAATACCCAAGCTGAATAACCTGATGAATGACATGGATTCATGAACTTCCCCCTGCTCCTTCATATCTGGCACCCACAGCTCTTCCCATTGCTCCAGCAGGAAGTTCTGGTTCAGTACCTGCTCAGGAGATCAGAACCAGAGGAAACCAGGAAAGAGAAGGGATTTGTGGCATCCTGTATGCAAAGCACAGTCGCTACCCTTAACCCCTGCCTCTCTCCCTGATGGGGGAGCAAGGAATCTGACAGGATGGGAGTGTCAGCACGGGGATTGTTTAAGAGCCAGGCATCTCCTGGGCAGCGCAGTACAGCTCCTGTAGGAGAGTCAAGCAGGGTTCAGAATGTGGAGAAATAAGCCTGTGCTGACAGTGAGAATGTGACTGTGCTGCTCAAGTCTCTACTGGGCTCCCTGACGCAGGCCCCTCTCTATGGGAGTTTGAACACAGGCTCTGCTAGACTCCTTGGCACTGAGCTAGCCAACAGCATGGTGGTACTGCTAGCAACTGGTGTACATTGTGGATAATGAGCCCCTACATCCCAACTGCTAAAGAGACGCAGCTCCCCTCCCAGGGAAGAGCTCCCAGCAGATAGGCCTATGTGGTGATTTGTGCTATTTTCTAAAACATGAGACGTTCAAAACTGACGGAATGGCATGCTGGGATATTCACTTGCATTCAAAGTTTGCATAATGTGCAGAATTTGATCATTTTGCATAATTTATACCAGGGGCGGTTCTACCGTCAGGGCACCCGGGGCACCACCCTCCCGACTTGCTCCAGGTCCCCCTGCGGCGTTACTGGGGGAATCCCCCTTCCCCGGGCTGCCGGCATCATTTAAACTCTTCAGAGCCCCAGCGCAGCTGTCTCAGCCACGTCGGGACCCCGAACTTCCTGGGTTAGTCAATGCACGTGCACGACGCGATCGCGCATGCGCACTGATCTCAAAATAGTCAGACTTGACTGGTCGGCGTCGGGGGAGGGAGGTGGGGGGGCTGGGCCTGGGACACTGAACCACCAATGAAGTGTGATTACAATTTGAAATTGAAAAAGGCGGGGATGAAGGCAAGTCCAGCGTTAACCGAGCCCTGTAAGGGGCAAATGTCTGCAAAACGCGGGCTAGGCAGCTAGCGTTGCCGTCCAGCCCACAGTAGGGAAAATGACAGCCGCTGGGGGCAGACTTGCATGGGGGCTAATAGGGAAAAAAACCTGCATGGCAAGTTGTGACTGGGGCTGTAGCCCTTGCCACCCAGGGGAGGGGTGGTGCGGTGGATGGGGACTGGAGAGCTGCAGAAACCATGTGCTGTGTGTGTGAGGAGTGGATGTGATTGGGTGGGGGGAGAGTGCTTGTGTGACTGGAGGAAAACCTTTTAAATATCAATAGTGTGTCTCTGCCTGGCTTTCCCTCTCACGTGGTGATGAGAGGGTGCCTGCTGCAGAGACTGAGTGAGAGGCGGAGCAGTCAGCAGAGCATATATATAAGGTGAATCCAGGCGCCGTTTTATATCTTTTTCACTCATTCTGAGAGTGTGACTCAGTTGCTCTTCCAGAGTGAGTTTTGCATTTGGCCATCCCGGCTGAAATTGGATCTTTTTGACTTTTTACTCCACTGTTAGTGTTGTTAAATTAGATTTAGTTAGTATTTTGTTATTTTTGATAATAATAATAATAATAATAATAATCTCAAGGAAGCTAGTTAGGTAGTGTAGCCACGCCACTCACTTGGCAGTGCCAAGTGGGTCCATTGAAAGCAAGCCCACCTGGGCCAGCATCATTTTTCCCTCGCTGGAGTGGGGGAGAAGACGCTGCTCAGCCTGCCCTGAGGACCCAGTTCTGCTGCTGGTAAGTAAAGTTTGGGGAGTCGGGGACCCATCTGGGGCTTGGGCGTTGCTTTTTTAGGGAGGGAACCGTGGTCGGGGGGAGGACAGGAGGGACTTGTCTTGGGAGGGGGGATGTTATAATAGTGAGTGATTTGTTTTAATTAT
>QEPC01011446.1:336838-357318 GCA_003113815.1 Sphenodon punctatus
GGAAGTCTGGTATCAATTCTCCCCTTAGTCTTCACTTTGCTAAGCTAAACACAGGGCCTGTGGAATACTAGTGCAGCTGGTGTAGGAATGAAGAAGCCTTACTATAGGATGCATAGCAAGGGACAGTGATTTTTTTCGGTTGGGGGCCACTGAGCACTGAAACTTAGTGATTTGGGGAGCCAGAGCACTGAAATGAGGGCCAGTACCCCCACCAGTGGCAATCTCCCACTCACCCCTGCCAGGCTGTTGAGGATCTGAGTCTGGGGACTCAGCACCAACAGGCCCCAAATCTGGTGCACTCTGTGCACCCCCAAGCCACACCCCCAAGCCACGCACCCCCAAGCCACGCACCCTTGACCCATTTCCGGCGCCCCGGCGGCTTTTCTGCCGGCACAGGACCACTAAGACTGTATTCTCCCAGGCCACTTTGACTTCCCAATCCACCCCTGCTAATAAGGACCCACGCCCCTGTCTCAGTTCTAAGATAGCAGTCTCTGCATCTCTGACTCTATGAGGGTAATCAAAGAGAAAGGTAAATTTCCTCCTGAAGGCCGCATAATCCCAAATCAGAGGGTCTTGACTTATCAGTAAAGGGGTGGCCCATGACAAAGCCAAGCCCTCTAAATGACCAATAATAAAGGAAACCTTTGCTTGGTCAGAGGCATAGGT
Organism: Sphenodon punctatus; assembly: GCA_003113815.1. Taxonomy (NCBI): domain Eukaryota; kingdom Metazoa; phylum Chordata; class Lepidosauria; order Sphenodontia; family Sphenodontidae; genus Sphenodon; species Sphenodon punctatus. The sequence goes on from QEPC01011446.1 coordinate 337,508, forward strand.
AATGGGCTGCATGGAGAAGGCTAGTTCACAGAGGGCCAAGAACCCCCGAAACATCTTTCGGTCCCCATTAAACTTAGCAATCTTGGGTCTCTTGGGTTCTCGGGGACATAGGCCCGAGGGACGCTGCTGTAAATCTCGGATGTCCATAGCCAGTGATTGTAAGGCCCTTGCCAAGTCGGCCCCCTCTCTCCCTGCGGGATTCGTATCCCCACGTGGGGGTCCCATGGGTGATGGGGCTGGTCCCATTTCCCCCGAAGGGGGGGCTATAGGAGGGGTTCTTCTCACTGCCCCAAGGGGCAAAGCCCCAGCCACTGTACCCTGATCCATGTATTTTAAATTTAAAAAAAGGTCTGATTGGCTGGTGATACTGTTAGGGGGAAGAAGGATTGAAGGGGTAGGATCGCAATCACCCACCAGGCACGAGGGCAACTCGCTCTGTTATAAAGGTCCCTCAGGGTCTTATAGTGGCACGGGGGATAAGCTATGAGAGCAAGTCCCAGCCGAAGCTCATCATAGGGACTAGTGAACCTGTCTCTTATACACATCTAGATGTGTATAAGAGACAGGCCCACCCTATGTGTCACACGCACCCACGTATACCAGGAAATCAGGGAAGGGGAGTGAGGACTCAGTGGTGGTTCAGGGGGGAGTAAATAGGGCCCAGGGATCCAAGGAATACACCCATGGGAAGTATAGGACACACGCACACGGGCAGCAGGGTCTGGGAATAAGGGGTAGGCAAACTCACACACTCACCTCAATCATAGCTGACACAAGGAACACCCGCCCACGCACTCACCTCTCGCTCAACACACTCACCCACTCTTCCACACCGTTAACCCGCTCAGTCTCCGCTGCAACCACACAAAACACGCTCAGGGCCAGTCTCACGGCACAAGGTCCGATCACCAGCAACAGACTCCTGTTCTCATGGAGTTTAAATAGGCTTCCCCTCCCTCTGTGCTTGCAGGCGCGCTGAGCGTCGGGGTTCCACTTCCGGTTCAGGGTCGCGCATGCGCACTGCGTCCCGGGTTGCCTGGATACCCGCGGATGCTGCGTTCTGCCTACGTCCCCCTGCTGTCAGAAATGGCGGGGGGCGCCGCGCCGCAGAGGTATGGGGCGCCGCTGGGGCCCGAAGGTCCAGCGGCGCTGAGGCACCCAGGACACCACTCCACCTCCTCCCCGGGACCTGACAGCTAGCGAGCTACACTGAAATCGACAAGCCGCAACATCGGTTGGAAGTAACTGTCAGAATTGAGCGGGACCTTGCTTCATATATGGTGGGTGCAGGAGAGAGTCACGTGGTTTAGAAGTCTAGTGAGCTATGCAAATCCCAACAAGTGAAAGGTGCGCACGTGCAACCCAGTTGTGAGAATGGGAGGAGCTACTCAAAGACGAACCAAGCCTCCTCAGCAGCGGTAGCTCTGCTGACGTCAGGTCTCCCTCCCAAGGCAGACCCCTCAGCACCATTACAACCTCATGACCTTGGCATCTTACCAGCATCGGCTGTAGCCAGTTCCACCGATATCAGGAACTTCACCTAGGGGGACTTGACATCGACACAGCTCGGCATTCTCTGATCATGACATCGAGAAGGCTCGACGGCGGAGGTGAGCAGAGCGGATGCTAGCAATTCATCAGCATCATCCACATACCAACACTGCCTCTGGAAGTGCATAAATCAGTTCCTACAGTACTTACCACAAGATGAAAAGCAAGAGTTACAAAGATGCAGAAGGAAGTCGTCTTAACTAGCAGATTCCTCCTTCAGGCTTCAAAACACACATGCAGCACGCTCTGTAGCCAAAGCTGTCATTACGAGAACATTTGCCTGGCTTCGCGCTACACACTTAGACTGTCAAATCAGAGCGCATTTGGAGAACTTGCCTTTTGACCAAGTTGGTCTTTTTGCGAAAGACACGGATGAGGTATTGGAAAAATTGCAGCGTTCGAGAACCACGGCACAGAAGATGAAGTTCTCATCAAGAGATACCTCTCGCCCATCTTACACCAGTCACTACCAAGAGCAGCAAGTCCATCAATCCCAGAGGTACTCATGATCCTACGAGGCATTTCCATTTTCCAAGTATACTTTAAAGTACAACCATTCTCCATACCCATATTCTGCATCCAGGCCGAAGCAGCAATACCATTCATGCAACAGTTGGTATATGCCTCCACTCCATGCATCAGCAGAGGTGTTGACAACCACAGAACAGGTGCCCTCTATCAAACACCCAAGAGAGAAAAATTGGATTGATTTCACCTCGTTTATTTAATTGTTATGATTTATAGTGTGTTCTAACGTCAGATGTTTGGGTACTGGGGGTGATAGAGAGGTTATGTAGTTCCGTTTAAGAAAACCCCTTTCCATAATACTCCCTTTGAAAATACCAACTTCACAAGTTCCTAGTTGTGTTGTCTAAATAAAGAGATTGATATTCGTTATCAGAAGGGTGTTACTGAGTAAGTGCTGGACAACCAATTGAGCTCTGGTTTTTACTCCTGCTACTTTGTGGTTGACAAAAAGGATGGGAGTTATTGCCCAATCTTAGACTTACGCAGAGTGATTTAATTCCAATAAATTATGTATTAATTGGTTTGGCTTCCGCCATTCACCATATACCAGCAAATAAGAATCAAAATACCTTAAAATATAATACAACATAAATACAAAGTTAAAAGCTCCCCTTCATCATCGTAATAACTTATATTGCAAAGTAGCATACAACCTCTTTAAACATAAGGTAATTACAACACACAGTAGAACAAACTGCTCCCATGGGATCAACCTAAGGAGCTGCTTCACCCTTCTTGGGGTTTACATTCGGCAGATGTTTAGCCCCTGAAAATTAAATGCTGTACCATTCAAAGGCTAACTTAAAAATAATTTTGGCACACAACAGAATATCCTACTCCCATAGATCCAGCCTAAGGAGTTGTCTGACCCATCTCGGGGTTTACATTCGGCAGGTGTTTAGCCCCTGAAATTAAATATTATACCCTTAAAAGGCTAACAACAAAATAAGAAGTCCCAATTAGTCAAAATACATATTAGCAGCATTTTACTCCATACCGCTAATACTGCAAAATACAGAGTGAATATTAGCAACACTAATCCCATTTAAATGCCATATTGCCTTGCACACTGAAGTATAAATTAACAACATAGGCCTCAAGGATTAATACAGAATCATTCCGTGCAATAAAATTGTTACGAGTGAATGAATTTGTAAAATACTTTAAATTTAAGATGGTGACTTTAGAAATTATCAGAAGACATCTCAATACTGGCCAATGGTACACCTTGATTGACCTTCAAGATGCCTACTTTCACATTCACTTAGCCAAACACCAACAGAAGTACTTTAGGTTCATGTTCCAGGGAACCCACTATCAGTATACCTCACTGCCCTTTGGTTTGGCACCTGCCCCAAGTGTATTTACAAAGGTCATGGCCCCAGTAATGGCCTGTACCAGGAGACATGGGGTCTGTACATACCCTTTATTTAGATGACTGGTGAATAGTGGGCTACTCCCCGGATCAGGTTCAACACAGCTTAACCTTGGTGTTACAGGTGTAGAATAGTCTGGGGTTCTGTATGAATACAGAAAAGTCAATCTGGAACTACGCTCAAAAGTTACCTATAGGGGCGATAATAGATTCGCCATCAGGTAAAATGTATACCCCCTCCTGACAGGTTTAAACACTTGTGCAAATTGATTCAGCATTTGCAGAGACACAGGATACAAATGGTAAAATAATTTCAGAGATTGCTAGGGCTCATGGCTTCAAGAAAAAGTCTTATCCCACGTGCCTGCCGCTTTATGAGGCCATTGCAGCAATGGTTTTTAAATGATAACCCCACACCATAGACTCTCATATTAAAAGACTAAGACTCCCTGCCAACCTATGTACCTTCCTCGCCATTTGGCAAGAGGAGACGTGTCTGCGGGGGGGAATGTCCTTTTGATCATTAGAACCATCATGATTTTTAACAACAGATGCTTCTTCAACAGGCTGGGGAGGACACATGGAGGAAACTTTGGTGACCAGCCTTTGGTATGAGGAGGAGAGACATCAGCCTATCAACATCCTAGAAACTGTAGCCATCAAGAAGGCAGTGTTAGCATTTGAACAAAAAGTAGTCCAGGTGTTTTCAACAATCTGACAGCTGTGTTCTATTTGAACAAGCAGGGGGCAGAGAAGATACTAGCAGTTCATCAGCATTATCCACATAGCGGGGGGGGGGGCGGAGGAGGAGCATACTGGCTAGGCTGGAGAACCTCTTCTTTTGTGTGGAGGGTCTATTTGCAGAGGACACAGACGAGGTCATCTTAGATCAACTAGAAAAATTGCAGAAAACTGCCTACAAAACAAAGACGATACCAAGGGACATCTTTTTTCTCTTTCCATAAGGGGTGTTACCCACAATATCAGCAGTAGGAAGGGGGACACTAGTCATCAAACTGATCATTATCAGTTTGACAGGTCACGTGGGGCCCTACGTCAGCGGAAGTCCCGCCTTCGTGGAGCCGGAAGTTCCACCTTGGGAGGGAAGTGACATGGGTAAGCGGAAGTGACGCAGAAGGGTGTAATGCTTCCGGGTCAGGGAGGCGGGAACCAAAGGTTCCTGCCCCCCTGAACCCGGAAGGTCCTTACGCTTGACTTTGGGGGATTCTGCTTGTGGGTCAGGATGGCTGGAACCAAAGGTTCCAGCCTCCCTGAACCCACAAGGTCCTTTGAAGAGGGCTGTGTAATGCATCTATGAACTCAGGAGAGTGAGACGGACCAGTAGGTATGAGTTTTGTGGGGATCGGAGCAACTTTATGGCGCGGGGTTTGGGGTAGGGTGAACTGCAGCGATTGGGTCATGTAACCCCTCTACGTGCTCAGCAGAGTGAGGTGAACCAATCAGCGTAGATTTTGTCATCCTAGGCCACTCCGTCTTGGAGAAAACCTGGTCCAATGGGGTGGGGTTTCCGGGGTAGGATGATTCACAGAAAGAGGGTCATGTGAGGGTTCAAACGACTCAGGAGTGTGAGCTGAACCAATTGGCAAAGGTATCATTGTTCTAACCTGCCTCGCTGCAGAGATCTGACCAATCGGAAAGGTTTGTGGCGCTGTAGTCCCGCCCCCTAGGGATATGAGTGAGGGGGCCGCCATTGTCTGATACAGAGAGCAGGGAGACAATCGCTACCACTTACATGGAAAAACTGCAATGGCTTACCATACTGATACTACGCCTGTGAGGCCTATGGAGTTGATTAAGCCACCAGAGGCAGTGAGACGGTTATACAGAAAATGCTATATTTCCAGTTTGGAGGATGATGGTGAGAGCGGGCCTCTGGCTAATGTTCTTTTTAGCACCCCACTTCATAATGAAGAAACCCTTATGGGAATGTCAACTTCCACTGAGACCCCGGACGCCCTAGAGTTGGTAGAAGAAGGCATACCCGCAGCTCAAAATTCTGAGGTAAGAAAGATTTTTAGACGGAGGCTTCTCACCGTCTAGAGATGTGTGTCACAAAACATTGCTTTGTAAAAAGACTGATGGCTCATTAGTGCTTTTAAATCATGTTCCAGGAAATGATTGAAGGCCCTACAGCGCTCCCCCCTGAAGAGGCTAAACCTCAAGCTGAAGGTTTGACCTGTTTCTGTCCTGAGAGGAAAGATGAAAACCAGGAGCCTCATATTATTCTGCAAAAGCAGCTTGGTTTGGAAATCTGCGAATCTGATTATGTCATCCCTTCGAAACGAAAATCAACCATGAGATCTGTAGTGAGAGTGTCAGTCTATGGAATTCTAAAACACTGTATGAGGGTGAAGCTGCATGCAGACTGCGAAGACTGTGTTTTTAATGCTTCTGCCCAAATGGCTCACGATTGTCTGACATGGACTTCTGAGGACAGGAATAGAAAACTTAAAGTCATTTGTGATAACCTGTGCTTGCAAACCATCTTTCACGTTCAGATGATGTTGGGGTACGCATTACGTTCTTTATGTATCAGTCAGGACAGTTTTAATCTTACACTTATGCTGCTCTGTAAAGTGGATTCGTCTCCTGATCCTGAAAGCATGTCGGAAGGAATGATCATGCCTGTTGGTATCCGTGTGTTAGATTTTGTAGAAATCATGGTTAGAAAAAGACACTTTAAATCCTTTTTTAAAAAGAGGAGTGTACAAGAAAATTGAGCAATCATGCTTACCTAGAGAGGTTGTACTGTATTACACAGATCTGTAAAATAAACTTATTTAAAACTGGCTTTTATGTTTTTTTTCTGAAATACTACAAAATGTAACAAAAATGGTCAAACATGTTTTAGATACAAACCCCAAAGCATAGTTTGGTTAGCCCTTTTAGATTTTGTAGAGTTATGTGAAAAGAGAGAGCTTTTTTAGGTCATATGAAAGAAAATACATATGCCTTGAAATGGAGCTGGTTGTAGGTGTGGGTCTTTCAGACTAGCTTTGATTAAGTAGACAGTGGGTCTGTCCCACCCGTTCTATTGAAGTCCTTGGGGACATCTCTCAACTGTCTATACATTCCCCACCCTAAAGCAGTTTTTTTAAAAGCTGGGCATTTGCATCATTCTATGCAAGGTTGGGTGTGGACTTCTAAACAATGCAATGATTGGATATTCCCTGCTAGCTGAAATCTGCATAGTATATGTAACTGAAATCTGCATTGAGAATGGGGCTCACTGCCCATTGGTTAAGTGGAAATTTGCATTGATAATGAGGACTCGCTCCCCATTGGTTAACCGGAGAGGGGCTAGGTAGAATTAACCCACCTATGCATCCCCCATTGGATAATTGGAGAAGGTATGGGATCAATCTCCATCTGCATCAGAGATGGAGGGTGTTGTCCAGAGATGGTTAACATTCCTCACACCTATTGTTAGTTGGAGAAGGGGTAACCACCCCACAAGAAGACTATATAAAGGAAGCCAGAAGCCAACTTCTCTTCAGATTAGAACTGAATTTCACTAGCATTTTGCTGTGAGGTTTATGGGCTAATCTTCTACACCAGCGATCTCAAGGAAAACTCTTCAGCTTCTACCCAGCGAACTCAAGGAAACCTCTGCATCAGGGCCCTGCCTTCTGACCCAACCCCCCTGGACAGGTAAGATACTCTGCGGGTCTCTTTAAGGGAAGGGGGTGGGGGGCTAGCACTAAGATCAGTGGGTTTGGGGAAGGTAGCCTGGGTCTGAGATGGTTCACCCCATGGGGTAATTCCATTTGGGGACAGCGGCTTTATGAGTTGTCACTCAGGGCGGTTTCCATTTAGTTTTGCTTCACAGCGCCGGCATTTAACGTGGAGGCCACGCCCCCTTTACGTGCCTGCAGGCATGCAGAATGGCGCGGTGCTGTAGGCCCCGCCTCCGTGCTTTGTGTGGCGTCGGGGGGCGGTGTTTGTTCTGGCGGTTGCCCCGCAACCGCCGTGTCTGTGTCTTTGCTGTTGGGGGTGGCAGGCGGCTCTGCTGCAGAGCCCGGTGGCGAGCCGTGCTGTGCCAGATCTCCCAGCTGCGGCTGCCGGCGAGGTTGGATGGCCTGGGGGCGAACCCTGACAACTACAGGGGATTCACCGTGGCTGACCGTGGTATCGTTTCATCTGAAATTACCCAATACGCTGACGACACCCAACTCTACCTCTCCTTTTCATCTGACCCAGACCCAGCAGTCTCAGTGTTTACCCAGTGCTTGGCGGCTGTGGGGGACTGGATGACGCGAGTCAACTGAAGTTGAATCCCAACAAGATGAATGGTGGTGGGTAGGACGGTGGATGTAGCGGCTCCCGTCATTGATGGGATTCGCCCACCACTGGTCCCCCAGGATTGCAGTCTGGGCGTGCTCCTCAATCCGCAACTCCACTTGGATTTTCAGGCGGGGACTGTGGCAGGGAGTGTGTTCCTCCAATGACATCTGGTGCATTGGGTTCGGTCGTATATCTCAGATAGTGACCTGGCCACCATCATCCATGCTTTCATTGCTTTGAGACTGGACTATTGTAATGCGTTCTACATGGGGCTACCCATGGTGATGGTTCGGAGACTGCAGCTAGTGCAGAATGTGGCGGCCTGTCTCCTTCTGGGGTCGGGCCACCGTGAGCACATTACACTGGTGCTCTGGGCTCTGCACTGGCTGCCTATAGTCTTCTGGGCCCGATTCAAGGTGTTGGTTTTGACCGATATGGCCTGGGGCCCACCTATCCGAGACACCGCCTCACCACACCACACACACCCCCATGTTCTGGACTGGCCCCTGTGGTCTGCCGGGAGCACCCTTCTTGAAGTTCCCCGAGTTGTTCGGGGGGCAACTATGGAGAGGGCGTTCTTGGTGGCCGCTCCTCGGCTGCAGAACTCCCTTCTGGCAGAGGCCCGGGTGGCCCCAGACCTCCCCTCCTTCCGTCATCAGTGTAAGACTTGGCTGTTCCGCCAGGTTTTCAGTGAGGGAGATGGGCGAAGGGAGAGGGGTTGACGTCCTCCATTATGATTTATGTTTACTAAATAAATAAAAGATAACTCTGAATCCTCCTACTCAGAAAATATTTTGCATTGGAACTTTTGAGTGAAAACAGACATAACGCTAACTCCACTTTAACATTCCACAGGGTTGTATTTCTGAGCCATAAGGGCGGTCCTGGGCAAAAGCCGAGAGACCAGGAGACCTTTACCAAGCAGAGACTCGCACTGTCCAGTGGGATCACAAAAGGCTTAGCAGGGCGGGCTGTGATTTTAAACTTTGCCTGGGCACTGGCTGCTTCCCATTTGGAAGAGGGGGCGACTGCTGAACTCCTGTCCTCCTTTTGCAGCAGGAACCACAGCGTGGCTTGCATGAGGCTGCAGGGGACGCTCACAGCATGCACCACGGAGTTTAATCGCCTCAGTAACGCGCTCAATCCAAAGAGGTTGGAAGAGAAGATGCAATAAGTGAGACAGAGGGAGAGAGCCTGAAGCCAGATGGGCAGCGTTGGATAACAGCAATCAGCTGGTCTTGGCATTTACATGCTGCTGCCGCAGAAACTCAGGCCGGTGTCAGTGAGTGCCAGCGCAGCCCCCGAGAATGGGGCATCAGGCAGGGTGCTGAGCAGAACTTGGGGCCTCAGCCCCAGGCAGCATGTGGGGAGCTGAGCGGAGCAGGGTGGTTGCAAGCAGCGCTGAGAGGCAGAGGCACCACAATGGGGAGAACAACTCCACCTACGGGGCGGGTGGGGGGTGCAATTTGCAATCCAAAGAGCCACGTGTCAAAACCTTCAGCTCACCAAGAGCCACAAGACATTTCTATTTTAATAAATTGTAATTGGAAAAAAAAAACCCAATTATTTCATATAAATTGTCACAAACTTTAGTAAAAATAAATACAAAAGACGGCAGTGAGGGGCCAGAATAGGACATGGCCACTATTGTCTGGAGGGGGGAATCAGGATCCCCCCCTATTGCTACTCCCCTTCCCAAATACCATCACGGACAGAGGCAGCTCCCCCTTTACTGGCTTGGCTGCTCTCCTCTCCCCCTGCTGCTAGGTGCTGCTTTGTGGGAGAAGGGAAGGATGCTTACACTGGCAGTGTCTCTTCAGACATCTGTGTGGGCTCTCCTCTTCTTCTGCCCTTGGCTCTAAGGGTGATTCAGTAGCCAGGTGATAGCTTTCTCCCCCTCTCCCCCCTATTGTGTCCCACCAATTCCCTCCTCCCCTTCCTGGTGCTCAAGTTGCATTTCTTTCTGCTGCAAGGGTCTCCCTACCCTTCTCCTGGGACTTGTGCTTTGCCACTTTCTCAAGACTGGGTCTCAGAAGACCACCCTGCCCCACCCTTATGTTGTGCTATTTCCTTGGGGCTGGAAAGGTTCAGTGCTGCTGGCCTCCCTGCCCCACCAACTGACACCTGCCCTTGGGTGGGAGATGGAAGAGGCAGAATTTTACCATCCCTCATGCATCTGCCACGTTTGGCAGCCATCTACCTCACTGTAATCGGAGAGTTTTGGGAAACCAAATGGAGGAGATGACCAACCCCCACCCCTCCATTTGTACTACTGTTATTTCCACTTGGAATCCTGAATATCAGATCAGGCCAGATTAAACCCAGTTGACCTTCATTCTGTTTGGGAACTCTCCTAGCCCAAGCATAAAGGCTCGGAGCAGCTTACAATCAATAAAGACAACTTTAAAAGTTATTATTATTATTATTATTATTATTAAAAACATTTATATAGCGCCAGTCGTGTGACCTGGTGCTGTACAGAACATAGAATTAGATGCGGTCCCTGCCAGTGGGAGAGACAGGGGAGAAGACAAACAAACATTCAAGCAGATGCGAAATCTCAGGTGCGTATGCTTGGCTTGGTTACAAAGAGGTTGGTAGCAGAGTCAGCAGAGGAGGGCCGACAGTAAGAGTAAGGGGAAAGACTAACAGGCATTGGGAAAGGCAGCAAGGAAAAGGTGGGTCTTGAGGAGGGATTTGAAGGAGCGGAGGGAGTAGGCAAGGCCGATGTGGGCAGGGAGGGAGTTCCAGGCATGGGGGGGGCAGCAAGGGAGAAGGGTCGAAGGCGGTTAGGTGAGCAGGAGCAACGAGGGAGAGTGAGGGGGGGGGACAAAGGAAGAGCAGAGAGCGCGTGCAGGAGCGCGTAGGGAAATTAGGTCCGAGAGGTAAGGGGGAGCTTGGTCATGGAGCGATTTGAACGTGAAAACCAGGAGTTTAAACAGGATACATTCAGGAAGGGGGAGCCAGTGAAGGGAGAGGAGGAGAGGCGTCACATGGTCGAAGCGACGGGCAGAGTGAATGACCTTGGCGGCAGAGTTTTGGATCGCCACAAGGGGGGACAGGTGGGAGCGAGGGAGGCCAGCAAGGAGGAGGTTGCAGTAGTCGAGGCGAGAGATAACCATGGCATGAACAAGGATTTTGGCCGAGGAGACAGATAGAAAGGGGCGTATGCGGGCAATGTTGAGGAGAGCGAATCGGCAGGATTTGGCCACAGAGTCAATGTAAGGTTTAAAGGAGAGGTGCGTGTCAAAAATGAAGCCCAAGCTGCGGGCACGGAGAACAGGACGGATGGTGACCCCATCAATGCAGATGGTCAGGTCAGAGGGAGAGGAGGGGGATGGAGGAAAAATGAGGAGTTCAGTCTTGGCCATGTTCAGTTTGAGTTGGCGTCGGGACATCCAGGCGGAGATATCAGAGAGGCAGTCGACGAGGCGTGAGCGGACAGAGGAGGAGAGAGAGGGGGTAGAGAGATAGAGTTGGGTGTCATCAGCATAGAGATGGTATTGGAACCCGTGGGAGGCAATAATTTCACCAAGGGACCGGGTGTAGATAGAGAAGAGGAGAGGGCCAAGGACAGAACCTTGGGGAACCCCAACCGAGAGGGGAAGGGAGGGGGAGGTCGACTCGGGGAGGGAGACATTAAAGGAGCGGTCAGAGAGGTAGGAGGAGAACCAGTCAAAGACAGAGCCACGGAAGCCCAAAGAGTAAAGCGAGTCCAAGAGGAGCGAGTGGTCGACAGTGTCAAAGGCAGCAGAGAGGTCAAGGAGGACAAGAACGGAGTAGTGGCGCTTCGATTTAGCGACAAGTAGATCATTGGTGATCTTGGCCAGGGCAGTTTCAGTAGAGTGGAGGGGGCGGAAGCCGGACTGGAGAGGGTCGAGGGAGGAGTTGGCAGAGAGGAGGTTCAGGCAGCGGGAGTAGACGACACGTTCCAGGAGCTTCGAAGCAAAGGGAAGGAGGGAGACCGGCCGGTAACTAGAGGGATCGAAAGGGTCCAGGGTAGGCTTTTTGAGGATGGGGGAGACAGTGGCATGTTTGAAGGCAGAGGGGAAGGAGCCTGTGGAAAGGGAGAGATTGACAACATGCAGAAGGGGGGGAGCGACAGTGGGAGCAATAGAGGTCAGGAGGCGGGAGGGGATCGGGTCAAGGGGGCAGGTGGAGGGGTTGGATGAAGAGAGAAGAGCAGAGATTTCCTGGAGAGAGGCAGGAGGGAAGGATGCGAGGAGGGAGGGGGGCGGGGGAGGGGGTGGGAGGGGAGCGGGGGGCGGAGGGGGGCGGGAGGCAATATCCCGACGGATCTTGTCAATCTTGGAGGTGAAGAACGACGCAAGATCCCGAGCAGCAAGGGAAGAGGGCGGGGGAGGGCAGGGGGGTTTGAGAAGGGAGTCGAAAGTAGAGAAAAGGCGGCGAGGGTCGCGGGAGAAAGATTCGATCCTGGAGGCATAATAGCGTTGCCTAGCTAGGGAGATAGCCGAGGAGAGGGAGAATTTGTAGTGGAGGAAGTCAGGGAGGGAGCGGGATTTGCGCCAGAGGCGTTCGGCAGCCCGGGTGCAGGAGCGGAGGTAGCGGATGGTAGGGGTGAGCCAGGGGCGGGGGTTTAGGGGCCGGACGGGGCGTGAAGAGAGGGGGGCAAGAGAGTCAAGGGTCGAGGAGAGAGAGGTGTTGAGAGCAGAGATGGCAGAGTCAGGGGAGGAGGAGGCGAAAACAGGGGGGAGGAGGGGGGAAAGAGAGGAGGCAAACTCGGAGGGGGTAAAGGCCTGCATATTGCGGAAGGGGCGCAGAGAGGGGGAGGAGGAGGGAGGTTGGTGGGAGAAGCTGAAGGAGGCGAGGAAGAGATCAGAATTAGGGCAGGGGTCATAGGAGAGGTCAGCAAGAGAACAGTTTCGTGAGAAGATGAGGTCGAGGGAGTGGCCGTCAGTATGAGTGGGAGAGTCGGTCCAGAGTCGGAGATCAAAGGAGGTGGTCAGAGAGAGAAAGCGGGAGATAGAGGGGGCGGAAGGTGTGTTGACGTGAATGTTGAAATCACCAAGAATGAGAGTGGGGATGTCATCAGAGAGGAAGAAGGTGAGCCATGATTCAAAGTCTGGGAGAAAAGAGGAGAGGGAACCTGGGGGCGGTAAATGACAGCAACACGAAGGTGTAGAGGGGAGTATAAGCGCACAGAGCGGGCCTCAAAAGAAGGGAAGGAGAGGGAGGGAGGAGGGGAAAGGGTTTTGAATTGGCAGTGCTTGGCAAGGAAACCCACGCCACCTCCCTGGCCCTCAGGGCGGGATCGGTGAGAGAACGAAAGGCCCCCAGAGCATAGAGTGGCCTGGGTAACAGAGTTGGAGGGCGAGATCCGGGTTTCTGTAAGAGCAAGGAGTTGGAAGGGGCGAGAGAGGAAGAGATCACGGATGAGGGGGTCATGGATGAAGAGATCACGGATGAAGTTCCCTTAACCCACCCAGCCCTATCAATGCCTGCTGAACGCCTGACCGAAACAGAAAGGCCTTACATTGTTTCTGGAAGAAGATGAACAGGCTTGGGCTTTAAACAAACCTCCAAGGGAAGAGAGTTCCATAGTTGTGGGGCAGCCCCTGAGAACACCTCTCCGCATAGCCTAGCTGTAGAAACTTCACAGGAAGATGGAACCTGGACGAGGACACCCCCAGCTGATCTCAGAGGCCATGGAGGGAGGAGAGGGTCTTTAAGATACCAGGGACCCAGGACGTTTAGGGCTCTATAGGTGTAACCCCCACCTGGGTGTCTACCCCAGTGTCCGCTGGCAGGAGCACAACGGGGATGGCACCTAATGTTATAGGGGTGTCCTGGGTTCAACCTGGCACGAGGTGGTGTAGTTAACCCAGGTAGCCTCCTTCTTGCTCCTTCTGTAGCGGTTAATCTAGTGTGGTGCCTCCACCTGAGGGATGTGTCCTTTTAAGGATTCTACACCCTTCCAGGAATAAAGACCAATCCCAGGTGCCTCAAACTACACACAACTAAAATAAACCTCTAGAAGATCCACAAAAGTTAACATTCACACAAACACAAACACTGTTTTTAATGAGAAAAAGAAACCCCAAAGATGGGATTCTGGGAGATGTAGTCCACAGTTGCTGCTTGTGCAGGCTTTATGGCCTGATCTGCTTCCCTTTCAGAAGGGGGTACACCGATCAAAACCAGCACCTTGAATTGTGCCCAGTAAGCTACTGCCAGCCAGTGAAGCCTCTGGAGTGTAATGTGGTCCTGGCCGCCCATCTCCAATAGAAGACAAGCCACTGTGTTCTGCACCAGCTGCAGCTTCTGAGCAGTCATCAAGGGCAGCCCCACATAGAGCGCGTTGCAGTAATCTAGCCTTGAGTTACGATGGCATGGATGATGGTAGCCAAATACAAATCCCATTAAAATGGTTACACCCTTGTCACCAGATGAAGTTGTTGAAAAGTGCTCCTGGCCACCGCCGAACCTGGCAATCCAGGCGCAGCAGTGGATCCAAAAGCACATCAATGCTGAGAATCTGAGTGATCAAAGGAACCTGAGCCCCATCAGCAACAGGAGTTCCAATATTCCCCAGGTCACAGACAACCATCAACACCTCGGTCTTGTCTGGATTCCGATTCAATTGGCTCACCCGCATCCAGTCCACAACAGGAGCCAGGCACTAGGTAAGCACTGAGACTGCAGTGCCTGAGTCACATGGAAGAGAGAGTTGGGTGTCATCAGCATACTGATGGCACTTCAAATCCCTGTACAACCCTGAACAGGAGCTTCAGGTACACATTGAACAGGAGTTGGCAGTCATGCCAACACCACCGCACAATCAAATGCATCAAAGGCTGCCAAGAGATTAACAAAATCAGCATGGTACAACTGTCCTTGTCAATTGCCAAATGGAAATAGTCAGAGTCACCAACATAGTCCCAGGGCCGTGCCCAGGGCGAAATCCTGACTGACATGGGTCCAGGAATCCAATAGCATCAAGATGTGCCTGAAGGTGTGAGGTAGTTACCCATTCGATACCCTTCCCTAAAAAGGGAAGACTAGCAATGGGGTGACAGCTGGCAGAAGCGTCAACGTCAAGTTTGGTTTTTTCAGCAGTGGTCGGACAACTGCAGTTTTGAGGCAGTCAGGCACCCTGCCCTCCCGAATGGAGGCACTGATACCCCCAGTCAGCAAAGGTCACCAAAGTCAAATGGATCTAATTTGCAACTAGTCGCCTGCACCACTCCAAGCACAGCCGCAAACCAGAGACCGAGCCTCCCCAACCCCAAACTCCGATCTGCACCCAAACTAGCAGTTCCCAAGTCGAGCCAAATACAAGTAACTTTATCTACACAGTAGCTGGCAAACTCATCACAGTGGTAACTAAGGACTAACTCCAGGTGGAGGCAGCCAGGATTTAGTAGGCTAGTTACCACCTGGAAGAGCTCCAATGGATGGCACTTTGCAGATGCTAGGATGATAGCAAAGAAAGCTCTCTTTGCCGCCACCACCACAGCATAGCCCTTCAAAAATGATCTGTCACAGTCAGTCAACTTTGCTGCGAGTCAAGCACCACCTGCACTCTAGCTGCCTCCCCTCTCGCTTTAGCAGCCTCAGGTCCTGTGTATACCAAGGAGACCTGTGCTGCTGCCGTGGAGAGAGTGGATTCCTGGATGCCATTGTGAAGTTAACATGCTGTACCACAAAAGACAGAGGCAGTCAAAGTTAGAGGTTAAATTCCCCCAGAGAGAGTTCTGGAATCCCACTGGATCCGGTGGACCAGCCTAACTGGTCCACCACTCTGATGGGGGCGAAGGAGGGCAGGGATGTGGGTCAGAAAATAACAGTTCAACTATGACCATGGTGTCATAACTACACACCAATAAGCAGAATCCCTGTTTCTAGCCTGCTGTAGAACATTAAACAATGTATGTCCAACCTCATGTGTTGGGTCAAGTATTATCTGGGATGGACCCATGGTTGTTATAGCAGCTATGAAATCCTGCTCTACCTCTGAAAGGCCAACCTCAGCATGCATGTTGAAATCACCCAAGGCAATACCTCTGGACGATCTCAACACCACCGCCGAGACCAGCTCAGCTAGAGCAGTCAGGGAGACTGCTGTGCAGTGGGGAGGTTGGTACACCAGCAGAATTCCTAATCTATCCCAGGCCTCGAACACAAGCTGGACAGATTCTATGTTGGAGAATTCAGACACCAGGTACCTTTGATAGACCAGATTGTCTTTACAGACCACTGTCATTCTATATATATATATATATATATATATATATATATATATATATATACACACACACACACACACACACACACACACACACACACACACACGCTCCAATCCTAGGCTGATGCTGCAACTGAGTACCAGGCCTGCACCATCTGGGCCAACACAGTCCCAGAAATTTCATCCAGCCAGGTCTCAGTAACGCATATGAGATCAGCAGCCTCATCCTGAATGAGATCATGGATGGTAGTTGTATTATTCAGCACTACATCAGCGACAGATCAGAGGCTCCACTAACTTCAGCTTCCAAATATCTTTAAAAATGGGTGGGGGAGAAGAGAGGACAGAAGGACAGACACAAAGAGTCTAGCCCTTTACCCATGATGACATTTCCTCCCCCCCCCCCCGTCATACCTCCCCATGCCCAACACAACCCCAAATCAGTTCAGCAGCCCCTCCAACTCTCCCCCCGCATCCCAATGAGATACCCCCACTACAAGAAGCCCATGAGCATCCCTCTCTCCCAAGCCTGATATTCCTGGAGAAAAGATAGCCAGGGAAGCAGGCAGGGAAACCACACTACCCCATACCCTTGCCCCCCCTAGGGGGCATGGTACAACCATTCTCTCCCCCCCCCTACCCCCCCCCACACTTACTGGGGGGTTATGGCACCACACCACAGCCCCAATTCTCCCAGTCTATATCTCCACCTCTCACCAGGAGGTTGCAACAAACACCCCAAACTCCTGTACCCCTTTCTTTCACTAGAGATGCCATGGGCATGAGGGGGCGGCTAAGAAATATAAATAAATAAATTTAATTAAATAAATAGAGGGCCATGACACTGCAGTCACCCCTACCCACTACCACCAAAATTCTCCATTCCATAACCCCCTAAAACTCATGAAAACAAAAATGCACAGGACAGACCTCCATCTGTCAAATAGCCTTTGGCAGATACCTGCAGGGGTTCAAGTTCTTATGAGCCAGAGATGGGAGCAAGGCAGCCCCGGGTGGAAAAGTCCTACCCCTTTCACTCCTCCAGCAACCACCTTGCTCAAAAATGAAAAACCCAAAACATTTTGATGTCCTTAGAAAAAACAGAGATCCCTGTAACTATCAGTTACACTAGGTTCCTAGACAGTAGTTATGTAAATTCCTCTTTAACAGGCTGTCCCCATTCTGCAATAAGGACAAACACACTTGGAGGGATTTGCCATTCTCACTGTTTCCATCAGCCTCCTCTCTTGTGTGCATGCTCTGATGGTTGTTACAGTGGGAGCTGTGCCCAAGGCTTTTCCCACACTCAAGACACTTATAGGCCTTCATTCTTGTTTGGAATCTCTGATGGCTGTTAAGGGCTGAGCTCCAGCTGAAGCTTTTCCCACACTCAAGACACTTATAGGGCTTCATTCCTGTGTGGAGTCTCTGATGGCTGTTAAGGGCTGAGCTCCAGCTGAAGCTTTTCCCACACTCAAGGCATTTATAAGGCTTCTCTCCTGTGTGGATCCTTTGATGGCTCTTAAGAGCTGAGCTCTCAGTGAATCTTTTTCCACACTCGAGGCATTTATATGGTTTCTCTCCTGTGTGTATTTTCTGATGTCTGTTACAGCGTGAACTGTGGCTGAAGCTTTTCCCACATTCCAGGCATTTATACGGCCACAATGTCCCACCTCCTACTGAGACAGACAACAGAAGCAGAGTTACTGCCTGTGCTGAGAGAGAATCTCTGAAAGGGGAATAGGAAAGCCCCTAAAATAACTGTGGGGAACTCTGTAGTCATCCTCATCCTAGAGGTGTCTCGCCTTCCTAACACTGCCCTTCCATTTCATCCCATGGCTATCAAAAATTATTATTACTCCCAGCACTGAAGGGTCTCTGGTGGAACAAAGAGACATCTACCCATCCTGTCTGTTGCAAACAGCTCTGTGAGTGTAATGGAGTCCATCCGAGGATGGCACTAGAATGTGCGGAGCCTGGCCTGGGTGACCTTCAGGTCAGAAGGAGATCCCACAGGATCCTTCTCTTCCTCTCAACAGGCAGGGTTCTGAGTTACGCAACACCTGAGGCTGTAACAGGGAGGAGGAGCTGACTGGGATTTCTCCTTCTCTGTCTGGGATTGGCAAAGCCAGAGAAACAGCAATCAGCGCAGGGGTTTCTGCTGCTTCTTGGCCACTGAGAATGGGTTGGTGCAACCCCGAAGGTCAGGTTGGGAAAATTGGCAAATATGTCACTCCCTCCAGCCTTCCCTTGAAGTAGCCATGTCAGGTTTCCTCACCTGCACGGTCTCCCCAATGAGCAGCCAAGGCTGAACCATGACCAACACTTCTTTTACACTTGGGGGATTTTCTGGGGTTCCCTCCCTTGGGCCTTCTCTTATGTGGAACAAGCTCTGATTTCACAAGCCTCAGGCTTTGGAGAAATATTACCCAGGATTCCTTGTTCTGTCCCATGTGGTTCTGCTGGCTCCAGGTCTCCCTGTAGAGCAGTATCCTCCTCATTGTCACTTGTCCTCCCATCGCCTGTGAGGACAGAGAAAGAATCCACACATGGGTCACTCCCTGTGCTGGACAGGGGGAAAGGCAACCCATTCCACCCCCACATCCATACAAACTCTCAGAGAATGGAGCTGCTGCCAAGTGCCTGTTAGAATGGTAGAGAAGCATTGGCTATAACAACTGCTGGCTGCATTCCTGGCCTAGAGAAGATGGGACAGAAATCGGGCCATCTCATGAGGTCTTTCTGGGTGGTCCCAGGTATTCCCCTCCCCCCCCCCCAATAAGCCCAAACGTATCAGAATTGGATAACCTGATCAGTTACATAGATTCATGGACGCCCCTCTCTCCTTCTCCAGATCTGGGACCCACAACTCTTCCCCTTGCTCCAACAGGAAGTTCAAGTCCAGTTTAGGAATTAGAAACCATGCTCAGGAGAAAGGACACAGAGGAAATGAGGAAATAGAAGGGATTTATGGCACCCTGGATGCATAGCACAGTCACTGGCCCTAACCTCAGCCTCTCTCCATGGTGGGGGAGACAGGAAACATGACAGGATGGGAGGGGCTTTTTGTAAGAGCCAGACATCTCTTGGGAAGCGCAATGTAGCTCCTGTAGGAGAGTCAAGTAGGGTTCAGAATGAGGAAAATAAGCCTGTGCTGATATGCTGTGGATATATAGGATGTAGGATATAGGATGTGACTAAGCTGTTCCAGCCTCCACTGGGCTCCCTGAGGCGGACCCCTCTCTATGGGAGCTTGAACACAGGCTCTGCTAGACTCCTTGGCGCGGAGCTAGTCAATAGGGTTGTGGCACTGTTAGCAACTAGTGTACACTGTGGACAATGATGCCCTGACTCCCAGCTGCTAAAGTGATGCAACCGCCCTCTCAAGGAAGACCTCCCAGCAGACAGGCCCATGGGGTATTGTATGAGATATCATAACACGAGTGGTTCAAAAGTGAAATGGCATGCTGGGAAATTGGTTTGCATTCAAAATTTACATAATGTATAAGAACATAAGAAGTGCCATACTGGGTCAGACCAATGGTCCATCCAGCCCAGCATCCTGTCTCCAACAGCGGCCAATCACGGTGGCTTGGGAGAAGCACCCAACAGGTCACAATGGGGGATCCATTCCCTGTTGTTTTCCCCCAGCTCCCGTCATGTTCCCTGCTCCTGTCTGGCTAATAGCTGCTAATGGACCTATCTTCCAGAAACTTGTCCAAACCTCTTTTAAACTCAGCTATAGTACTGGCCCTTACCACAGCCTCTGGCAGTAGATTCCACAACCCAATTATATGCTGAGTGAAAAAATATTTTCTTTTATTTGTTTTAAACTTGCCACCCATG
>QEPC01011446.1:414699-431103 GCA_003113815.1 Sphenodon punctatus
GGTCCAATAAAAGAGATCATTTGAACTACTTTGTCTCCATCTCTTCCTAGAGGACAGTTGTGTAGATCAGCTACGAACGTCATTAGACCTTGGTGACATCTGGTCCCTCTTTTCTGCCCCACTTGGACACGCTTCTTTACCTAAAACACACAGGAGCTAGAAACCCACCCCCCAAGGAAACTGGATGGGCGTGGTAGAACAGACAGTCCCAAACTGGGGGCCAGAGAACCCTAAGTGAGGCTGCACCATCTATGGTCACGCTTCCGATTCCCATAATATTTACTCTACTTTATTATTGACTTTATAGAGCGCCAGAAACATGCCTGGTGCTTAACAGTCATGGCAAGAGGGAGGTCCCTGCCCCAAGGGGCTTACAATTAAGGATGGGCAAGGCAGGGAAAACAAAGGGGAGGGGAACATAGGGAGGGGAAGGGAAACATTTGAGAAGCTGCAGCTGCATGTGTTTAGCTTAGCTATAAAGGAGGAGAGGAATCCTGGAGGATCAGACAGTACAAGGAGAAGCAGAAATGGGCTATCTATGGGGGTGAGGAGCTAGGGAAAGCCTAACAGAACTAGGAGGTTCTTAGGAGGAATTTGATGGCTGGGAGGGAGGGTGTTCCAGGCAATGGGAGGGAAGACGGGGCAAAGATGAGTTAAGGAGCTGTGGCAGAGGAGTAAAGATCACTTATTTTGCATGTTTTTGCACTTTGCAAGTGTCCCCGTTGTGCACTAATGGACAAATGCACTTGCAGGGATTTACTATTTTCACTGCTTCCATGGGACTTCTCCCTGGTGTGGATTCCCAGATGGCTATTAAGGGCTGAACTCCAGCCTAAGCTTTTCCACACTGAAAGCATTTCGAGGACTCCTCACCTGTGTGGATCCTTTGCCGATTAAGGTTTGAGCTTTGATTGAAGCCTTCCCCACACTAAAGGCATTTATAGGGCTTTTCTCCTGTGTGGATCTTTTGATGCCTATTAAGGTTTGAGCTTTGACTGAAGGTTTTCCCACACTCAAGGCATTTATAGTGCTTTTCTCCTATGTGGATAAACTGATGCCTATTAAGGTTTGAGCTCTGACTGAAGCCTTCTCCACACTCAAGGCATTTATAGGGCTTCTCCGCTGTGTGAATCCTTCGATGGCTATTAAGGTTTGAGTTGTCACTGAAGCTTTTCCCACACTCAAGGCATTTATAGGGCTTTTCTCCTGTGTGGATACTTTGATGCATATTAAGGTATGAGCTCCGACTGAAGCTTTTTCCACACTCAAGGCATTTATACGGCTTCTCTCCCATGTGGAATCTCTGGTGTTCAGCAAGTTCCACTTTCCTGAAAAAGTTTTTCCTACATTTGCAGCACTGGTACTTCTTCTTTCTGATGTCTACTGCACTTTTGTTCATCTGGACACCTTCCCCGCATATTACTTCCTGGTCCCCCTTGTGGGGATTCTCCTCCATGTTCTCTCTCCGTGTCCCACCTCCTGCTGAAACACAGACAACCCAGGCAGGAGTCACTGACTGTGCTGAGAGAGAGGAAAGGGCAAAGGGAAATCCTGTAAAATAACTCTGGGGAAGTCCATGGTCATCTTCATCTTAGAGGGGATCCCCCCAACACTGCCTTTCCATTTCATCCAACCCTATCAAAAACTAGTTTCTCCCAGCACCCTAGGGTCACACCCTGGAATGGGACGTAGCTCAGCTGGTAGAGTGCATGCTTTGCACATATAAGGTCCCAAGTTCAACCCCCAGCATCTCCAATTCAGGATCTCTGGTAGCATGCCTGGATGAGGCCCCTGCCAGAGATCCTAGAGGGTCTCAGGTAGCATGCCCCTGCCGGAGACCCTGGAGAGCTGGATTTGAAACCTTGCTTCCATTTCAGGTTGTGACAATACCGGGCTAATATGGACCACTGGTGTCACTCAGTTAGGCAGCTCCTTATATCTCTGAGGAAGGAAGGGGCACCACTACAGCCCATAGGGACATCCACCCATCCTGTCTGTTGCAGACAGCCCTGTGAGTTTGAGCCAGTCCATCTGGGGCTGGTACTAGAGAGTGGGGAGCTTGGCCTGGGTGACCTCCAAGTTTCCATGGATGGGGAAACAGGAGAGCCCACAGAATCCATCTCTCCTCTCCCTCTCAGTAGGCAGGGGTCAGAGGAACCCAACACCTGAGGCTGCAGCAGGGAGGAGTTGACTGGGATTTCCCCTTCTCTGCTTGGGTTTGAGAAAGCCAGAGAGACAGTGATCAGCCCTCCAACCCCAAAGATCAGGCTGGGGAAACTGGCAAATGTGTCACTCCCTCCAGCCTTCCCTTAAAGTAGCCATGTCAGGTTTCCACACCCACACAGTCTCCAATGAGCAGTCAAGGTTGAACCGTGACCAGAGCTTCTTTCACACTTGGGGGATTTTCTGGGGTCCCCCTCCCTTGAGCCTTCTCTGATGTGGAACAAGCTCTGGTTTCTCACAAGCCTCAGGCTTTGGGGAAATATTACCCAGCATTCCCGGTTCCATCTCATGTGGTTCTGCTGGTTCCAGGTTTCCCTGTAGAGCAGTTTCCTCCTCCTTGTCACTTGTCCTCCCATCGCCTGTGAGGACAGAGAAAGAATCCAAAAATCAGCTGTTTGGGAGAGGGACGGGGAACCCATTCTGCCCCCACATCCCATGCAAACCCTCAGGGAATGGAGCTGCTGCCAGGTGCTCACTAGAATGGGAGAGAAGTCATTAGAGACACTGGCTATAACAACTGCTGGCTGCAATCCTGGCCTGGAGAAGATGCGACAGAATTGGGCCATCTCATAAGATCTTGGTGGGTGTGTCACGGAGGAACATAGGGTCACACACGTGTGATACTGGCCTACGCAGGTATGGGATTTACTTCCCTCAGAGGATTCCAGCCAGGGACAACCTCTACTTTCTACACATTGGTCCACAAACTGAGCTTGACCCTTCTCGTTGGGCGCCAACTGTCACGGGTTGGAGGTCCACACCCCCACTTTACCCGGTTTGAGTGACTCGGTTTCCCTCGCTCACAGCCCACTTGAACCAGTTTTTTTCTCTGGCCGATTCAAGCCTGCCATAGGGACAACCCCTTTGTCACCCAAGGGCCCGATCCTTCCCGTTTACACTCTTTAATCTCTGGGTTCGCAAGAGCTTGAGAACTCTTGTTCCTCACTTGTGTTCCAATGTTAGACACAGACACTTCATAAAGATAAGAAGTAAGTTTATTGATTACATAAGCAAGATAGTTGATACAGAGTGGTTACTAGAAATCAAAGGTAAATATAACCCATTCCTAACCTATACTGGTTGAGTTCCTAAATAAGCATCTTACCCTACAAAGGTCCATAAGTTCTTCTCAATCCTTGATGTAAGCGACTGGGTCTTCAGCCTTAGAAAGCAAAGTCTTGCCTCTCAGTCCATGGCTCGGCTCAGCCCTCCTGGCTGCAAGATGGTGAGTGAGTTCCTGATAGTCACTGTCCCCTCTGGGGTACAACTCCCTATATCCCCAGGAGGAAACTCCTCGTATCTTCTCGAGGCTTCTAGAATTCCTTTTGTTCTCTCTATCAGCTTTTCTGTGTCTCTTGCACATAGACAATGGCTGGCTGCATTAGCATATTAAATGTCTCTGGCCACCCGTCTGGGGCGAATCAACAAACTGTCTTTCCATTTCCTGGCTTGGTCCCGTATCACAGCCCTGATTTGGGGTTTACAGTTCTCAGTTGTAACATTACATACATGTTGCATGTTTTGCTTTACATATTTACTAGGCTTGTAGCCTACATGTAGGCCAGTATCACATGTGTGTGACCCTATGTTCCTCCGTGACAGGGTGGTCCCAGATATTCCCCCCCAAGTACAAAAGTATCCAAGCTGAATAACCTGCTCAATGACATGGATTCATAGACTCCCCCTGCCCCTTCATATCTGGCACCCACAGCTCTTCCCCTTGCACCAACAGGAAGTTCAAGTCCAGTTTGGGAACTAGAAACCCTGCTCAGGAGATAAGAACCAGAGGAGATCAGGAAAGAGAAGAGATTTGTGGCACCCTGGATGCAAAGCACAGTCGCTGGCCCTGACCCCCAGTGTCTCTGCATGGTGCAGGGGACAGGGAATATGAGAGGATGGGAGTGCCTGCACGGAGACTCTGTGTAAGAGCCAGGTATCTCCTGGGCAGCATAATGCAGCTCCTGTAGCAGAGTCAAGCAGGGTTCAGAATGGGGGAAATAAGCCTGTGCCGATAGTGAGGATGTGACTGGGCTGCTCCAGCCTCCGCTGGGCTCCCTGAGGCAGGCCCCTCTCTATGGGAGCTTGAACACAGGCTCTGCTAGACTCCTTGGCACTGAGCTCGCCAATAGGGTGCTGGCACTGTTAGCAACTGGTGTACATTGTGGACAGCAAGGCCCTGCCTCCCAGCTGCAAAAGAGATGCAGCCCCCTCCTAGGAAAGAGCTCCCAGCAAATGAGTCCCTGTGGCATTTTGTGCAATTTTGTAATACATGAGAGGTTCAAAATTGATGGAATGGCATGCCGGGAAATTCATTTATATTCAAACTTTGCATAATGTGCAAGATTTAATCATTTTGCATCATTTATGCTGCTTCCAGAATCTGAGTTCTCTGCTTGCAGAATTCAAGTTTCCAGGTTGCAGGAAAGATAAAATTGCAGACTGCCCAGGGCCCAGCCCAGTGGAATTAAGTGGGTTTGATAAGCTGACTGAGAAGTAGGGGAGCTCACAAGGTCTCACTTGGGTCCCAGCTCTGGGCTTCGCTTCCTGCTGTTCACCTGGTTTCTCACCTGGCCTGATGTCTCCCAGGATCTCCATTTCATCAGAATCCTGCAGATCCAAGACCCACGGCTCTTCCCCTTGCTCCATCCGATAGATCAGATCTGGTTTCTGGATGGGAAATCCTGCCCAGGGAAGAGAGAGAGATGAGATCAGGGCTTGCTCAGTGTTCCTCCCATACTTGGGGCAAAGTATGTCCTTCCCTTTGCTTTCACACCCCAGCATGACAAAGTCCCCCAGTGGGCTCTCTACTGTTCAACATCTTTATTAATGATTTGGATGAAGGAGTAGAGGGGATGCTTATCAAATTTGCAGAGGACACAAAACTGGGAGGGATAGATAACAGCTTAGAAGACAGAAACAAGATTAATTGGAGAAGTAATAGTTCCACTCTATTCTGCGCTGGTCAGACCTCATCTGGAGCACTGTGTCCAGTTCTGGGCACCGTAATTTAAGGAGGACATTGACAAATTGGAACGGGTTCAGAGGAGAGCGACAAAGCTGGTCAGGGGTCTGGAAACCAAGTCCTGTGAGGAAAGGGTGAAGGAGCTGGGCATGTTTGGCCTGAAGAAGAGAAGACTAAGGGGAGACATGATCGCCGTCTTCAAATATCTGAAGGGCTGTCACAGAGAAGATGGAGCAAACTTGTTTTCTGTTGCTCCTGAGGGCAAGGCTAGAATCAATGGACTCAAATTATAAGAAAGCAGATTTTGGCTAATCATTAGGAAGAACTTCCTGTCGAACAGCTCTTACTGGCTGCCTAGGCCAGTGGGGGGTCTCCTTCACTGGAGGTTTTCAAACGGAGGCTGGACGGCCATCTGTCAGGGATGCTGCAGCTGTGGATTTCCTGCATTGAGAAGGGGGTTGGACTAGATGATCTCTGATGTCCCTTCCAACTCTAAGATTCTACCATGCTCGCTGCTCTCCCTTCTTCTGCCTGCCCAGAAGTCCCAGACAGACAGAGGAGGTGGCATCTCCCTGACATAAAGGGCTTGAATGGGGGCAGAGGGAGGAAGGGGAGCAACTGAAGGCAGAGCCTGGGCAGTAGGAGGTGCTGGGATCATAAATGCTGCTGCTACTTGCTCCTGGGGAGCCAAGGCTCTAGGGTCGGGGAAGGGAGTGAGAGTGACTAGCCTGTAGGGGAGTCAAGGCAGAGCTGGGACAGTGGCAGTCACAGCAAGAATAGGAGCTGCAGCACACAAACCTCCCCCAGCCTGGACAGAAGGGAGTGAGTCCAAGTTATTCTGACTGCCCCCACCTCCCGCCACAACCTCCTGACCAGCAGAGGGCAGCACTCACACTACAACCCATTTTTATTGTAACACAATACGAGGTCTGGCTCCCAAGGATCATGTTCTAACAACGTTGCACTGTTCTTGCGTTCTCTCTAAATAAGTTATCCCTTTGTTTTGGCTCGTCTCTGGATCTTCCTACAACTGGGGCTTACGTTGGTTACCACACCTATGTCTGACATCTTATATTTCCCCACCTACAGCCCCCTCCCAGGTTATTTTATCCTATCCACTGCCACCCAACTCACTGCCTTCTCTGATATATACCTGTCCTGCATTTCCTCAGTCTGTAGTCAGGGACCCATATTCATTGGGTTTTCTCTACTGGCCCTAATGGGGAAAACTCAGGGAACACGAGTCCCTGACTATAGTTCTGACTTGTTACCTACCTGAGGAAGGGCCCTGTGTGGCCCAAAAGTTGCATAATCGCCCCAACTACAGTTGTTCCAATAAAAGAGATCACTTGAACTACTTTGCTTCCATCTTTGGGACCAACATGGCAACCACCCCTTCTCTATCTTCACAACACTCCCATCAGCAGCGGAGGGGGCTAGAGCGGGGAAGGATTCTTACCCAGTGAGGCCACATTCTCGTAATTCTCCTGCATGACGTTGCTGTAAAGGGTTCTTTGCTCTGGGTCCAGCAGGGCCCCCTGCTCCCTGGTGAAATACACGGCCACATCCTTAAAGGTCACCGCCATCTGGAACAACAAGCCTGGTTCAGGATCTGCTTCTGCCAGCAGCACTTTCCGCTCAGGGCTACGGTTCCCAAAATTGTACTTGACCCCACTGTAAAGCCGAAATAGTTTTGCGACCTCAGACAGCAACACAGACATGCCGAGACGCACACCCTGGTCCTTCCTGGGAAGGGAAAGGAGTGGGGATGAAAGGCTTAGTTCCCAGTAAAGCTCTAACCAAGTCAGGAAGAAGAGAGTGATGTGTAAGCCATCAATGGCGACAATGGATTCAATTCTCCAGTCTGAAAGAACCAAACTGGTTTCTCCGGACAAGCTCAGAGCAACCCTTCCCCCCTGCAGCAGTTCACACACCCTTGATTTTGTTTGTGCGTCTGCTCAGTGGTTCCTGAACAACCTGTGGAAAGAACTAGGACTTTAAAATTACAGGTTAGAAAATTTCCAGTGTTTGGAGACTCAAACCCTATTTAGGAACACCAAGATGGAAAGAGAGCTTCCAAGTGTTCGTCTGACAAAAGACCACAGCAAATCCAGCCCCTTACAGGCATTTTATCCAGAACCCCTCATTTCATACTGGGATTGGGAGGTTCCTGGAACAGTCACCTCAAAAGGTCAGGCTGCCACTTTCCCCAGGAGTGTAGCTACCACAGGGGGAGGGGGCTCAGATGAACCCCATTGGGCCCTATTTCTAGAGGGAACCTGTCCAAGTGGTCTGAGCGCTGCTAGGGAGTTTTCAAAGTGGGTGATACTGATACTGAGATATTTATTGTCAAATCAAATCAAATTAGTTTAATGTGCGTGGCCAATGGCCATTGCAATGTAAAAAGTACATCATACACAAATGAAGAAAATTAAAAAAAGAAACATATTTCCAACTATAATTACATCATAAAAAACAAGGAAATAAAATACAAAAACCATATAAACAAAAACGCCATCAAACATACAACAAAATATAGCTCAACACAAATTATGCCATCTGGGCTCCACTCGCTCAAAAGGGAGGAGGGGCCCTACCACAGGCAATTCAAACCACAAACCCTAGGATGAATACATAAATAAAATCCCTAGACTATATATATGAAATAAAAACAAAATATATAACAAATAAGAACAATAACTCCAGCCTGCTAGTAGTACTGAGAGCATCAAATACTAAAAGCACCAAGCACCGTGACTCGCCTCCTTGATGTTTGGAGGAGGTTTAAATTGCAAGAAACACTGTCTCTACATTAATGCTGCAGTAAAGAACTTTGCAACCTCCTTAGTGATATCAGAGTTGGTATTAGATAGCGCAAGCATCAGAAGACCATACTCCGTTCTACCTGGATACTGTGAAAGAAACAAGGCCAAGAGTTCCCTAAGCAGATCATCGTATAAATGGCACGAAAACAGAACATGCTCCACAGACTCTACTGCAAAAAGATCAAAAGGACAGACCCTGTCCACAAACTTAATGGCACAAAAGCGACCTTCCAGCACCCTGGTAGGAAGCGCATTGAAGCAGGCACTCATGAATAGCCATTTCCCCCTCGATGACAGTGGGGAACTTAAATAGGCGGCCAAGATATTTATTGTAATAGCCATTGGCCTACACAATGTTACAGAATAAATATAAACTAAACAATAATACATATATAATAAACAAAATAAACAATACTGCAATAAAACAAATAAATTAAGTACACGTAACTGAGGCCTTCCTAAGTCTAAAAGCAGCTGCACAATACTTAGCCACAATCATGGTTGTATCTGGGTCCACATCGCACAGGAGTTTCACCAGGACCGCCCTTTGTGAACAAGGCCTCATGTTGGCAGTCAATAGTTCCAAAAGATTCGAGCAAAGGTTAGAGTAAAACAGACTATCAAAAAACATATGTGTAGTAGGGAGCAGTCTTGCGAGGTTGCTGCCCCTTTAAGAAGGGGGCGGTGTGGGCTGAGCACACACAGGGGTGTGGCAGAGCCAGACCCATAGCTGGGGATCAGCCTGTGAGGCAAACAGGCTGAGAGACCCTGTGACAGAGTGGGCAGGATACTGGCCCTTTAAGGGTGAGGAAAGGAAGCCTGGCCACACCCACTCTGCGTGTATATAAGGAGAAACAAGGCAGAGCAAAAGGAGTCTCTGCCTGGAAACTGAAGGGACCACATCTCCCCGAGAAAACCTAGTCATGCTATGCTCTCCAGGGTGCTGAAGAGAAGGAGAACCAGCTACTGAGGAAAGGCTATGCCCAAGAGGGAGCCTCATGCCTGGGGAAGATTTGGCCAGAGCCTGGGGCTTTGAGGCCTGGCTAGATGGACAAGGGGGGTTGATGTTGTGTTTCTCCTGAGCTTGTGAGAGACTGACCTGGGCCTGCAGGGTGGCGGTGACTGAGCCGGCAGCCCAGGGATTGTGTACACTGGACACGGAATCTAATAAAGGACTGTGGACTAATACCCTCAGGACTTTGCCTGGGCTGGGTCCTACAGGAGGGTAACCCCTTCCAGAAAAGAGGGATTCAGACAAGACTTGGGCTGAACAGCCGTGGCAGCAGGGTAGAGCTAATTCCCTAGAGGCATTCCAGTGCCCCGTGTGGCCATGGGAAGCCCCCTGCTACAATATTCCACAAATTTCTGCACACAAAAGGGACAAAACCCCAAATTATGGGGAATCTCTGCATCTCTCCCTTCCAGCACTGCCGAGGGGATCGCGTTCAATCTTGCTAATGAAAAAGCCAACCTATGGCTCCATACTAACAGTGAGGAGATATAAAAAACGCCACTTGCTACCAAAGGGAATGAATCATACAGGTAAGCAACCCGTTGGGAGGATATAGCATCATGTAACAGTTGCCTTTCCTGATCTTTAATATGGTTTGTAATAAGACTCCACGTTCTTGGAAAATCCATAGATAAAATATATATTTTTGAGAAAACCAGAGCACGTAGCATTTGTTCTATACCTTGTTCCCAAGTATCAAAAGCTGATAAAGAGAGCATAGATCGTGACAAGCTCTCGCTGGCACAAAGATTAAGGTGAAGCCAGAACTTCAAAATCACACGCTTTGGTAGGGAAGCCACCAGACAAACACCTGTTTCAGCCCTCAATGAAGCTGCCCAAGTGCCCCTTGGAACGTGCAGTAACAGCTCTCAGAAACATGTTTTGCTGACATTCCAAATTATTCATTAAAGATGGACTCCCAGAACTCCATACAAAAATGAAGGGGAGATGGCTCAGTTGAGCCCCACTGGGCCCCAACTCTAGATGAAATCTTTCCAAGTGGCCTGAGCGCTGCTAGGAAGTGTTCAGAGTGGGGGAGGGGAAAACACGGACAACATTACATCCCCGCTCACACTGAAAGCTTCCTACTGCGGCTCAGGCCACTTGCAATGGGCCCAAAAAAGAAGGAAGTTCTCTGAGGAGGCAAGGATGGAGTGGGAAGGAGCACTGGGCAACAGGGTTAGTCTTAGAATTTGTGGGGCCCCGTGCAATGTTAAAAAGGAAAATTGGGTGCTTATTTGTGAATTTTCCTTCTACGGGAACAGCTCCTGGACGGCCAGCTCAGGACACCAGGGTAGATCCCCACCACAACCAGCAGGAGGCAGACAGAACTTTTTGAAGCATGCATATAGGGATCTGCCCCCCCCCCCCCGAGCTCCCATTGTAGTAAAGCAATCCAAAGCTAACTGTAAACAACCTAACTAGGGATCCTAAAACCCCGTAACAACTCTAATTCTCCAGCTTCCACTAACAAACACATTCCACCCAGTCTCACTGGTCAGACCGGGTGGGCAGATGGACATTCACGAGCTGTCCCTGTAGAAGAAAAATTCACAGGTAAGCACCCAGTTTTCTCACAGGGAGCACTCCTGGTCAGCCAGCCCAGGACACCAGGGTCATTAGAGAGGGGGTGGGAAACAGAAGACAAGAATGTGTTTCAAAACCAGGAGTTAAATCACTGCCTGCAATACTCTCCTGCCAAAGGCCGCCTGAGCGGAGTCCTGAAGGTTGACCTTGTGGTGCCTGGTGAACGTGTACACTGAGACCGAAGTGTCTGCTCTGCATACTTCTTCATAGGGAGCTAGATTCCTAAATGCTTGAGAGGTGGCAGCCCCTCTGAGGGAGTACGCCTGAGTAGATAGAGGCGGCACTTTATTCTGCACCCTGTAAGCCTTGTGTTGCCCTCTTACCGCGGTGGACAGGGCTAAGAAGATCGTCTTGAGCTCCAGCCAATTTATGCTTCTTCCTCTTTCTGCATTGGACCATGTGCCCTGGGTCAACAGCTGTAGGCAGTGTGCTCCCCATCTGGACAGGCTGGCATCCGTTGTCACCACCATGCTGACTGGGTCCCCCATGGGTACCCCATTATGGAACCGATCTACCTGTTTCCACCACTTCAGGGAGTCTTTGACCTCCCACGACACTGGTATCCATGGGTTGAGTCCCACTGTCAGCTGAGCCTGTAAGGGACGCTGGAGCATCTGGAGAAGCCTTGCGTGTCTCCTGGCCCAGTGGAGGAGCTGGGTGCATGAGATCATCAGGCCCCAGAGGCTTGCCAGTGTCTTGAGTCTCTCTGTTTCTGACTGTGCAGAGCTTGTTGAGCTAGGCAGAGAAGCTTTTCCTGCCTTGGGGGAGGGATAAAGACTCTGTGGGACTTTGTGTCCAGGATCACTCCTAGGTGCTCTAGTTTCTGTAGTGGTATCAGGTGGCTTTTCTTGAAGTTAATGGGGCAGAGTCAACATGGATTTAGCAAAGGAAAGGAATCCCTCACTAATCTACTGGAATTTTTTGAGGGTGTGAACAAGCATGTGGATAAGAGGGAGCTGGTTGACTATATCTGGATTTTCAGAAAGCATTTGATAAGGTCCCGCATAAGAGACAGACTCTTGAGGAAATTAAAAAGTCATGGGATAGGCGGCAGTGTCCTATTGTGGATTCGTAACTGGCTGAAGGATAGGAAGCAAAGAGTAGGACTAAATGGTCAGTGTTCACAAGAGAAGTAAATAGTGGAGTACCCCAGGGATCTGTACTGGGACCGGTGCTGTTTAATGTATTCATTAATGATCTGGAAAGGGGAGTGAGGTGATCAAATCTGCAGACGATATCAAGTTATTCAAGGTAGCTAAAATGCGAGTGAACTGTGAAGAATTGCAGGGGGATCTTGTGAGCCTGGGTGACTAGGCATCTAAATGGCAGATGAAATTTAATGTGGGCAAATGCAACGTGATGCATATAGGGAAAAACAATCCAAACTTTACGTACACAATGCTGGGTTCTAAATTAGGAGTTACCACTGAGGAAAAGGACCTTGGAATCATTGTGGACAATACATTGAAATCCTCAGCTGAGTAGGCAGCGGCTGTCAAAAAAGCAAACAGGATGTTAGGGATTATTCGTAAAGGGATAGAGAACAAAACTGAAAATATCTTAATGCTGCTATATAAGTCTATGCTGTGACCGCACCTTGAATATTGTGGGCCGATCCGGTCGCTCCATCTTAAAAAAGATATAACTGAAATAGAAAAGGTACAGAGGGCAACAAAAATAAAAGGTATGGAACAGCTCCCCCATGAAGGGAGGCTGGATAGGTTGGGGCTTTTCAGCTTGGGTAAGAGACGACTGAGAGGGGATATGATAGTTTATAAAATCATAAGTAGTGTGGAACATGTTAACATGTTAATAGGGAATGGTTACCCTCTCAACTACTCCTAGGACTAGAAGACACTCCATTAAACTAACAGGTAGCAGACTGAAAATATTTTTTCACTCAATGCACAATTAACTTGTGGAATTTGTTGCCAGAGGAGGTGGTCAAGGCCAGGAGTACAGCTGGGTTTAAGAAAGGATTGGACAAGTTTAATGACTTGTTGGACTTCAAGCAACTGAGACTGGCCACTGTCGGAGACAGGATGCTGGGTTTGATGGCCCATTGGTCTGACTCAGCAAGGCACTTCCTATCCCCACCCCTTTCCTGCCCCAGGACCCCCCCAGCCAACGTCCCCCCTTTCCTGCCCTGGGAGCCCAAGCCGCCCGCCCAATCCCAGTCACTGCCCCAAGAGATCCAGCCTCTTCCATCCTCCCTGATGCTGGAGAATTGTCCTTCTCTCCATCCCACCCCGCCCGACTGTGGAGTCGCTGCCGCTTCCCAATCCCAGAACCTAGGGTGTCATGTGAGAAACTGCTTCTCGGGACATTTTCCTACCCTGCTTCCTCCTGCCCCCCGGCCCCGAGCTCAGTCCCCCACTGCGCTTGCGCGGCGANGGGAGTGTGCCTTATATAGTGTGGGGTGTGTAGACGTCACACGTTTCAGCTTATCAGCTTGGTAATTTCCGATAGGAGAAGGACGCGCAAGCGCAAACCCATTTGTGAGAATGGGAGGAGCCACTCGAAGAAGAACCAGCCTCTTCCATCCTCCCTGATGCTGGAGAAGAGACACCCTCGTCCTTTTCTCCGTCCCACCCCGCCCGACTGTGGAGTTGCTGTCGCTTCCCAATCCCAGAGCCTGGGGTGTCATGTGAGAAACTGCTTCTCGGGCCATTTCCCTACCCTACTTCCTTCGGCCCCGAGCTCAGTCCTCCATTGCGCTTGCGCGGCGACCCCCACCGGAAACACAGCTGCTTCAGCCAATCCTTTCTCGAGTAGACGTCATGTGTCCCACGCTCATCGGTGAACTATCACTATGGCAACCTTAAAGGCCACTGGCTGCCCTTTCAGGGGGCAGAGAAAGGCTGATGCTGCCGCCGTCGCCATTTCTGAAGGGGGCGCCTATCACCTCAGGAACTGGGAAGGGTTTCCGGGGGAGGGAGCTGGAAGCCGGATGCTGTAAAGAGGAAGCTGCTCGCGGTGAGTGGGGAGAGTGTCTCTGAGGAGGAGTTGCTGTGGGGGGGGGGGGCGGCACAGGATCCCCTCCCAGTAGGAGGAATGATTTGGGGGAAGGGTTTGGAGGAGGGAGGGGCTGGAGGGATGACAATCAACGAAGCCCAGGGACAAACCTCTCACTGAATTACTTTCTCAGGTAAAACTTTGCACAAATAAAGTTTTGTTACTAACAAATCAGACATACCAAAGAGTTAGAACATCAAAAATGTATATTTACTAATAAAACTAAAATATCACAGATCAGTCGTATAGCCCCTAATAACAGAAGAGGCCTGACGCTATTGAGATTTAATACGATGCTGATTTAATACGATGGAGGGTCGTTTTCAGCACATTCCAATTGAACTGTGTTTGTGCCCATGTGGACGACTTTCAGTAGAGGATCTTCAGCATTATCTTTTATCCTGTCCTCTGTACGAAGGGCTCCGAGGTTCTGCTTTTGGTCTGTGGGTTGTGGGCAAAGAACATTGGGACCCGCTCCTTAGAATTTCTTATTTGCCGGCCAATTCTAGTAAAGTTATAATCAAGGCAGTGGCTGTTTTTGCAGTAAGGATGGAAATTGCTAGAAAGAAATTTACTGGGGGAAACCAACCCAGTTTGCAGGAGGGTTTGCTATGATATTTTAATGTGTACATCGCAAGGAGGAATGTTGAATATGCTTTTTAATGCGTTTGCAATTTTATTTTGAAATTCCCTGGCCCAACCTGCTAAGGCTAGAGCTTAAGTTTAGCAGGTGTCCCTCCATCTTAATAAGGGATTATGCCAGGCTACCGCACAGAAACTGAACTCTGTGCGATTGATTTGTGATATTTTAGTTTTATTAGTAAATATCCATTTTTGATAAAATTCTAACTGTTTGGTATGTCTAATTTGTTAGTCAATCAATCAATATAATTTATTGTTTTGGACCAAAAGTCATAACAGAATTACAAACAAAATACAATATATCCAAAAAGGAAAAGTGCTGGAAGCCAAAAGACTCTCTCTAGTTGGGGGAATATGCAGCCGCGAACACACATCCCAACATCTGTCCAGTAACCAGGACAGCTAAAATCCCATGCCAAAATTTTGGTAGGATTATACAGAGTAACTTTAAAACAAAGTTGATGACAGCCATATTTTAATCTTCCCAATCTGGGGTAGAAAAGCAACACTTTTAGCCCCTTTTAAAGTTTATATCTGTGTGGCAGCCTGACATCTGACATTCCCCGAATAGGAGTTGTGTTTGGACTGGGATTATGTGGCAAAATCCTTTTAGGATCACTCCAGTCTGCACCATGGAGAGACCCACTCATGAAGAAACGTGGGCAAACCCCTGCACGACCCAGATGTTGTTTTTTGCGGGCCAGCCTGGCATCTAACATCCCCCCCCCTCCCCATGTCTGTCTGTACTTATTAATACATACCCTGAATAAAGAGAGATAATTTGTCTGGAATTAAGGGGCAAAATCCTCTCTCAGGTGATCCCAATCTGCACATTTTCGCCATGGGGGGATTCTCATGAAGAGGCCTGACCAGGCCACTGCCCAACCCGGAGCTCCGTTTCTGCATGCTGGCCTGGCATTTCACAGACCCCCCCCTGGCCTGCGTCCTGTACAAATAGCCTTGAATAAGGAGCTGTGTTTGGGATGGGATTAGAGGTATCAATCCTTTTCGGGTCACCCCAGACTGCACGGCTTCACCACCAGGGGACTCTGTTGAAAGAAGACCGGGCAAACCCCTGCCTGTCCTGGAGCTCGGATTCTGCGTGCCAGCCTGGCATCTGAAAGCCGCCCTTGCCTGTGTCCTGAATACACCGCTCTGAATAAGGAGCTGTGTTTGGGCTGGGATTACGGGGCAAAATCATTTTTGAGTCACCCCAGTTTACACCTCTCTGCCACGTGGGGGGACTCTCACAAATAAACCTAGATTGCCCCATTCCCGACCCGGAGTTCGGTTTCTGTGTGTCAGCCTGGCATCTCACCACCACCGTGGTCTGTGTCCTGCATACATGGCCCCAAATGAGCTGTGTATGGACTGAGATTAATGGGGTGAAATCCTTTTTGGATCACACTAGTCCACATCTCTGCCACAGGGGGACTCTCCCCAAAAACCTTGGACAGACCCCTTCTCAACCCAGAGATCAGTTTCTGTGTGCCAGCCTGGCATCTCCTGGTCCCCCTGACCTGTGTCCTGTGCAAATTTCAGATGGGATTGTGGGACAAAATCCTTTTTGGATCACCCAGTCTGCACCTCTCCACCATGGGGGGAGACTCTCACAAAGAAGTCTTGGCAGATGGTTGCCTAACCTAGAGCTCAGGTTCTACGTGCCAGCCTGGCATA
This sequence comes from Sphenodon punctatus, assembly GCA_003113815.1. NCBI lineage: Eukaryota > Metazoa > Chordata > Lepidosauria > Sphenodontia > Sphenodontidae > Sphenodon > Sphenodon punctatus. Next base: position 430,643 of record QEPC01011446.1, read on the forward strand.
TCACCTCCCAGGCCATTGTCCTGCACAAATAACCCTGAATAAGGAACTGTTTTAAGGATGGCCTCTTCCCAAGAAGCCTGGGTAGGCTCTTAACGAACCTGGAGTCAAGTTTCTGTGTGTCAGCCTGGCCTCTCACAGCTCCCCTGGCCTGTATCCTGAACACACAGCCCCGAAAAAAAGCTGTGTTTGGGCTGGGATTACGCATCAAAATCCTTTTCAAGTCACCTCAGTCTGGATTTCTCCACTACGGGGGGACACTCCCAAATAAATCTGGGCAAACCCCTGCCTGACCAGGAGCTTGGTTTCTATGTGCCAACCTGGCATCTAACATCCCCCCTTGCCTACGTGTGCTAAATGCATAGCCCTGTCTCTCTGACATCTCTACCTGGATGTCTCAACGTCAACTCAAACTCAACATGGCTAAAACTGAACTCCTTATCTTCCCCCCTCATCCTTCCTCT
>QEPC01011446.1:463884-477939 GCA_003113815.1 Sphenodon punctatus
TATTCTTTTTCGAGAAAGAAGGAACCCCTATTTAAAAATCCTAAGGTGGATGCGGCAGCTGCTTCCCTGGCCAGGCAGACCGTGTTCCCCACGGAGGGGGATTGTTCCCTAAAGACCCTACAGACAGGGCGCTGGATTCTGCTCTCAGAAGGGCTCTAGACTCCTCGGCTACCTCATTAAAGATAAATAGCATAACCTCGTATGTAGCCCGGGCCTTACTGTCGTGGACGCAGGAGGCCCAGGATCAGGGGACCTCTGAGCTGAGGGCACAGAAGCTATCCTACCGCATCCAAACGGCGACAGCTCTCATTGCTGACTCCTCCACCGATGCCCTGGTGTGGGCAGCTCGGTCGGTAGCAAACAATGTCTCAGCAAGGAGACGAGTCTGGCTGAGATCTTGGCAGGAAGATGTGATGGCTAAGAACCTACTGGTGTCAGGGCCGTATAAGGGGCTTAAACTATTTGGCATATGTCTAGATAAGGTCCTAGTGGATGCAGATTACAAGGAAAAGGCTAAAACCTTCCAGCAGGTGGGCTCAAAAAATATTTTTTTTCGTGGCCAACCTTTCAGGTTCAGGGGAGCCTCAAACTCGGTTTACCCCCAAAACAACAGAGAGAACCAGAATTTTGCTCTGGGCTTCGGCTAGTCCAGCTTATGAGTGATACTGCGCTTGGCCAGCAGGAGGCAGGAATCGAAAGAAACTGACTGCGCATGCGCAGGATCACCCCTTGCGCAACTCAGTTTCTTTCCTGCCTCCATGCTGGCAGAAGCAGTTTTGCTCGGCTCTGAGAGCTGATTTGGATTTATAAATAGAAGAAAAAGGCAACGAGATCTTCGCTAGGAAGGAGCGAGGCCCGGGAGCGCAGGTCAGCTCCGGGCTCCCCGGTGGCTGGTCACACTTCCTTTGGGAGTCACGCAGCCGCCAGGCGGGACGGGTTCCTGCGCTGCGGCCCAGGCACTCGGACCCTCACATCCTCTCCAGGAGACCCAGGGGCTACAGCGGCAGCAGCAGCCCGCCCCAGCCCAGGAGGGTGAAGCGGGGACTCCAGCACCCGGCTAGGATCCCAGCACCGGAGGGTGTCCTCTCCTCGGCCTGGGGGCTTGCGACTAGTCCCAGGCCTCCCGGGGCTCTGGCGGTTCCACGAGAGTGGAAAGCGGCAGCTCCGGATAGGAGCGGCTCGCGGTCGCCATCTTGGCTACAAGGCAGCTCACAGCTCTCCACCCGCATCCATCCCCCGCCAGCAAGTGCTGCCACCGCCGCAACGCTGCAGCAGCTGGGCACAGCAACAGGGCAGACCCGCCGCCGCCCCCACCAGCCGGCAGCAGCAGCCCAGCAAGCAGCAAACCGGGGCCGTTCCACTGCTCTTGCTGGAACGAACCCCTCTCCCCCCCCCCTTCCTACCTTATCAGGGAGGAGGATTGGCCCCGCAGCCCCTCTTTTCCATCACGGAAACCATCAGGCCACCAAGACCCCGGGACAGAGACAGGGGTCTGGCTAAGGCCAAATGGGCCCGGCTAAGGCCAAATGGCCCATGGGGTTAGGCATCGGCCAGAGGGCACAGCGGCCTCACAGCCAGAACCTGGCCCACCTGCCCCCCCTTACCAGCCCCCCGCCACCAGCCACAGAGGCTCCGTGGGCACAGCCCTGATTCGGGACTAGGGTCTCGGGTAAAGGGCATGGGCCGGGGCGCGATAGGGGCTCTTCCCCCTCCCCTCTCAACAAATCAGGGGGATCGCCCACAGACCGAGGGCCACAACCCAGAGGAAGCCCTTCACGGTTATCACCAGGGAAGGAAAAGCTTCCCAGGACCCATGTCACCCAGCACCGGCCGGGGCCTCTTCTCCGAGCCAGACTGCCAGGGTCACAGATTCAGTGGAGGCACTGGGAGGACAAAATGAAGGCCCACCTCGTCAGGCGCGAGGCCATAGGGCCCACCAGTCGGGCAGAAGCCCCGAGGGCACAGACACGGTTCCAGACAGCAAGCAGGTCCCACACTCAGGCTCAGGGACCCAAAGAGGATCCAGGGTGGTCTGCCCCCTGGAATCCATCATGGACCCAGAGGAGGAGCCAACCACACCTGCACAGGGTTCTCCTCTCAGGGGCTGCCCCCTCTCGCAGCCTCCCCCAGGATGCAGGTGACTCTCAATGTTCCTCTGAAGAGGATGGAGAACTGGGGGGGCCCAGACGCGGAGACATCCGGCTGCAACAACATGGGCCACGCTCCAGAGCATCCCTCCATGGGATGCCTCACAATGTTCCTCGGAAGAGGATGGAGAACTGGGACCATGGGATGGTTCTCCCACCCCAGTACAGGGAGAACCTGATGCCTCACAATGTTCCTCCGAAGAGGATGGAGAACTGGGGGACCCAGACCCGGAGATGTCCGGCTGCAACGTCACGGGCCACACTCTACCACATCCCTCCATGGGGTGGTTCTTCTACCTCAGTACAGGGAGAATCTGATACCCCAGGCCATCCACATCATCAAACATAAGGACAAGGCTGTAAGTCTCAGCTCGCAGACTCCGAGGAGAACCGGGGCTCTGGAGCCCTTCTCCCTAGAATACATAGGCCAGCCAAGGCCTGCCCTTGGACAAGGCCTTTGGGAGGCGGCTCTGAGCAAAGGGAAACAGCCCAATCCCACCAGTACAGGGTGGACGAGGCCACAGCCACCCTCGCCTGCCAGACCCCCTCTCCTATGGAAAGGGACCGATCACCACCGGCAAGGCCATAGAGGTCCCTCATCACCGGGTCACAGGGATGCAGGGTTGGGGCATGTCGAGGGGAAGGCCACAGCCATTGTGTCCCGCAGAAGGCTGAGCATATTATTGTTATTTTATTACTATTATAAACATGGAGATCGCGCCAGCAATGTATCTGGTGCTTTACAAATAACAAGATAGACAGGGTCTCTTCAGAGCTCAGGTCGGGGAACGGAGCCCTGTACCCGACAGCCAACTAATTCAATGGCCCCTACCAGGGGCAAATGCATTGGTGGCACGCTCCAGACGCCCCCCTCCAGCTGGGAAGGGTTCCGTGGCCGACGCCGGCAGGCAATGGACACCCTTAAAGCTGCTCTCAGCAAGCACCCAATCCTGAGAGCCCCAGACTTTAATAAGCAGTTCATCGTAGCCCCAGATGTGGGGTTGGGGCAGTTCTTCTGCAAGAGCATGGGGACAAAAAACACCCGGTTGCTTACCTGAACAGAAAGCTAACTCCCCGGGAGCATAACTTCTCTACGTGGACAAGGGGGATCATTCCTTGCGGATACTCCATACAGTTGCTCCCACCTCCCTCCCGGCACACCGCCAGACGGATGCCTTCCATCCCGGGGTCCTCCAAGACACAGATGAACCAGGTCAGGGTCACCGAGCTCCAGTGTCTACACACCATCGGAGTTATAGAACCGGGGTCCACAGACCAACTCAAGCGAGGGTACTACTCCATCTCCCGTTCGTCCCGAAAGGGTCCGGCGACAGGAGAGCCACCCTCGATCTCTGGCCTAGCATCAGCACCCGCGCAGTTACCTGAAAACTACATGGAACCCGTGCAGTGATGGGAGCACTTGGAAGCCAAAAGAGGCATGGCAAGGGACCAGATTCCATGCACCGCCACCTACGAGACCCTGGCAAGTCCACGGGGTCGCCTCGTATCCCACACGCAGTGGGTAGCCTGGACACGCCTCTGCCCGGCAGGTCGGGCGGCCCAACCAAACTCCCTACCCGTCCAAGGACTGGGCTCGGCAACCTAGTCGACAGACAGCACAACCTGCCCAAGATCAAGAGGATCAGGCTGGACGCGCGGAGGCTCCCGTATTGCCTACAGAACCACTCCTCCTTGAGTCGCTCCTCTGGCCAAGGGGCTCAAAATAGCAGGCACTGTCGGACACGAAGGTTGTTCCGACGGAGGCTAAGGCAATCCCCCGCTGGTTGCCCACAGGCTTCCTTCGGGAGACTCAACCTAGATCACAGATATTGGACACCCTCAACTCCCCCTAGCTCTGGCTCCCCTGCACCCCTTCCCGCCGTCTCCCCTGGTCGAGAGATCCCCGGGGAAAGACAGGCGGAGGGAGCCACCCCCATCCTCGCAGACCTATTTGGGCCGAGGAGGCCGGGGCTCTCTGATATATTTAGCCTGTCGGCTAATGGGGGGGCGGGGGGGGGGGAGACATTGACCCGGAGGATTAGGGTTCAAATCTTGCCCAAACGCCCCTTCTCCTCAAGGGGTTGGACCAAATGAAGCTGGCTCCCTTCCCCTCCCTGAAAATTGAGCACTCAGCCCTAGGAGGCTTGAATCCCTACGAGCCCCGGGTAAGCCACCTATTAGCGGCCAGAAGGCTCGTCACCCGCGTGACGGGTCAACCCACAGGGAAGACCTTCAGGGGCCGGGGCCGACAGAGGTCCCTAAAAGCCTAACCTCTCTCTCTCTCTCGGCAACTAGCTTCCTGGCTTCTCCGGCAGAAAGGTTCCAGGGCAGCAGGTCATACCCTCATAAGGAGGTTTTCTTATCAGGGGCCTACAACGCTGTCTCCCTGTAGGTCATAGACTCTCCTCTTAAAACCTTAATCGGGCTCAAACCTTAATCGGGCTCTGGGGCTCCCCACAAGCGCCCCTTCGAAAACCCCTGTGGGGATACTCCTATTCCTTCGGAGCTTGGGCTACTTCAACCAGGACCTGGTAGGGCATCGGGTCCAGGTTCCGCCCAGGGGTTAATGCCCTGTCCCCATAGGACTGGGAAACATTCATCCCATACTTCTTCTACCCCAACCCCTCTCACCCTAGAGTAGGGGTGGGGCAATATCTTGGCACCTTGCATATCTACAGGAGGCGCACAGCCCCTATCTGCCCCACAGCGGTCTTGCTCGTCAACATAAGGCCTCCAAGGCTGTCATCCCCAGAGGGGTGGCCTCTTGCTTCACTGAGGCGTTCAAGGCAATGGACGGTTCCCCCTCGAAAGGGGCGGCTTCATGCCACACGGCGACCGACCGTTCCACCCGTGCGGCCGGGGACTCTCATGGGAAGGGGTGCAGGATGGCCACCGGGACCTCCCTACGCACCAGGCACTACAAGCTAAACACCTTGCAATCCACGGAAGCGCATCCGGGAGGCACATACCCCAGATGGTTCTCCTAGTGCCACTGTCTTCCCTCCCCTCTTCTGATGTTACCGCTTTGGTACATCCCATAAGCCGGACTAGCCGAAGCCCAGAGCAGAAAAGGGAACTGGGGCTCTTACCTGTGAGTCCCTGTTCTGCTCGGGCTAGTGCATTGCAGATCTGTCGGCTGTACTACAACTGAGTTGCGCAAGGGGTGATCCTGCGCATGCGCAGTCAGTTTTTCGATTCCTGCCTCCTGCTGGTCAAGCGCAGTATCACCCATAAGCTGGACTAGCCTAGCCCAAGCAGAACAGGGACTCACAGGTAAGAGCCCCAGTTCCCTTTTCTCCTTTTCTTTCCGTAACGGGGCAGAGACAAGGGAAATTCGGAAAGCACAAATCCAGATATGTTCCCCCCTCAACACTCCAGCCCAAAAAGGGTTCCTGATTATATAGACTCAGGGGAAGTGGGAGGCAGACTTCAGGTCTTTGGCGGGGAGTCGGTGCCAGACACATGGGTGCTCTCCTGCGTAACGTGGGGCTACACAATAGAACTGTTAACATCCCAGACACAGATTCCTTCCTTCCCCCATCTACCACAATCCGGACAAACATCAGGCCATGCTAGGAGAGATCAAAAGGCTCTCATCAATTCGAGCCATAGAAAAAGTTCCTCCAGAGGATATCAAGCAGGGTCTTTATTCAATCATTTTTCTGGTCACCAAAAAACAGGGGAGCTTGAGGGCAGTGCTAGACCTAAAGGTCCTCAACAGGTACGTCAAGATACTGAGATTCAAGATGGAGAGAGAAGCCTCCATCTGTCGGCGCCTGAGGAAAGACGACTGGTTAGTTTCACTCAACCTGAGAGAAACGTACCTACACGTTCCTATCTGTCCTCGACACAGAAAGTGGCTCAGATTCTCTTACCAGAACGCTCATTGACAGTTCAGGGCCCTTCCCTTCGGCCTGGCATCAGCACCAAGGACATTCACAAGGATCCTGATAGCGCTGATAGCGAACCTCCGGAGGGAGGGGATCCTCAATTTACCCCTATTTAGACGATCTCTTAATCAGAGCCCAGGATCAGTCACAGATCTTAGTGGACCTTCACAGAACTATTCTCTATCTGAATCGACATGGGTTCCTCGTCAATGAGAACAAGAGTCACCTCCTTCCAACCCACAGACTGGAACATTTAGGGGTAATACTAGATACCACCTTAGATGTCGCCCTGATCCCTCCTGCCAGACAACAGAAGGTTGGGGTGTTAATCCGTCTTCTAAAACATCGGAGGCGCTTGAGGCTGAAAGTACTGGCTCAGCTCTTAGGCCTCTAGTGTCATGCACACAACAGGTGCAATGGGGCCATTTTCATATCAGACCCTTGCAACAGCGGCTGCGTCCTTTGCAGAGAGAGCTAACGCTAGGAGCCAATCCGTGGGTATCGGTTCCAACAGACCTCATACACTCAATGTCTTGGTGGTTAAGGCCAGAGACATTCAGCACAGGCTACCCACTGATGGAGCCATGCAGGACAGTAGTAACAACAGACGCTAGTCTCAAGGGATGGGGGGCTCATTCGGACAACCACTCGGTTCAGGGGCTCTGGAACAGGAACAATATAAGCCAAGGAATAAACTTCCTGGAACTCAAGGCAATTCGACTAGCACTAACACAGGTTCTCCCAGTCCTCGCCAACAGACATGTCCTGATCTACACGGACAACATTACAGCCAAGGCTTACGTGAATCACCAGAGCGGCTCGAGATCGAAAGCCCTACACTCAGAGGCAGTCAGACTCTTCAGGTGGGCACAGCGACATCTGAAGTCTATAAAAGCTTTACACATCAGGGGGCGAGACAACATTCAGGCAGACTGGTTAAGACGGCAGACCATCGACCCACACGAGTGGTGTTTGGACAGAACAATATTCAACGAGATAGTGGAAACCTTTGGTCTCCCTCTGATGGATCTCTTCACAACTCAACAGAATGCTTCATGTCCAGAACTTTTTGTCATCAGGCGGCGGCAAACGACACGCTGGCCCCAGGGACTCCTGTATGCATTCCCGTCTTTTCCTCTAATACAGAGGACAGTAGCAAACATTCGCAGGGAAAGGGCACAGGTGTTGCTCATAACTCCGTGGTGGCCCAGGAGACCATGGTTCTCAGACCTGATCGAGCTAAGCCAGCCCCAGTACAGAACACTACTGTTCATCCCCAACCTTCTCACACAGGGTCCCATTCTCTGCGACAACCTAGCGGTTCTCAAGTTGACAGTTTGGAAGTTGAGCTCAGGGCATTAAAAAGAAGGGATACTCGGAGGCGGTTCTGTTAACACTACAGCGGTCTAGAAGACCGGCAACTAAACAGGCATACAGGGCCACTTGGAAACCCTTTGCCCAATGGTCAATAAAAATGGAACAGGACCCATATAAGGTAGGGATCCCAGAAATCCTGGAATTTCTACAGCAGGGTTTCGACAAGGGCTTAAAGCCCAACATGCTAGCTAATCAGGCAGCAGCCCCGGACTCAAGTGATCAGGGCAGTATCCAATAAGACCATCTCCTCTCACACTCACATCAAGAGGTTTTTGAGGGCAGCTAGAATTATTTCTTCGCCGGTGGTGCTCAGGTGCCCATCGTGGAGCCTGAACCTGGTCCTTGAGGTCCTTACTAAGGCCCCTTTTGAACCTTTAAAACATGTATCACTGTATTTCCTATCTTTCAAAGTGGTTTTTCTGGTGGCTGTCACTTCAGCTAGGAGAATTTCAGAATTAGGGGCTCTTTCGGTGGAGGAAAATCTTTGTGTTTTTCAAAAACTATCAGTGCTGCTAAGACTGGATCAAACATTTATTCCTAAGATCAATTCCATGTTCCATAGGGCCCAGGAAATAATTCTTCTGTCTTTTTGCCCGACGCCTACTCACCCACAAGAGAAGGTGTGGCACACCCTGGATGTGCGCAGGGCCCTGAAGATTTACCTCTCTAGGACAGGGGGCTTTAGGAAATCTACAGCTATGTTTGTGAACATCAGGCAGGGTTATAAGGGGACTAAAGCCTCTGAATCTCTGATCTCCAAGTGGGTCAAACAGAGAATTATCGAGGCATATAAAGCACAGGGGAGGATTCCTCCCGTTCAGATTTGGGCTCACTTGGTCAGGAGTGCAGCCACCTCGTATGCCTTTAAATCAAGAGCTTCTTATGAGGAAATTTGTAAGGTGGCCACCTGGTTGTCTTTACACACCTTTGTAAAACACTACAAATTAGATGTGTACAGGTCAGCGGAGGCTGCTTTTGGCAGAAGGGTGCTTCAGGCGGTACTGGATCGTTCCAGTGCTGTTTGTTCCCACCCTTAGAGGCATTTTATTCTGCTCAGGTACATCCCGTACAGAGGAGTAGCCGGAGGCAGGGGGAGAAAAGGAAATTGGTCACCTACCTTTGGTGAATTCTTTTCTCCCCTGCTTTCCGGATACTCCTCCGTCCCTCCCTGCCAAACAGCACAAACCAGGGGGGTTGGGATGTTTTTGGAGGCCAGAAAGTTAGTAGGATTCAGTGTTTTCAAGGTTGAACAATAGAAATATGTACTTCTCTCTGTTGAGGGAGTACTTGAGTTTATTACCCAGGTTGGACTGTTCACACGACTAATCATCTTCTAGTTTTGGATCCTCTTTTTACAAAAATTGGCTACCTGAAGGATAGAGGTGCTGGGTCCTCTGCTTGGGAACAGACTGGAGAGCCGGGTAGCTTGGATGAATGCATGCGCATTGGGAACAAGATTTTGCTTCTGCCTCCTGGCGGTCAATGCGGAAGCTACCCATACGGAGGAGTATCCGGAGTGCAGGGGAGAAATGAATTCACCGAAGGTAGGTGACCAATTTCCTTTTCTGCTGTTGGGTGGGCCAGGGTGAGTTGGGAATCTGTGGGAAAGGAGGAAGAAAGGGATCCCCAGAATTGGGGGGTGGAGGGGAGGGAGGGACTCGCCTCGGCCCACCCAGTAACAAAGAAATTAGGATTTCCCTGCTGCTGGGTGGGCCAGAGTGTCAGTGAGAGATGGGTGTGTGTGTGTGTGTGTGTGTGTGTGTGAAGGGCCACAGAATCAGGCCCACGGACTCCTGCAGAATTATCAAAGTTTTTCCACGGGAAAATCGGGACCCTGCTCATTGAAGACTCTGTGCAGGTGAGAAAACCTGAGATGGCTACTTCAAGGGAAGGCTAAAGGGAAAGACACATTTGCCAAACTTCCCCCCCCCCCGACTAATTTTGGGGTTGCAGCCACCCATTCTCAGTAGCCTAGAAGCAGCACAAAGCCCTGGGCTGATTGCTGTCTCCTTGGCGTTGCCAGCTTCAGGCAGAGAAGGGGAACTCCCAGTCAACTCCTTCTCCCTGCTGCAGCTTCAGGTGTTGGGTCTCTCTAACCCCTGCCTACTCAGAGGAAGAGGAAAAAAGGATCCTGTGGGATCTCCTCCTGCTTCCCCATCCTAGCATGGAAGCTGGGAGGTCACCCAGGCCATGATCTCTACCCCCTAGTTCCTGTCTGGGATGGGTTCCAAAACACTCGCAGAGCTGCCTGCAACAGACAGGATGGATGGATGCCTCTCTTGGTTGTAGTGCCCCTTCCTTCCACCAGAGACCGCTGGGAAGTGGGAGAAATGGTAGTTTTTGTTAGGGTGGGATGAAATGAAAGGGCAGTGTTAAGGAGGGGAGGTCTCTCTAGGATGGGGATGACTTTGGAGTTCCAGACACTTATTTTAAGGGCTTTATCATTCTCCTTTCAGAGATTCCCTCTCTCTCATCAGAGGCAGTGACACCTGCCTGGGTTATCTGTGTCTCATCAGGAAGTGGGACACTGAGGGAGAACGTGGAGAAGAATTCCCACCAGCAGGGCCAGGAAGAAATGGAACTGCAGCATGGCACATTCCCAGAAAAATCTCAAGGGAATATTTCTACATGGACAGAATTTGGTGAGAGAGGTTGTGATGTGGAGACACAACAGGGGAAGCTCCCAGGGAAGGGAGAGAGTGAATCCCCTCAGAATGAGAAAGGTGTCCAGGACATGAACAAAAGTGCAACAAACCTGGGCAAGAAAAAGCAACAGTGCTGCAAATGTGGGAAAAGCTACTTCCACAAAGCAGAACTTGCTGAACACCAGAAAATCCACATGGGAGAAAAGCCCTATAAATGCCTGGAATGTGGAAAAAACTTCAGTAAGAGGTCACACCTTAGTTGCCATCAAAGGGTCCACACAGGAGATAAGCCTTATAAATGCCTTGAGTGTGGGAAAAGCTTCCGTCAGAGCTCAGTCCTTAATACCCATCAAAGGGTTCACACAGGAGAGAAGCCATATACATGCCTAGAGTGCGGAAAAAGCTTCAGTCAGAGCTCAGCNACAAAACTTACAAAATGAATAGGACCCAGGACTCTCTTTATTCTTTTTCGAGAAAGAAGGAACCCCTATTTCAAAATCCTAAGGTGGATGCGGCAGCTGCTTCCCTGGCCAGGCAGACCGTGTTCCCCACGGAGGGGGATTGTTCCCTAAAGACCCTACAGACAGGGCGCTGGATTCTGCTCTCAGAAGGGCTCTAGACTCCTCGGCTACCTCATTCAAGATAAATAGCATAACCTCGTATGTAGCCCGGGCCTTACTGTCGTGGACGCAGGAGGCCCAGGATCAGGGGACCTCTGAGCGGAGGGCACAGAAGCTATCCTACCGCATCCAAACGGCGACAGCTCTCATTGCTGACTCCTCCACCGATGCCCTGGTGCGGGCAGCTCAGTCGGTAGCAAACAATGTCTCAGCAAGGAGACGAGTCTGGCTGAGATCTTGGCAGGAAGATGTGATGGCTAAGAACCTACTGGTGTCAGGGCCGTATAAGGGGCTTAAACTATTCGGCATATGTCTAGATAAGGTCCTAGTGGATGCAAATGACAAGGAAAAGGCTAAAACCCTCCAGCAGGTGGGCCCAAAAAATAATTTTTTTCATGGCCAACCTTTCAGGTTCAGGGGAGCCTCAAACTCGGCTAGAAGATTTTACCCCCAAAACAACAGAACCAGAATTCTCCTTTTCCTTCCGTAAGGGGGCAGAGACAAGGGAAATGCGGAAACCACAAATCCAGATATGTTCCCTCCTCAACACTCCAGCCCAAACAGGGTTCCTGATTATATAGACTCAGGGGAAGTGGGAGGCAGACTTCAGGTCTTTGGCGGGGTCTGGACGGAATCGGTGCCAGACACATGGGTGCTCTCCTGCGTAACGTGGGGCTACACAATAGAACTGTTAACATCCCAGACACAGATTCCTCCCTTCCCCCTTCTCCCACAATCCGGACAAACATCAGGCCATGCTAGGAGAGATCAAAAGGCTCTCATCAATTTGAGCCATAGAAAAAGTTCCTCCAGAGGACATCAAGCAGGGTCTATATTCAATCATTTTTCTGGTCACCAAAAAACAGGGGAGCTTGAGGGCAGTGCTAGACCTAAAGGCCCTCAACAGGTACGTCAAGAAACAGAGATTCAAGATGGAGACAGAAGCCTTCATCTGTCAGCGCCTGAGGAAAGACGACTGGTTAGTTTCACTCGACCTGAGAGAAACGTACCTACACGTTCCTATCTGTCCTCGACACAGAAAGTGGCTCAGATTCTCTTACCAGAACGTTCATTGACAGTTCAGGGCCCTTCCCTTCGGCCTGGCATCAGCACCAAGGACATTCACAAAGATCCTGATAGCGCTGATAGCGAACCTCCGGAGGGAGGGGATCCACAATTACCCCTATTTAGACGATCTCTTAATCAGAGCCCAGGATCAGTCACAGATCTTAGTGGACCTTCACAGGACTATTCTCTATCTGAATCGACATGGGTTCCTCGTCAATGAAGACAAGAGTCACCTCCTTCCAACCCACAGACTGGAACATTTAGGGGTAATACTAGATACCACCTTAGATGTTGCCCTGATCCCTCCTGCCAGACAACAGAAGGTTGGGGTGCTAATCCATCTTCTAAAACATCGGAGGCGCTTGAGGCTGAAAGTACTGGCTCAGCTCTTAGGCCTCTTAGTGTCATGCACACAATAGGTGCAATGGGGCCATTTTCATATCAGACCCTTGCAACAGCGGCTGCGTCCTTTGCAGAGAGAGCTAACGCTAGGAGCCAATCCGTGGGTATCGGTTCCAACAGACCTCATACACTCAATGTCTTGGTGGTTAAGGCCAGAGACATTCAGCGCAGGCTACTCACTGACGGAGCCATGCAGGACAGTAGTAACAACAGACGCTAGTCTCAAGGGATGGGGGGCTCATTCGGACAACCACTCGGTTCAGGGGCTCTGGAACAAGAACGATATTAAGCCAAGGAATAAACTTCCTGGAACTCAAAGCAATTCGGCTAGCACTAACACAGCTTCTCCCAGTCCTCGCCAACAGACATGTCCTGATCTACACGGACAACATTACAGCCAAGGCTTACGTGAATCACCAGGGCGGCTCAAGATAGAAAGCCCTACACTCAGAGACAGTCAAACTCTTCAAGAGGGCACAGCAACATCTGAAGTCTATAAAAGCTTACACATCAGGGGGCGAGACAACATTCAGGCAGACTGGTTAAGTCGGAAGACCATCGACCCGCACGAGTGGTGTTTGGACAGAACAATATTCAATGAGATAGTGGAAACCTTTGGTCTCCCTCTGATGGATCTCTTCACAACTCAACAGAATGCTCAAGTATCCAGCTTCATGTCCAGAACTTTTTGTCATCAGGCGGCGGCAAGCAACACGCTGGCCCCTGGGACTCCTGTATGCATTCCCGCCTTTTCCTCTAATACAGAGGACAATAGCAAAGATTCGCAGGGAAAGGGCACTGTTGCTCATAACTCTGTGGTGGCCCAGGAGACCATGGTTCTCAGACCTGATCGAGCTAAGTCAGTCCCAGTACAGAACACTACTGTTCATCCCCAACCTTCTCACACAGGGTCCCATTCTCTGTGACAATTTAGTGGTTCTCAAGTTGACAGTTTGGAAGTTGAGTGCAGGGCATTAAAAAAGAAGGGATACTCAGAGGCTGTTCTGTTAACACTACAGCGATCTAGAAGACCGGCAGCTAGACAGGCATACAGGGCCACTTGGAAACCCTTTGCCCAGTGGTCAATAAAAACAGAACAGGACCCCTGTAAGGCAGGGATCCCAGAAATCCTGGAATTTCTACAGCAGGGTTTCGACAAGGGCTTAAAGCCCAACACGCTAGCTAGGCAGGCAGCAGCCCTGGACTCAGTGATCAGGGCAGTATCCAATAAGACCATCTCCTCTCACACTCACGTCAAGAGGTTTTTTGAGGGCAGCTTGAATTATTTCTCTGCCGGTGGTGCACAGGTGCCCATAGTGGAGCCTGAACCTGGTCCTTGAGGACCTTAGTAAGGCCCCTTTTGAACCTTTAAAAATGTAGCACTGTATTTCCTATCTTTAAAAGTGGTTTTTCTGGTGGCTGTCACTTTGGCTAGGAGAATTTCAGAATTAGGGGCTCTTTCGGTGGAGGAAAATCTTTGTGTTTTTCAAAAACAATCAGTGCTGCTAAGACTGGATCAAACATTTATTCCTAAGATCAATTCCATGTTCCATAGGGCCCAGGAAATAATTCTTCTGTCTTTTTGCCCGACGCCTACTCACCCACAAGAGAAGGTGTGGCACACCCTGGATGTGCGCAGGGCCCTGAAGATTTACCTCTCTAGGACAGGGGGCTTTAGGAAATCTACAGCTATGTTTGTGAACATCAGGCAGGGCTATAAGGGGACTAAAGCCTCTGAATCTCTGATCTCCAAGTGGGTCAAACAGAGAATTATCGAGGCATATAAAGCACAGGGGAGGATTCCTCCCGTTCAGATTTGGGCTCACTCGGTCAGGAGTGCAGCCACCTCGTATGCCTTTAAATCAAGAGCTTCTTACGAGGAAATTTGTAAGGTGGCCACCTGGTC
>QEPC01011446.1:488416-506352 GCA_003113815.1 Sphenodon punctatus
CAAGCCCCCCCCACCCAACCCCCCCCCCCCCCCCGGTGGTGGTGAGAGTCTCTGGTGCACACTCACCAACCAGCACCAGAGACAGCTAGCATCACCTAACGAGGGAGGAAGAGGAGGGTGGGGATGCGGTGGCCGCATGGCACCGGCAGAAACACCAGCAAACAATTGAGATTCAATGCGGGTGGTGGGGCCTGCAGCGCCGGCAACCGTGCCTGCCTGGCTTGCTCAGCCCTGGCGCACGGGTGGCTTCAATGTGCTGCTGGAGAAGCACCTATCCCCAGCTGATGCTGGTGATATGGCAGTAGTCAGAAGTTGATTGGTGGGCGCGGGCAGACCACAGGAGGGGGAAGGGACAGCCAGGTGGTGGCAGCTTAGATTGTAAAAGGTGATAACATTAATAAAGTAATAAAAAGTTTTAAACAAACGAAAAGACCCATGGGCAGCAGAGAGCAGGGGGCGGGTCTTGCGGCCCCTTAGAAATTGCCACCCCGGACCGGCTTGTTTGTTTGTTCTACTACTCATGCGCATGCGTGACATAAAAGCTTAACGCACATAGAAGGATTGAAACATTAAATAAAATATATTCTACTTGTCCATTTCACTATCTCTTAACATTGGCACTTACTCTGAGCATTTTCTGACTCTCCTATGAGACCAGATTCTCTCTTACTGGCAAGATTTTATAATTTTATTTTGTTGGATTTGTGTTGTAAGCTGCCCTGAGCTGCCTGTGGCAGGAGGGGCAGGATATAATTTTTTGTAAATAAATAAATAAATAAATATCAAAGCGAAAATCTGGTCAACGTCGGTCGCAACCCAGCGGAATTTGCCCTGAGGACTCCCATTGAAATCAATGGGCCTCCTAAACAACAAAGCTAGCACCGCCTTAATAAAGGGGCCGCTGTCATATACCGTCTATAAAAAGCATATATTGTTGGTCATCTGTGTTTCAATGTATTGAAAATTATAGTTTTCCTCTGTATGGTGAACTTCTAATGAACTGTTTTTATAATGACCTTTTTACTGAACTCTTGACAATATACTGGGAGATACGATCAGTCTGTCTCTTAAGGATTACATATCAACATTTTCTGTTTACCAGTATCGAGAGACATGATTCCCTGTGTAGGGCAGAAAGAGGTCTTGTTGGTCTGGAGACTGACATCTTGGTAATTGTTAAATCTTATCTCAGATGATAGCTGCCTTTTTACTATGTATCAGCAAATTGTTTACAACTTGTTTTGAGAAACCTCATTGTTAGTTTTCATGATCTGACATTATCTAAACTGACTTCTAAGCTTTTTTCATTCTATAAAGAGGCAGAGGAAAAACTGATTTTTTAGAAAGCTCTTCCATTCTTTGGAGTTTTCTCACCTTCATTGTGACAGTATGGGACACAAAACTGGGTGAATATGAAAGTATATTCTTTTGATGCATTGAGACAACAATCACTAAGCATATGTTAATTCTTATAGATGTAAAGATCTTTGAACTTATAATAGAACTGTTCCTTGAACAGAAATGTCTCTTTAAATCATGTATTTGTAACTGACACTGTTTCTCTTTTGTACCATGTTTTTATTTGAACTTAAGTAAACTATGCTTTATATTTATAACATTCTTTGTCTCATGGTCTCATTTTTAAATAATATTGTCTTTACAATACTTTGCTGAGCTGGTTGGCTTTTAGCACAGTGTAAACTAAGTTTCCACATATTGGAAAAGCATCGCCCATTATCCAGACCAGAAACTGAGGCACAATGCGACACTGCTATCACAGCCTCTTAATAACTAATGTGATGTGATGGTTAAGGGGGAATACTGCAAAACATACAGAATTACCCAGCACAGCACAATACAGGATATGGGTGTGCTGCAAGGTGTATGGAGTAAGTGATGTGCGATACACCAAGGTAGGCATATAGATAGGCATGGGAGTAGGGTGAGTTGCAGGATGGGACTGATGGTGCAAGTCATACTACAGGGGTGGGGAACCTTTTCCCTCCCCACGGCCACTTTGAAAAGTTGCAGGGGCTCCAAGGACTGCATAGAAGTTGGGACAGGTACTTTAAGGAATTCACTCAAGGAAAGGATGGCCGAAAACAACACCTTGCCAAACTGCTGAGGAAACCAAGGCAGAAATGGGCAAGGCACTATGCTTAAAGAATTCTTGTTTGGGTCCTGACTACTCGACACAGCCAGAGATCTTTGGAAGATGATGGCCCTCCACACCCACACAAATAGAACAATTGCTATTATCCAGTCCAATAATTCATGTACTACATGAAAATAGCAAGAGCTCTTTTAGTGTGGTTGAGGAGGGCGAAACTCTTAGAATCATCTCAGGCTCAAAGTGTCAACTGTGCAGTTTCCAAACACTTATCCTTTAATAAGCATTGAGTGAGCAGAAACATTGTTGCAAAGTTTTTAGGTTCTGTATTTACCCTCCAAAGTAACTGATCATGGACACACAAGCTGTTTATTAGAACTCTGTACACATGCTGCAGTTGTTCTGCTATAGTACGATCAATCATGTAGCTAAAAACAGTGCACCAGGTATACAAATTTCAGACCAAGGGACTGTTTTGCAAGGAACATTTATACCGTGGCACCATAATTTGAAGGCTAGGGACCTACTGGCTTTGAAAGTGACTGAAAGCTGAGCCTCCAGCAGGTCCCTGGCTGCTTCCCAGCAGAGCGATTCTGTCCTGTGGCAAGGGGGGACGAGCTGAGCTGAGGTTCCAGATGCCCCTTCCCACAGGAGAGAAGCGCTCTGGTGGGAAGCAGCCAGGGATCTGCTGGAGCAGCCGGCGGTTTTGAAAGCTGACTGGGCTGAGTCCCTGGCGGGTCCCTGGCTGCTTCCTGGCAGAACGCTTCTCTCCTGTGGGAAGCAGCCAGGGACCCGCCAGAGCAGGCTCCAGATCTCCCTTCCCACAGGAGAGAGCTGCTCTGCCGGGAAGCAGCCAGGGACCCACCAGAGCAGCTGGCGGCTTTTAAAGTAATTAAAACATGGCTTCAGACACCCTCCCCCCCCCACTTACCACAGGAGAGAACCGCTCTGCCAGAAAGGAGCCAGGGACCTGCTATCTCCACAATTCAATTCCCATGCGCGACTCTTCTAGTTTAGTCAATTTCTAGTCAGTCTCAAGCACATACGTGACTTATCTTGCCAAATACAGGCTAGGCACTTGTTTTTTCATCTTCACACCTTGTCAAACACCAAATGTCAGACCATTGCACGTACTTATAATATTCAATATCTGTCCTATGCAGCCATCTGTGTCTGTAAGTGCAGGATCAAAGAGAAAACCCCGTCAACATCCGGTCACAAGCCAGAGGAGATTGCCCCGGGGCGGCCCATTTAAGTCAATGGGCCTCTCAATGAAGCATGCTAGCTCAGCCTTAACTAATGGAGCCACTACTATCTCACTAGCGTGGCTCCATAATTTTATTTCTCAACACAAGGCCAGTGTTGAAGACGTTCTTCTGAAAAGGTCCCATTTGAGCAGTGCGCTTTCTCACAGTTGACACCTTTTATTGTCAAAATGAAGTCCCAGGGGATTACTTCTAGACTCCCTTAGAAGGAACCTTTAGTGCTTATATTTCAGATCTAATGGGTAAATACTTAGGGAATAAAATTCTCCCCTCAGAATAGGAAGTGAGAATTAAAGTCCAGAGCTCCTAGAGCAGCAGCCGCCTGGAAAGTCCTTAATAGCGAACATGTCTGGATGGCCCAGAAACTCAAAGGAGTCCGTTGTGGGTTACTTACTAACCATGCGTATTAGGGCAGCTAATGGAAAACTGGCAAGAAAGGCCAGGACGCTATGGTTCCAGAGTGTTGTTGGAAGAGCACATTGACAGAATTCAATCTCTCGGGAGGGAACGTTCCTGTGTAAGATCTGAAAAGGGGCGGGGGAAACGTGTAATGAAAAAGTTATTAATGAATAGTCAGAATCTCGGTCATGTGAACAAATCATTCTTAATGCACAATAAGCAGTTTGATACATTGGGGAATATACGTTCTACAATTGACCAAGCTTTCAGGGAGGTGCTATTCGAACAAGCCTTTGATCTTTTTATTTATTTATTTACAAAACATTTATATCCCGCACCCTCCTGCAACTTGGCAGCTCGGGGAAGCGAACAAGATAAAAACATCACAATAAAATCATCTAAGTTACACTATATAAAATATATAAAATCAACACATAAAATAGCGGCTAACAGAAAAAATAAAATCCCCTCCCCACCCCCCTCCCTGAAGGCCCGGTAGAACAACCAGGTCTTACAACATCTGCGGAAAGAGGGGAGGTCGGGATGGAGGGGCCTCCAACGGGAGAGAGTTCCACAGGGGAGGTGCGGCCACCGAGAACGCCCTCCCCGCCGTCGCCACCCGGCATACCCGGGGGACTTTGAGTTGGGCGCCCCCGTCCGACCACAAGGGCCGCAAAATGACCCGAAGCTTGAGCCGGTCTCGCAGGTAACCAGGACCCAAGTCATTTAGGGCTTTATAAGTCATAGCCAACACCTTGAATTGGGCCCGGAAGACAATAGGCAGCCAGTGCAGAGTCCGGAGTACCGGTGTAATGTGCTCACAGCAGCCCGTCCCCATTAGGGGTTCTGAGAGGGTTCTGCCCAGTCAGGATATGAGATCTTCCGCCCAGGCGGTGCCTACAGATTCCCAATTTCATAGAACTAAGCTCTAATCAATCAGATAACTGGGAGGAAGGATTTCAGGCGGAAGGGGGTGCACAGCAAATTCCATGTGGGAGACTATGGGGTCATTGGTGGCCAGGGTTGTCAGCGCTTCCCTTTGGGAGGATAAGGTGCCTGACAATAGGACTTCTGAGG
Organism: Sphenodon punctatus; assembly: GCA_003113815.1. NCBI lineage: Eukaryota > Metazoa > Chordata > Lepidosauria > Sphenodontia > Sphenodontidae > Sphenodon > Sphenodon punctatus. The sequence continues at coordinate 493,268 of QEPC01011446.1, forward strand.
GGTCAGTAAACATATGGGGTAAGTGTAAGGACCTACCTGTGGTCCCAGCACCCCACCCCCACCCCGACCCGGAAGCATTACCCGCTTCTACGTCACTTCCTCCTAACACGTCACTTCCACCCCCGGAGCTGAGTCACTTCTGGTGACGTTACACCCCATGCGACTCCTTATCTCTTATCGGTTTGATGGAAAGGGTATGCTATCCTGGAGGTTCTGGATTTCAACCTTCTTCCTAGAAGTCTGAATTTAGCCTCTACAACCGCCCTCCTAGACCTTCCTATGTCATTGGTACCAACACGGACTATGACAACTGGCTCCTCTGCAGCACTCACTGAAATCCTGTCTAGACATTGTGTGAGGTCCGTACCTTCGCACCCGGCAGGCAACTTTTCAGGACAAGTCACAGAAATTCCAGATATCTGTGACCCCAGTGACCACTGTAATGACATCTCAGTCCAGCCCCNAGGGGAGGTGCGGCCACCGAGAACGCCCTCCCCGCCGTCGCCACCCGGCATACCCGGGGGACTTTGAGTTGGGCACCCCCGACCGACTACAAGGGCTGCAAAATGACCCAAAGCTTGAGCTGGTGTCGCAGGTAACCAGGACCCAAGTCATTTAGGGCTTTATAAGTCATAGCCAACACCTTGAATTGGGCCCGGAAGACAATAGGCAGCCAGTGCAGAGTCCAGAGCACAGGTGTAATGTGCTCGTGGCAGCCCGTCCCCATTAGGGGTTCTGAGAGGGTTCTGCCCAGTCAGGATATGAGATCTTCCGCCCAGGCGGTGCCTGCAGATTCCCAATTACATAGAACTAAGTTCTAATCAATCAGATAACAGGGAGGAAGGATTTCAGGCTGAAGGGGGTGCACAGCAAATTCCATGTGGGAGACTATGGGGTCATTGCTGGCCGGGGTTGTCAGCGCTTCCCTTTGGGAGGGCAGGGTGCCTGACAATAGGACTTCTGGGAGGTCACATAGCATACGGGGTAAGTGTAAGGACCTTCCATGGTCAGGGAGGGGGGTGGGACCTGTGGTCCCAGCACCCCACCCCACCCCTGACCTGACCCGGAAGCATTACCCACTTCTACGTCACTTCCTCCTAACACGTCACTTCCACCCCTGGAGCTGAATCACTTCTGGTGACGTTACACCCCATGCGACTCCTTATCTCTTATCAGTTTGATGGGAAAGGTATGCTATCCTGGAGGTTCTGGATTTCAACCTTCCTAGAAGTCTGAATTAAGCCTCTACAACCGCCCTCCTAGACCTTCCTATCTCATTGGTACCAATGGGGCTTCCCTTGTTCTTGGCTCGGAGGCTGCAGCTGGTGCAGAATGCGGCGGCTCGTCTTCTGACGGGGACGGGTCGCCGGGAGCCCCCTACCCATTTATTTTACCTGTCTAGCCCTGTTTTATATTTAATATTTAATATTTGATTGTTTTAAATGAATTTTATTGTAGTTTATTTTTTTTATTGTTGGAAGCCGCCCCGAGCTGCGTTGCAGGAGGGGCGGGGTATAAATCTGGAAAATAAAATTTAAAAAAATAAACATGGACCATGACAACTGGCTCCTCTGCAGCACTCACTGAAATCCTGTCTAGACATTGTGTGAGGTCCGTACCTTCACACCCCGCAGGCAACTTTTCAGGACAAGTCACAGAAATTCCAGATATCTGTGACCCCAGTGACCGCTGTAATGACATCTCAGTCCAGCCCCTTGCCCTTCCCAACCTCCCCCCTCCCCCCCTGCTGCATGTGCTCTGGTGACTGCTACAGTGCACTGAGCTGGGGTCTGCAATGAGCTCCCCACGATGCCTGGAATCCTCTAGCGTTTATTCATGCTGTGTGTGGAGAGGGGCCCCACACAAGACTAATCCCTCCCAGCAGGGGCCCAGACAACTATCCACATGAGAAGGCCGGGAGACAATAGGAGAGGAACTTGATAGCAAGTTTAATCCTCTCCCTCTGACTTGGGGAGGGGGCAGTGTTTTTTGGGGGTGGGGCATTTTGAAACAGCAACTGCAGCGGTAGCTTTTTTGATTGTCTAATATTCAATAGCTCTGATTTAGTAAAACAGCAAAGAAAAAGAGAAAAAAAATTTAAACTGAAAAAAGTTTCTCTCCCCCCCCACTCTATCTTTCACCCTGTGCCCCCCTTTTCCTTGCCCTAAATCTATTCTTAGTTTGAAGACAGGAAGCAAAGACAGTGATACCCCACAAGCTGTGCGCTCGGAGGCACTCAAGCAAGAGATGGGAGGAGCTGTTTCAGAGCTGCACAGTGTGTGGGAATTTCCAGAAAGACAGAACTCTTACAAACAGAAAGAACCAGATTCTGCTTCCACCCCGTCACCAAGTCAATTCCTCTTACACACACAGAGAGAGAATATGCGAGTTTGTGGTTACATGCACTTGTAAGATAATTCAGTCACCACAACAAGACATGCCCCGGGCCGTGGTACGACCCTTGCGGTTGGCTGGGGAAACTCAACTCTAAGTCCCTCACGTTTCCCAGGAGGTGGGTGGAAGTGAGGGGTTTTGATTTCCACTCTGCTTAGTGTTTTATGGTTTTAAGATGTTTTAGTGGGTATTTTGTATTATTGGTTTTATTGTTTTATATGTTTTGATCTATTGTGAGTTGCTCTGAGTTGCCTGTGGGCAAATGTAGCAGGATAAAAATATAACAAATAAATAAATATAAATAAAATACAGAGGGGAAACAACTTTCAAGTTACAAGAAATATATTGTGCTTACAAAAGTGATCTGAAACATGAGATGTTGGTGACTCCCTGTGGGACCTGGCTGGGGTGGGTGGCACTGTCTTACAGTGGTTCTGTTCCTACCTGGCAGGAAGATCTCAGCGGGGGGTGCTAGGGGATTTTTCTATCATCCCCTGGTGTCTCCTGTGTGGGGTCCCACAGGGTTCCATTCTGTCCCCTCTCCTGTTCAATATATACATGCGGTCACTTGGGGAGGGTGGGTGNGCCATGGCCCCACAGTTAAAACAAATGAATGAAAAGAGGCTCAAGTAGATATATGTGATGTTACGTGTATGGAAATATTGTGTTCTGCTAGATAACTAGTCTGTATCTTTTGGGAAACTGTTTAGAAACTTTTTCCCCCCCCTTCCTAATGGCTATGCTAGCAGGTTTGCTATACGTTAAGGAGCAAGGCTCTGTTCATTGTGTTCTGTTTTGTTTGGTTTTAATTGTGTATATGTTTAATGAGCTCTCTCTGAAGCTTTTATCACACCCAAGGCATTTATAAGGCTTCCCTCCTGTGTGGATCCTTTCATGTCTATTAAGACCTGAGCTCTCACCAAAGCTTTTCCCACACTCAACACATTTATAGGGCTTCTCACCTCTGTGGATCTTTTGATGTTTCTTAATGCCAGATCTCTCACTGAAGCTTTCCCCACACTCTAAGCATTTATAGGGCTTATCTCCTGTGTGGCCCCTTTGATGGCTATTAAGGTCTGAGCTATAACGGAAGCTTTTCCCACACTATAGGCATTTATAGTGCTTCTCTCCTGTATGGATTCTCTGATGACTATTAAGGTCTGAGCTCTGACTGAAGCTTTTTCCACACTCTAGGCATTTATAGGGCTTCTCTTCTGTGTGGACACTTTGATGGCTATTAAGGGCTGAGCTCTGACTGAAGCTTTCCCCCACACTCTAGGTATGTAGAGGGCTTCTCTCCTGTGTGGATTCTCTGATGGCTATTAAGGTCTGAGCTCTGACTGAAGTTTTTCCCACACTCTAGACATGTACAGGGCTTCTCTTCTGTGTGGACCCTTTGATGGCTATTAAGGGCTGAGCTCTGACTGAAGCTTTTCCCACACTCTAGGCATGTATAGGGTTTATCTCCTGTGTGGATTCTCTGATGGCTACTAAGGTTTGAGCTCTGAATGAAGCTTTTTCCACACTCTAGGCATTTATAGGGCTTCTCTCCTGTGTGGATTCTCTGATGGCTACTAAGGTCTGAGCTACGGCTGAAGCTTTTCCCACACGCTAGGCATTTATAGGGCTTCTCTCCTGTGTGAATTCTCTGATGGCTATTAAGGCCTGAGCTCTCACTGAAGCTTTTCCCACATTCTAGGCATTTATACGGCTTCTCTCCTGTGTGGATCCTTTTATGTTTATTAAGGCCTGATCTCTCACAGAAGCTTTTCCCACACTCTAGGCATTTATAAGGCTTCTCTCCTGTGTGGATTCTTTCATGTTTATTAAGACCTGAGCTCTCACTGAAGCTTTTCCCACACTCAAGGCATTTATAGGGCTTCTCTCCTGTGTGGATTCTCTGATGGCAATTAAGGTTTGAGCTCTGACTGAAGCTTTTTCCACACTCAAGGCATTTATAGGGCTTCTGTCCTGTGTGGATTCTCTGGTGGCTATTAAGACCTGAGCTATGACTGAAGCTTTTTCCACACTCTAGGCATTTATATGGCTTCTCTTCTGTGTGGACCCTTTGATGGCTATTAAGGGCTGAACTCTGACTGAAGCTTTTTCCACACTCTAGGCATGTATAGGGCTTCTCGCCTGTGTGGATTCTCTGATGGCTACTAAGGTTTGAGCTCTGAATGAAGCTTTTTCCACACTCTAGGCATTTATAGGGCTTCTCTCCTGTGTGGATTCTCTGATGGCTACTAAGGTTTGAGCTACGACTGAAGCTTTTCCCACACTCTAGGCATTTATAGGGCTTATCTCCTGTGTGGAACCTTCGATGTCTATTAAGACTTGAGCTCTGACTGAAGCTTTTTCCACACTCTAGGCATGTATAGGGCTTCTCCCCTGTGTGGATCCTTTTATGTCTATTAAAGTTTGAGCTCAGACTGAAGCTACAGGGCTTTTCTCCCATGTGGATTCTCTGGTGGGAATTCTTCTCCATGTTCTCCCTCAGTGTCCCACCTCCTGATGAGAGACAGATATCCCCGGCAGGTGTCACTGCCTCTGATGAGGGAGAGGGAATCTCTGAAAGGAGAATGAAAAAGCCCTTAAAATAAGTGTGTGGAACTCCAAAGTCATCCCCATCCTAGAGAGACCTCCCCTCCTTAACACTGCCCTTTCATTTCAACTCAACCTAATAAAAACTACCATTTCTCCCACTTCCCAGGGGTCTCTGGTGGAAGGAAGGGGCACTACAGCCCAGAGAAGCATCCACCCATCCTGTCTGTTGCAGACAGCTCTGCGAGTGTTTTGGAACCCATCCCAGACAGGAACTAGGGGGTAGAGATCATGGCTTGGGTGACCTCCCAGCTTCCATGCGCGGATGGGGAAGCAGGAGAAGATCCCACAGGATCTTTCTTGACCCCTGCCTACTAAGAGGGAGAGGAAAAGGGACCCAACACCTGAGGTGCAGCAGGGAGAAGGAGTTGACTGGGAGTTCGCCTTCTCTGCCTGAAGCTGGCAAAGTCAAGGAGACAGCAATCAGCCCAGGGGTTTGTGATGCTTCTAGGCCATGGAGAATGGGTGGCTGCAACCCCAAAATTAGGCTGGGGGTGGGGCGATTAGCAAATGTGTTACTCCCTTCAGCCTTCCCTTGAAGTAGCCATCTTAGGTTTTCAATGAGCAGGGCCCCGAGTCTTCAATGAACAGGGCCCCAATTTTCCTGTGGAAAAACTTTGCTAATTCTGCACGAGTTCGTGGGCCCGATTCTGTGGCCCTTCATACCCCACCCCACCCATCTCTCACTGACACCCCAGCCCACCCAGCAGCAGGGAAATCCCGATTGCCTTCTTGCTGGGTGGGCCAAGGTGAGTCCCTCCATCCCCTCCCTTTCTCCCCCCACCCCCAATTCTGGGGATCCCTTCCTTCCTCCTTTCCCAGATTCCCAACTCACCCTGGTTCACCCAACAGCAGAAAAATCCTGCGATAGCACCGCGCTGTGCCGGGATTTCCCTGTTGCTGGGCAGGGGGAGTCCCTCCATTCCCCTCCCTCTTCCTCCCCCCCCTTAGTATGCAGATTCCCCCCCAGTGATCCCCAAGTCACCCAGCTTGCGCAGCAGATGCAGCAGCAGTTCTGGGCGCTTGCCAGGAATTCTTTTCTTGGCACAGAATCTCCTCCCCTGTGCAGAATTTCCCAACAGGTGCACGAGTCAATCAGTGGTGCTCGTAAGCCGCTGATTGGCTTACGTGCAGGAAGGGAAATTCAATGCGCGGAAGGAGAGGCAGAGGAGATTGCATGTTAGGAAGAGATTTCTGCAGGAAAACTGTGAATTGCGGGTCCGGCATTTGACTCTGGACCATGCCAATGAGCAGCCAAGGCCGAACTAAAACCAAAGCTTCTTTCACACTCAGAGGATTTTCTGGGGTTTCCTCTCTTGGGCCTTCTCTGATGTGGAACAAGCTCTGGTTTTTCATGAGTCTCATGTTTTGGTTAAATATTACCCAGGATTCCTGGTTGTGTCCCATGTGGTTCTGCTGGCTCCAGGTCTCCCTCTAGAGCAGTATCCTCCTCATTGTCACTTGTCTTCCAATCACCTGTGAGGACAGTGAACGAAACCAGACATCAGTCACTCCCTGTGCTGGGGAGAGGCAGGGGGAACCCATTCTTCCCCCCCACGTCCCATGCAAACCCTCAGGGAATGGAGCTGCTGCCAGGTGCCTGCTAGAACGTGCGAGAAGCCATGAGAGACACTGACTAACAACTGCTGGCTGCAATCCTGGCCTGGAGGAGATGGGACAGAATTGGGCCATCTTATGAGATCTTTGTAGGTGGTCCCAGATATTTTCCCTGAAGCCTAAGGGTATCCGAGTTGGATGATCTAATCAGTTACATGGATTCATGAACTCCCCCCCCGATCTAGGACCCACGGCTCTTCCCCTTGCTCCAACAGGAAGTTCAGGTCCAGTTTGGGAACTAGAAACCCTGCTCAGGAGAAAGGAACCAGAGATCAGGAAAGAGAAGGGATTTGTGGCAGCCTGGATGCAAAGCACAGTCGCTGGCCCTAACCCCAGCCTCTCTCCATGGTGGGGTAGATAGGGAACCTGACCGGATGGGAGTGCCAGCATGGGGACTCTTTGTAAGAGCCAAGCATCTGCTGTAGGAGAGCGAAGCAGGGTTCAGAATGGGGGAAGTTAGTCTGTGCCGATAGTGAGGATGTGACTGTGCTGCAGCTGCTCCACTGGGCTCTCTGAGGCAGGCCCCTCTCTATGGGAGCTTGAACACAGACTCTGCTAGAGTCGTTGGCGCTGAGCTCGCCAATAGGGTGGTGGCACGGTTAGCAACCGGTGTACACTGTGGACAATGAGGCCCTGCGTCCCAGCGGCTAAAGGGTGTTTTTAAACAAGCAAGGCTACAGGTGGGGTCCGTGTCCGGCGGCTCCCAGGGTGGCTACTGCTGCCACGCAGGCAGCCTCCATGCACTCCCACAGCCAACGACTGCCCCCCCAAGCAACCCATACGGGCAGCCATTCCCCCTGTAAGAGCTCCCAGTAGAGCTGTGGGGAAAACCGGGGAGGCAGTGGGGCCGTGGACCCATCTGCTGGGTGAGTAGGTGCCCCGCTTCAAACGGGCCAGTTATATGTGGGGAGCCGGTGCCCATACACTTTTTTGGCTTCCCCCGCACGGGGCATTATGGTAGCGCGTACCCCACCCCCACATAAAAGGCTTTTGGATGCGTGGTTGTGTCTCGTTTAAAAACACCCAGAGAAACAGCCCTCCTCCCAGGGAAGAGCTTTCAGCAGAGAGAAAATTGCACAAAATACCACACAGACCTAGCACATCAGAGGTTCAAAACGGATGGAATGGCATGCTGGGAAATTAATTTGCATTTAAAATTGGCATAATGTGCAGGATTTGGTCATTTTGCATAATTTATGCTGCTTGTAGAATCTGAATTCTCTGCTCACAGAATTTAAGTTTCCTGGCTGCAAAAAAAAAAAAAAAAAGGAAGAAAAGAAAATTGCAGACTAACCAAGGCCCAGCCCAGTGTAATTAAGTGGGGTAGATAAGCTAAGTCAGAAGTGGGGGTGGTTGCAAAATCAGATTTGGGTCCCAACTCTGGGCTTCACTCCCCTGTGTTCACCTGGTTCTTCACTTGGCCCGATGTCTCCCAGGATCTCCTTTTCATCAGAGTCCTGCAGATCCAAGACCCACGGCTCCTCCCCTCGCTCCATCTGATAGATCAGATCTGGTTTCTGGATGGGAAATCCTGCCCAGGGAAGAGAGAGAGAGACACACACACACAGAAAAGATCAGGGCTTGCTGAATGTTCATCCTGTACTTGGGGCAAAATACAGCCTTCCCTCTGCTTTCACACCCAGCATGCTTGCTGCTCTGCCTCTTTCTGCCTGCCCAGGAGTCCCAGACAGCCAGGGGTGGAGGGTCCCTCAGATTAAGGGCTTAAATGGGGGCTGAAGGAAAAAGGGCAGCAACTGACGGCAGAGTCCGGGCAGTGGGAGGTGCTGGAAGCATAAAAGCTGCAGCTATTTGTTCTTAGGTAGGCACGGCTCTAGAGCTGGGGAAGGAAGAAGGAGCAGCTAGACTGTAGGGGAGTCAAGGCAGAGCTAAGTAGAGATGACCATAGCAGGAATAAGAGCTTCACCTTGTGCACCTCGCCTGGACTGGACAAAGGGGAGCGAGTCCAGGCAATCCTTACTGCCTTCAACGCCCACAACAACCTCCCGACCAGCAGAGGGCAGCACTCACACCACAACACAGTTTGTTATAATGAAGTACGAGGCCCAACTCCCAAGGACCACATTCTAATAAGGTTGCACCAAGCTTACTATGGTTATCACACCTATGTCCGACATCTGTTTTTTCCCCATCTACAGCCCACTCCCCAAGTTATTTTATCCTATCCACTCCCACCCAAGTCACTGCCTCCTCTCATATATACCTGCCCTGCATTTCCTCAGTCTGTCATCAGGGACCCACATTCCCTGGGTTTTCTCTACTGGCCCTAATGGGGAAAACTCAAGGAACACAAGCCCCTGACTAGAATTCTTACTTTTTACCTGCCTGAGAAAGGGCCCTGTGCGGCCCAAAAGTGGCATAATCTCCCTAACTAGAGTCGTTCCAGTAAAAGAGATCACTTCAACTACTGCGGGCTTATTAAAATTCTATAGAAGTGCTCAGAGCCCGAGCGTGCCTACTGTCTTGGAGGGTTTTAGAGCCAAACCTCCAGCCCAATTTCTGTTTGGGGCAGAATTCTGTTTTTCATTTTACAACAAAGAAACAGAGGCGATACAAAACAAAATTAGGGGTGTATTGGGGGTCTCATAGGCTACACCAATTCCTCTGTTGTGCTCAGAGACAGGGCTCCATTCGGTAACTGTTTCAGCTACGATCAGGACCCTGGTGTACTGGGATAAAGTTCATCGCTTGGATCTGTCCCGTTTACCCCACCAATGCTGGGTAGAGCAATATAGCCATAAAGGTAGTAAGCAGTATGCGTGGTGGAGAGAGACCGCGCTAGTCCTAAACAGGATTGGGCTTTCTCCCTCCTTTTGCTTGTCACTAACCGAAGCTGCTATAGGCCCCACTCTACGACAAAGGGTGTTGGACATTTCAGGCCAGGAGGATTTGGCTAATGACACAGCTAATGGAAAAGCATCCTGGTACCATCTGGGAAAGTCTACTTTTTCACTGGAACCCTATCCGACAGGAATACAAAGCTTCCAGTCACACAGAATGCTAACCTTGGTGCGATTTCAATGATTGGAATCGGCAGTTACAAGAGGATTCTGCCCAAAGATGCTGAACTTGTTGCTCTAACGAAATTGAAAATATAGAGCATATTTTGTTTGTATTTCCATATTATGCAGATTTAAGAGCGGTTTGGATTGAGCCATTGCTTAGTCATAGACCGCTCTCTCATCTGAACAAAATATTGTTTTTCTTTTAACTTGAAGAGAGTCTACTATGAAATCGCTGGCAATATTCTCCCTTTTGGTAGCGTGTGACAGGAAGCATAAATGGTTCTAGAATGGATCCCATTCACAGCTCCTAACATTTAGGATAAAGGGGGGATTAGTTTAACCATGATTTTGTGTCAGTGTTATTTTTGCATTATATACTGTTACTTATATATATATTTAAAATATTTTAAAATATTTTTTACTGTTCTATACTATGCAGTTTGGATTATTTAATTTTATTCATTTATTTAAATTTTTCTTAATATCCCGCCCCTCCTGCCAGAGGCAGCTCGGGGCAGCTCACAGCATAGATCCACACAATATAAAGCTATAAAAACATATCATTCCCCCCAACATCCCCCTCCCCATTTCCTCTGCCAAGCACCTGACGGAACAGCCAAGTCTTGCAGCTTTAATGAAAGGAGGGGAGATCAGGATTATGGCGAGAGCGGACATCAGTAATAAAAACTGAGTGATTTACTTCAACTGCTTTGCCTCCATCTTCCACGTTTTGGGACCAACATGGCAACCACCCTCTCTCTATGTTTACAACAATCCCATCAGTAGCGGGGGAGGGAAGCTGGAGCAGGGAAGGATTCTTACCCAGTGAAGCCACATTCTCATAATTCTCCTGCATGACGTTGCTGTAAAGGGCTCTTTGCTCTGGGTCCAGCAGGGTCCCCTGCTCCTTGGTGAAATACACGGCCACATCCTCAAAGGTCACCGCCATCTGGAACAACAAGCCTCACTCAGGATCNTGAAGCTTTTTCCACACTCTAGGCATTTATAGGGCTTCTCTCCTGTGTGGATTCTCTGATGGCTACTAAGGTTTGAGCTACGACTGAAGCTTTTCCCACACTCTAGGCATTTATAGGGCTTATCTCCTGTGTGGAACCTTCGATGTCTATTAAGACTTGAGCTCTGACTGAAGCTTTTTCCACACTCTAGGCATGTATAGGGCTTCTCCCCTGTGTGGATCCTTTTATGTCTATTAAAGTTTGAGCTCAGACTGAAGCTACAGGGCTTTTCTCCCATGTGGATTCTCTGGTGGGAATTCTTCTCCATGTTCTCCCTCAGTGTCCCACCTCCTGATGAGAGACAGATATCCCCGGCAGGTGTCACTGCCTCTGATGAGGGAGAGGGAATCTCTGAAAGGAGAATGAAAAAGCCCTTAAAATAAGTGTGTGGAACTCCAAAGTCATCCCCATCCTAGAGAGACCTCCCCTCCTTAACACTGCCCTTTCATTTCATCTCAACCTAATAAAAACTACCATTTCTCCCACTTCCCAGGGGTCTCTGGTGGAAGGAAGGGGCACTACAGCCCAGAGAAGCATCCACCCATCCTGTCTGTTGCAGACAGCTCTGCGAGTGTTTTGGAACCCATCCCAGACAGGAACTAGGGGGTAGAGATCATGGCTTGGGTGACCTCCCAGCTTCCATGCGCGGATGGGGAAGCAGGAGAAGATCCCACAGGATCTTTCTTGACCCCTGCCTACTAAGAGGGAGAGGAAAAGGGACCCAACACCTGAGGTGCAGCAGGGAGAAGGAGTTGACTGGGAGTTCGCCTTCTCTGCCTGAAGCTGGCAAAGTCAAGGAGACAGCAATCAGCCCAGGGGTTTGTGATGCTTCTAGGCCATGGAGAATGGGTGGCTGCAACCCCAAAATTAGGCTGGGGGTGGGGCGATTAGCAAATGTGTTACTCCCTTCAGCCTTCCCTTGAAGTAGCCATCTTAGGTTTTCAATGAGCAGGGCCCCGAGTCTTCAATGAACAGGGCCCCAATTTTCCTGTGGAAAAACTTTGCTAATTCTGCACGAGTTCGTGGGCCCGATTCTGTGGCCCTTCATACCCCACCCCACCCATCTCTCACTGACACCCCAGCCCACCCAGCAGCAGGGAAATCCCGATTGCCTTCTTGCTGGGTGGGCCAAGGTGAGTCCCTCCATCCCCTCCCTTTCTCCCCCCACCCCCAATTCTGGGGATCCCTTCCTTCCTCCTTTCCCAGATTCCCAACTCACCCTGGTTCACCCAACAGCAGAAAAATCCTGCGATAGCACCGCGCTGTGCCGGGATTTCCCTGTTGCTGGGCAGGGGGAGTCCCTCCATTCCCCTCCCTCTTCCTCCCCCCCCCCTTAGTATGGAGATTTCCCCCCCCCTGTGATCCCCAAGTCACCCAGCTTGCGCAGCAGCAGCAGTAGTTCTGGGCACTTGGCAGGAAATCTTTTCCTGGCACAGAATCTTTTCCCCTGTGCAGAATTTCCGAACAGGTGCACGAGTCAATCAGTGGTGCTCGCAAGCCGCTGATTGGCTTACGCGCAGGAAGGGAAATTCAATGCGCGGAAGGAGAGGCAGAGGAGATTGCATGCTGGGAAGAGATTTCTGCAGGGAAACTGTGAATTGCGGGTCCTGCATTTGACTCAGGACCATGCCAATGAGCAGCCAAGGCCGAACTGCAACCAAAGCTTCTTTCACACTCAGAGGATTTTCTGGGGTTTCCTCTCTTGGGCCTTCTCTGATGTGGAACAAGCTCTGGTTTTTCATGAGTCTCATGTTTTGGTTAAATATTACCCAGGATTCCTGGTTGCGTCCCATGTGGTTCTGCTGGCTCCAGGTCTCCCTGTAGAGCAGTATCCTCCTCATTGTCACTTGTCTTCCCATCACCTGTGAGGACAGTGAAAGAAACCAGACATCAGTCACTCCCTGTGCTGGGGAGAGGCAGGGGGAACCCATTCTTCCCCCCTACATCCCATGCAAACCCTCAGGGAATGGAGCTGCTGCCAGGTGCCTGCTAGAACGTGCAAGAAGCCATGAGAGACACTGACTATAACAACTGCTGGCTGCAATCCTGGCCTGGAGGAGACGGGACAGAATTGGGCAATCTCATGAGATCTTTATGGGTGGTCCCCAGATATTTCCCCCGAAGCCTAAGGGTATCTGAGTTGGATGATCTAATCAGTTACATGGATTCATGAACTCCCCCCACCCAGATCTAGGACCCATGGCTCTTCCCCTTGCTCCAACAGGAAGTTCAGGTCCAGTTTGGGAACTAGAAACCCTGCTCAGGAGAAAGGAACCAGAGATCAGGAAAGAGAAGGGATTTGTGGCAGCCTGGATGCAAAGCACAGTCGCTGGCCCTATCCCCAGCCTCTCTCCATGGTGGGGTAGATAGGGAACCTGACCGGATGGGAGTGCCAGCATGGGGACTCTTTGTAAGAGCCAAGCATCTGCTG
>QEPC01011446.1:511899-526192 GCA_003113815.1 Sphenodon punctatus
AGCAGTTCCCTAAACATCTGGCATGATCCCTGTGGCATTCACACCAGCCCGGAAGTGCGGGGTTTTTAAAATCGCACTATGCCACCGAGGATTATGTGCGATTTAAAGACACGTCTGAATCCGCCCTAAGCAAACTAATGGGCCTGTAATTTGATGGATCTGCTTGTGAGCCTTTTTTGAAGATTGGGACTACGATAGCAGTTCCCTAAACATCTGGCATGATCCCTGTGGTATTAATAGCGGGGGGAAAGTGCTGAGAGTAACGGAACCCACCAATCCTGGTGCACTTTAATGAACTCTATTTTAATTTAATCAGGACCGGGGGCTTTATTGTTTTTTAGTGTCTTGATCAGGGTCCCCACTTCTTCCTGTGTGGCTGGTGGCCATGTGGGTAAATCCTCAATCTTGGGTAATACTGAGAAAGATCACAAAGGATCTTCTAGATTAGCATAGATGTTCTGAAAAATATCATTCCCAAGTATTGGGAGGGATTAGGTAAGCCCACCCAGCCCCTCCTCTGCTGATCCCTCCATTAACTATCCTCCAGAATATTCTGGAGTCACTGCTCTCGCAAGCCTCCAAAGCTTTATGCCACCTGATCTTAACATATAGTCTCTTTTTATGTTGAATAAGCTTCCTGTAATCTCTCTTGAGTGTGGTATACTCGCTAGGCAATCTCTTCTGACCACATTGGTAATCTAGATATAGGACTGTGAAATATCTCTTAGCTAACTGACACTCCCTATCAAACCATGGTTGATTCACATTATCCATCCCCAGATTATTAACCGTATCTTTCTGGTCCAGCATGGTTTGTAAGATCTTTCTGCTAAGATGATTAAAAGCATCTATTACTTTTTGAACCCCATTTTTCCATCTCCTTCACGAATTAGTGCTCTAAACTGGGATCAAGGATCAGTTGTTAAGAAGGCAGCTAATGTCCGATCTAACCTTGGGTGCCACCAGACAGTGGGATATAATTTCAATTGAGCCGACTCATTTCCTGAGCCCTTAGGGGCTAATGGCAGATCTAATTTCATATCAAGGGACAAAATCAAAGGAAGATGATCACTGACTGTGCTAATGCCTACTCAAAAATCTTGTATGAATAGCAGTATTAACTGATGTTATTATGTAATCTACCACACTAGTCACCTGCGGGCCCAGAAAAGTGATTTCCCCTGCAGGGTCCCCAAAACCTGATCCATTAAGGACACAAAGGTTTAATTCCTGAATTAAGCTAGCAATCCTCAATCCTGAAGAATTGGTCTTAATGTCCTTCTAATTCCTAGCCTGCAGGGGGTCAGGAGGGATCTGCTGTTGAATTTCGCATAGCATGGTTAGCTGGTTGTCACTGGGACCCATTCTGGTGTAAAAATCTCTTAAGAGAATAATTAAAGCCATGGGATGTTTAATTGCGAAGTCCTCCACCAACTTTTGTAATCTATCCCAGACTTTTGGTCTGTAAGTACCTACATTACTAGGGGGGATATAAACTGTGAGAAGGACAAGTTTCAGAATCAATCCTAGGGCAAATGGAGGTCCCTTAATTATTGAAAGGACCAACAAAGCTACCTGTTCTACCAATAAACAACCCAACCCGCCACTTGGGTGTCCACAGGTAAAAGAAGAAGCAGCTGGGATACAATGGGCTTTAAATTCTGGCAACTCAAGTTTATCAACCTCCCAAGTTTCCTGGAGGAATGTAATATGATATTCCCTTAAGTGAGCAATAAATTCCGGGTTCCTGAGATGATTCCGCCATCCAGCAGAGTTCCAGGAGCAAATATTGAGAATACCATGATCCTGGCTCTGAACATTTCACAAAGGACCTCCATCTGCGGAACCAAGGACTCTCCCACTTCTTGCACACGGGAACTGAAGCCCACTATAGATGATCCTACCGTAGGCAACCCTGCAGAAGCTTGATTAAAGGGAGTCTGACCTGGGGTGCCATTAGAAACGGGGTACAAGATGGGGGAGAAGTTGGACAATATTGGTACCTGTGTGTCCATCATGGAAACAAAATGAGGAGGGGTAGACCTCTGGACCTGAGAGTCCCCTTTAACCATTACATTATGGGTATCAAAAGATGATGTTGGCAGTGGATCTGACTCCATGGCCAGACTTAGCAATCTTTCAGCAATTGGGATCTTATTAGGCTTCCCACGGTCATCCTGATGGGTTCCTGGTTTTGTATTACAGCCTACTTGTGAGACGACAGAAGGACTTCTCAATGGAGTACTGGAATATGTCTTAACCAAGGCTAGGGGGCATGGTATTGGATCTATAAGTACTTCCCCCAGTACTACCCCCCCTGAAAATAATAATTCAATACAAGATAATAATCGAGCCACCAGATCAGTGGAATGGAAATAAATAACAAGCCGTTGTAAATGACTAGAGACGTAAAGAGATTGAAAGGATTCTATCTGCCGATACGGTATATTCTGCCTATTGATACAGGACAAATGGTGGTGAATTTCCCTCTTTGACTTCTATTCTGGAAAAACACCATCCGGTAAGGGACGTATCCTAAAGGGTAGGGCTCTCTCACTTGTCCTCAAATTCTCCCCTGGGCCATGCTGGATAGCTTTCTTGCTAGTGCCAGTCTTTATTGGCACAGATGATTTAATCATCTCCTGTGAAATCACTGGAGCCTTCTCAGCTAAACTCCGAGAGGCGGAGAGAGGCTCCTTAGAAACCGGGACCAAAGCTGTTTCGAGGTGTTTCTGTGCCTTTCTTCCCACTCTCTCAGCTCTATATTCCGTCACAAAATCTGTGACTACTTCTAACTGCACTTTCTGGGATTGCAAAGGAGATGTAATAGCTGCAAGTTGCTGAATTAACTTCTTAATTAAGTCTGCAATCGTAAAACATTGATTGCCCAGTAGTTCAAGCATAGCGGCCTCATCCTTAGAAGAACCATCTAAAGTATTAGCGTCGTCCCCACTTAACAACAGTAAATCCAAAGGCCTAGGGCTTAATGGTTGGTTAGACTGCTGCTGGTCTGGAGGGGTGATAAAAGAGGAATTTGAAACTGACTTAGAGCCATCCCCACCCCTAGCTACCCTGTCTGTCCCAGCTCCAACCTCCTCCTCCAAGGCAATCAGGTAAGGGTCTAGTTCAAGCTGTTTCGAATGGAGCTGCTCCTTCTGAAGGGAGGCTCGGGCTCCTTGTCTGCATCATTTTCTAGTCATTTTATAGCTAGTACCATGGTAAAATATACAAAACAAGTCCTGATTATACCTCAGGTTCCAATAGGCCTCCTGTAGCCACCACAGTTAAGGCCACTTACTCTGTCCTATAAATGGTCAAGAATAAAACCTCCCAGTTACACCTGCAGTGCTGGGAAAAGGGAACGTATTAGAGCAACCTGCCAAGCTAGTCATATATGTCTCCAGGCACAAGGTCTAGCAGTGTTAGTAGCTGGAGAACAAGTCCCTGCATCTGCCTCCACTCTGTACTTGCGAAGAGCCAGCAATGATTCTGCTAAAGCCTTTAGCCTCTGCAGGGGGGAAATTTTGGTCCTGGCCCCTTAACGGGGATTAATTACAAAGGCCTAAGTCCCTGCAGGAGTAATAGCACCCTGCGGTGTGGTTAAGGAGACTTTGACCCCTGCGAGAATAGACTTCTAGGAAGAAGGTTGAAATCCAGAACCTCCAGGATAGCATACCTTTTCCATCAAACTGATAAGAGATAAGGAGTCACGTGGGGTGTAACGTCACCAGAAGTGACTCAGCTCCGGGGGTGGAAGTGACATGTTGGGAGGAAGTGATGTAGAAGCAGGTAATGCTTCTGGGGGGGAGGGGGGGTGGGGCTGGGACCATGGGTCCCACCCCCATCCCTGACCCTGGAAGGTCCTTACATTTACCCCGGATGTTTACTGGCCCTCTAGAAGTCCTACTGTTAGGCACCCTGTCCTCCCAAAGGAAAGCGCTGACAACCCCGGCCAGCAATGACCCCATAGTTTCCCATATGGAATTTGCTGTGCACCCCCTTCAGCCTGAAATCCTTCCTCCCCGTTATCTGATTGATTAGAGCTTAGTTCTATGTAATTGGGAATCTGCAGGCACCGCCTGGGCGGAAGATCTCATATCCTGACTGGGCAGAACCCTCTCAGAACCCCTAATGGGGACGGGCTGCCACGAGCACATTACACCGGTGCTCCGGACTCTGCACTGGCTGCCTATTGTCTTCCGGGCCCAATTCAAGGTGTCGGTTATGACTTATAAAGCCCTAAATGGCTTGGGTCCTGGTTATCTGCGAGACCGCCTCAAGCCTCGGGTCATTTCGTGGCCCTTGCGGTCGGACGGGGGCGCCCAACTCGATGTCCCCCGGGTATGCTGGGTGGTGACGGCAGGGAGGGGGTTCTCGGTGGCCGCACCTCCCCTGTGGAACTCTCTCCCGTTGGAGGCCGATCTGTCCCGACTGCCCCTCTTTCCGCAGATGTTGTAAGACCTGGTTGTTCCGCCGGGCCTTTGGGGAGGGGCGTGGGGAGAGGATTTAATTTTATCTGTTAGCCGCTATTTTATGTGTTGATATATATTTTATATAGTGTAATTTAGATGTTTTTATTGCGATGTTTTTATGTTGTTCGCTGCCCCGAGTTGCAGAAGGGTGCAGGATATAAATGTTTTGTAAATAAATAAATAAAAAGATCAAAGGCTTGTTCAAATAGCACCTCCCTGAAATGGCTTGGGTCCTAGTTACCTGAGAGACCGCCTCAAGCCTCGGGTCATTTCGCGGCCCTTGTGGTTGGCTGGGGGCGCCCAACTCAAAGTCCCCCGGGTGTGCTGGGTGGCAATGGTGGGGAGAGCGTTTTTGGTGGCTGCACCTCGCCTGTGGAACTCTCTCCCGTTGAAGGCCCGTCTGTCCCGACCTCCCCTCTTTCTGCAGATGTTGTAAGACCTGGTTGTTCTGCCGGTCCTTCGGGGAGGGGATTTTATTTAATCTGTTAGCTGCTATTTTATGTGTTGATTTTATATAGTGTAATTTAATGATTTGATTGTGATGTTTTTATGTTGTTCGCTGCCCGGAGCTGCCGAGTTGCAGGAGGGTGCGGGATATAAACGTTTTGTAAATAAATAAATAAATAAAGCGATCAAAGGCTTGTTCGAATAGCACCTCCCTGAAAGCTTGGTCAATTGTAGAACGTATATTCCCCAATGTATCAAACTGTTTATTGTGCATTAAGAATGATTTGTTCACATGACCGAGATTCTGACTGTTCATTAATAACTTTTTCATTACATGTTTCCCCCGCCCCTTTTCAGATCTTACACAGGAACGTTCCCTCCATAGAGATTGAATTCTATCAATGTGCTCTTCCAACAACACTCTGCAACCATAGTGTCCTGGGCCTTTCTTGCCAGTTTTCCATTAGCTGCCCTAATACACATGGTCAGTAAGTAACCCTCAACGGACTTTTTTGAGTTCCTGGGCCATCCGGACATGTCAGCTATTAAGGACTTTCCAGGCGGCTGCTGCTCCAGGAGCTCTGGACTCTCACCTCCCATTCTGAGGGGAGAATTTTATTCCCTAAGTGTTTACCCATTAGAGCAGAAATATAAGCACTAAAGGTTCCTTTTAAGGGAGTCTGGAAGTCATCCCCTGGGACCTCATTTTGGCAATAGAAGGTGTCAACCGTGAGAAAGCGGTGCTCACACGGGACATTTTCAGAAGAACGTCTTCACCACTGGCCTTGTGCTGAGAAATAAAATTATGGAGCCACGGTAGTGGCTCCATTAGTTAAGGCGGAGCTAACATTCTTCATTGAGAGGCCCATTGACTTCAATGGGCTGCCCCGGGGCAATCTCCTTTGGCTTGCACCCTGATGCTGATGGGGTTTTCTCTTTGATCCTCCACTTACAGACACAGATGGCTGCATAGGACAGATATTGAATATTATAAATATGTGCAATGGTCTGACATTTGGTGTTTGATAACGTGTCAAGATGAAAAAACAAGCGTGTTGACTGTATGTGGCAAGATGTCACTTATGTGCTCGAGACGGACTAGAAATTGACTAGACTAGAAGAGTCGCACATGCGCATGGGAATTGGACTGTGGAGATCCCTGGCTGCTTCCCGGCAGAGCGACTCTCTCCTGTGGGAAGGGGGGGTTTGGAGCCTCAGCTCAGTTCCAGTCCCCCCTTCCCACAGGACAGAATCGCTCTGCTGGGAAGCAACCAGAGACCTGCTGGAGGCTCAGCTTCAGTCACTTTCAAAGCCAGCAGGTCCTTAGCCTTCAAATTATGGTGCCACAGTATAAGTGTTCCTTGCAAAACAGTCCCTTGGTTTGAAATTTGTATACCTGGTGCACTGTTTTTAGCTACATGATTGATCGTACTATAGCAGAACAACTGCAGCATGTGTACAGAGTTCTAATAAACAGCTTATGTGTCCATGATCAGTTACTTTGGGGGGTAAATACAGAACCTAAAAACTGCAACAATGTTTCTGCTCACTCAATGCTTATTAAAGGATAAGTGTTTGGAAACTGCACAGTTGACGCTTTGAGCCTGAGATGATTCGAATAGTTTCGCCCTCCTCAACCACACTAAAAGAGCTCTTGCTATTTTCATGTAGTACATGAATTATTGTACTGGATAATAGCAATTGTTCTATTTGTGTGGGTGTGGAGGGCCATAATCTTCCAAAGATCTCTGGCTGTGTCGAGTAGTGTTAGGATAGGGGGAACAGGAAAGGTCTAGGGAACCACTCCTACAGCCGCTCGGGATGTCAACACTCTTCAAGGGGGGAAAAAAAACACCTCGGGGTCTTATAAGGCCCTAGTAGTCTCAAGCGGAATGAGGCCAGATCATCACGGGGTGGGGGAGATACGGCACTGTTGAGAGTGGAGCCCCTCCACTCTCACACCATACATCCAGTACCCACGCCCATGCACCGTGATCCCCACTTGTTCTCTATATCATACAATACAGGATAGGCAGTGTAGTGTACACAGTGGGGAGGATGGGGGAGAGGATCCCAGCAACATGAGGGTGGTAACGGTTTACAAGCACTCACGGACTAAGCTGAGGGGAAGGGTCCCACTATAGATGGCAAGGAAAGGGACCCACACACATCACCCTGCACCCACCCACCTTCTGTGAACCCCCCCCCCCAACGCCCTCTGTGCACCCGCAATAACCCCACACGCTACTCAAGTCACCCAATCACTCACGCACATTCTCACACTCTCGCACACTTCCACAATCACTCGCACGCTAGACTTAAATCACGCGACTGCAGTCAAGGAGGGGGCCAGTTCTTCACAGCTTCTGCTGATTACCGGCAGCCCCCATTGCCTCTGCTGCCCTTAAACTTATTTATTTCATTCCGTTTGTTAGCCGCCCCCTCATACCTAAACAGGATCAGCCTTGTCTTCCAGGTGCGCAGGTGGGCTGAACGCCACGGTCCTGCTGTGGGTCCCGCCCCGCCATCCCTCATAGATTGCAGCTGCATTTGGTCTCCCGGTTTCTCATCGGCCGTCAGGCACTGGCTCCCCCTGGCTCCGCCCTCACTGGTGACGCTACAGCCATCTGTGTCTCCTCAGCTATGGAAGCTCTTTGCGGCCGGCAGCCCTGCCCCTTCCACGCTGAGAAAAAGCGGCGGCGGTGAGCACTTAAAAGTAGTCAGGACCCAAACAAGAATTCTTTAAGCGTAGTGCCTTGCCCATTTGTGCCTTGGTTTCCTCAGTTTGGCAAGGTGTTGTTTTCGGCCTTGCGTGAATTCCTTAAAGTACCCCTGCCCCCAACTTCTGTGCAATCCTTGGAGCTCCTGCAACTTTTCAAAGGGGCCGTGAGGAGGGAAAAGGTTCTCCACCCCTGTAGTATGACTTGCACCACCAGTTGCATCCTGCAAGTCCCCCGACTCCCCATGCCTTCCTATATGCCTACCTTGGTGTATCTCACATCACTTACTCCATACACCTTGCAGCACGCCCATATCCTGTGCTGTGCTGGGTAATTCTGTATGTTTTGCAGTATTCCCCCTTCCCCAATCACATCACATCCTGTTGACAGATTGTTAGTTATTAAGGGCCTGTGGTAGCAGTCTCTTAATTAAGGCGGTGCTAGCTTTGTTGTTTAAGAGGCCCATTGATTTCAATGGGAGTCCTTGGGGCAACTTCCGCTGGGTTGCTACTTATGTTGACCAGGTTCTTTCTTTAATCTTTATTTCATTCATTAATTTATTTTTCAAAATTAATATCCCACCCCTCCTGCCACAGGCATATCGTGGTGGCTTACAACACAAATTCAACAATATAAAACTATAAAATCTTGCCTGTAAGAGAGAATCTGGTCTCGTAGGAGAATCAGCAAATGCTCAGAGTACGTGCCAACGTCAACAGAGAGTGAAATGGACCAGTAGAATAGATTTTGTTTCAATCCTTGTATCTGTGTGCGTTAAGCCTTTATGTCACGCATGCGCATGAGTAGTAGAACAAACAAACAAGCTGGTCTAAGCAAGACCCACCCCCTGCTCACTGCTTGTGCTGCCTGTGGGTCTTTGTTTAAAACTTATTACTTAATTAAGGTTATCACCTTTTATGATCCGAGCTGCCACCACCTGACTGTCCCTTCCTTCTCCTGTGGTCTGCCCGTGCCCACCAATCAGCTTCAGACTATTGCCATATCACAAGCGTCACCCGGGGATAGGTGCTTCTCCGGCAGCACATTCAAGCTGCCCGTGTGCCTGGGCTGAGCGAGCCAGGCAGGCAGGGTTGCCGGCTTACCGGTACTGCAGCCCCCACCGCCCGTGTTGAATCTAATTTGTTTGCTGGCGTTTCTGCTGGGGCCATGCTTCTGCCGCAGCACCCCCACCCTCCTCTTCCTCCCTCACTAGGTGACTCTGGCTGCCTCTGGTGCTGGTTGGTAAGTGTGCACCAGAGACTGTTACCACCATCGGGAGGTGCGGGGGGGGGGGGTAGGCTGGAGGGGCCTGGGATGCGGGGGACATTAAATGATATGGGGAGCACGAATGAACTAGTTACGGGGTTGGGAGCAGCATTAAGTAATAATGGGGGGCACAAATGATTATGGGGCAAAAATGAACTGGTTAGGGGCAGCATTAATCAATTGGGGGTCACAAATGATTATGGGGCAGAAATGGATTATTGGGTGGGGGCAGAAATGAATGGATTATTAGGTGGGGGAGGCATAATCCAAAATGAACTGATTGCACTTGCTGCTGGTGGGGATGGAGACTTGTTAGTAGTTGTAATATGCACCCTGGTACCTCCATATCCCCATTCCCCACCCAGCTGTTTTTTCTGTTTGTGTTAGTGCAGCAAGGGGTGGGGGAAGTTTTTCCTTCCCAGTGAGCACTTTGATCATTAGTCAACGCTCTAAGGCCTGAGTTTCTATAAGCTGGAAGCAGGGGCGTACTCAGGAACAGAAAGGTTTAGACTTGTCTCTCCCTCTGTTCCCCCTTCCGTCTCCCCTCCCCCTGTCTTTAGATTGTAACTTCTCGGGCAGGGACGTATCTATCTCTTTTTTTTGTAAAGCACCAGGTACATTGCTGGTGCTATATAAATGCTTATAATAATCATCATCATCATAGGTTTGTCCCCTATTATGGCGCGTCGGATGCTGTCATTTCTGCTTCCTTACCATCAGCTCAGTCTCTCAGTGCTTGGGGATAAGAACTAGATCTAGGAGCTGGAAAATGGCTAGATAATATACTCCCTAAAATCACTCTCAGAAGTTTGGATCATGTTGTAAAAAAGCCCAATGAAATTAGACAATCAAAAAGCTTACAGTTTTACAAGTGTAGTTAAGGCAGTTTCACTTTAAGCAAACTTTACTAAATGTGGAAATTGTATATGTTAAGGCTCCTGCCTTAACTTGCACACCTTGTCAGCAGTAAAGTTGTGGTATGGCGTCACATACTGTGCTCGCTGACAACTTAGGCTCCATGCACCCACACTTTGCCTTGGTCTTGCTACCCCAATCCTCTTCCTTTGATTGTCTAATATTCAATAGCTCTGATTTAGTAAAACAGCAAAAAAGAGAGGGGAAAAAATTAAAATGAAAAGTTTCTCTCCCGCCACACACACTATCTTTCACCCTGTGCCCCTTTTCCTTGCCCTAAATCTATTCTTAGTTTGAAGACAGGAAGTGAAGACAGTGATACCCCACGAGCTGTGCGCTCAGAGGCACTCAAGCAAGAGATGGGAGGAGCTGTTTCAGAGCCGCACAGTGTGTGGGAATTTCCAGAAAGACAGAACTCTTACAAACAGAAAGAACCAGAGCGGAAAGACTCTGCTTCCACCCCTTCACCAAGCCAATCCCTCTGAGCACAAAGGGCAAAAGTGAAGAAGTTGGACAGATTGTGCTAGCCAGGTTTATGTGGGATTTACTCCCTATGAATAATCGGAAGTTCTACTATTCACTAATTCTACCCTTCTAGTTTACTCCCATAGAAGTTTATTACACACACCAGCTTAGTTCTAATCGCTTGGGGAGGGTGGGTGCAGTTGGGGGGGGCACTGCCATTGGTATGCAGACGACCCCCAACTGTATTTATCTTTTTCAACCGACCCAGGCCCTGCAGTCTCATTGCTGTCCTGGTGTTTGGCTGCTGTGAGGGGACTGGATGAGGTCGAGTCGATAGAAACTCAATCCTGACAAGACAGAGGTGATGTTGATGGGTGGGATTGGAGATCTAGGGATGTGGGAACCCCGCATTATTGGGAGGGGTATGACGTTCATTGGTTCCATCTGTGTGGAGCTTAGAGGTGCTCCTGGATCTGCAGCTGGGTCTGGATTTGCAGGTGTTGGCCGTGGCCAGAGCACCTTTTGCCAATTACAGCTGGTGAAGAGGCTCTGCCCATACGTTTCGGACGCTGATCTCGCCACCATCCTCCATGCATTTGTCACAGGCTAGACTATCGTAACGTGCTCTACATGGGGCTACCCATGGTGACGGTCCGGAGACAGCAGCTGGTGCAGAATGCGACGGCCTGCCTGTTAACTGGGACGGACCGCAGGAAGCACATTCGTCCAGTGCTTCAGGCTTTGCACTGGCTGCCTATTGTCTTCCAGGCCCGATTCAAGGTGCGGGTATTGACCTTTAAAGCCCTACACGGCCTAGCACCCGCCTCATTCCCTGGGTCCCTGTGGTCATCTGGGAGCGCCCTCCTGGAGGTCCATAAGGACAGGAGGGTGTTCTTGGTAGCCGCACTGTCACTGTGGAATGCTCTCCCGGTGGAAATCCACCTTAGCCTAGATCTCCTCACTTTCCGGTCGCAATGTAAAACCTGCTTATTTCACCAGGCGTTTGGTTGGGGGGAGGAGGGGATTGGGTTATTTGAATGGTTTTTTGACAGACTGCTATGTTTTAAATGTCTTAATTTATATGATTTTATATTGTTGTTTTATTGCTATATTGTTCTCTGCCCTAAGTCACCATTGGCGAGATGGGCGACCTAGAAATTAAACAAAATAAACAAATAAATAAATAAAATACAGCTCATTAACCCCTTAACTGTATTTAAGAAAGAGAAATGAATGGAACCTACTCTGACCTATTAAAACTTATTAAAAAGAAGTTTTTAAATTCAAAAACATAAACTAAGAAAATTCCTATGTAATAAAGGAAAAGAATACTCCCAATTTCACTTGGCCAGACCCAAATGAGGCAAAAATATACTCATTTAAACGGTTTATATCCTGTGTGGCTTCTCTGATGGCGAGTAAGGTGTGAGCTCTGACTGAAGCTTTTCCCACACTCAAGGCATTTATAGGGTTTCTCTCCTGTGTGGACCCTTCGATGAATATTAAGGTCTGAGCTCCAACTGAAGCTTTTCCCACACTCAAGGCATTTATAGGGCTTATCTCCTGCATGGCCCCTTTGATGGCAACTAAGGTGTGAGCTCTGACTGAAGCTTTTCCCACACTCTAGGCATGTATAGGGCTTCTCTCCTGTGTGGACCCTTCGATGGATATCAAGGGCTGAGCTCCAACTGAAGCTTTTCCCACACTCAAGGCATTTATAGGGCTTCTCTTCTCTGTGGATCCTTTCATGTTTATTAATAGAGGAGCTCTGACTGAAGCTTTTCCCACACTGAAGGCATATATAGGGCTTCTCTCTGTGGATCCTTTCATGATTCTTAATAGAGGAGCTCTGACTGAAGCTTTTCCCACACTCTAGGCATTTATAGGGCTTCTCTCCTGTGTGGATCCTTTCATGTTCATTGAAGTGTGAGCTCTCTCTGAAGCTTTTACCACACTCAAAGCACTTATAAAGCTTCTCTCCTATGTGGATCCTTTCATGTCTATTAAGACCTGAGCTCTCACTAAAGCTTTTCCCACACTCAGCACATTTATAGGGCTTCTCTCCTCTGTGAATCCTTTCATGTTTCTTAATGCCAGAGCTCTGACTGAAGCTTTTCCCACACTCAAGGCATTTATAGGGCTTTTCTCCTGTGTGGATTCTCTGATGGATATTAAGGTCTGAGCTGCAACTGAAGCTTTTTCCACACTCTAGGCATTTATAGGGCTTCTCTCCTGTGTGGATCATTCGATGGATATTAAGGGCTGAGCTCCGACTGAAGCTTTTCCCACACTCAAGACATTTATAGGGTTTCTCTCCTCTGTGGAGCCTTTCATGTTGCTTAATGCCAGAGCTGTCTCTGAAGCTTTTCCCACACTCAAGGCATTTATAGGGCTTCTCTCCTGTGTGGATTCTCTGATGGATATTAAGGTGCGAGCTCTGACTGAAGCTTTTTCCACACTCTAGGCATTTATAGGGTTTCTCTCCTGTGTGGACCATTCGATGGATAAGAAGGGCTGAGCTCCGACTGAAGCTTGTCCCACACTCAAGGCATGTATAGGGCTTCTCTCCTGTGTGGACCCTTTGATGGATATTAAGGGCTGAGCTCTGACTGAAGTTTTTCCCACATTCCAGGCATTTATAGGGCTTTTCTCCCTTGTGGATTCTCTGGTGTTCAGCAAGTTCTGCTTTGTTGATGCAGCTTTTCCCACATTTGCAGCACTGTTGCCTTTTCTTGCCCAGGTTTATTGCACTCTTGTTCATGTCCTGGACACCTTTCCCAAACTGAGGGGATTCACTCTCTCCCTTCCCTGGGGGCTTCCCCTGTTGTCTCTCCACATCACAACCTCTCTCATCAAATTCTGTCCATGTAGAAATATTCCCTTGAGATTTTTCTGGGAATGTGCCACGCTGCAGTTCCATTTTTTCCTGACCCTGCTGGTGGGAATTCTTCTCCACGTTCTCCCTCAGTGTCCCACCTCCTGATGAGACACAGACAACCCAGGCAGGTGTCACTGGCACTGATGAGAGAGAGGGAATCTCTAAAAGGAGCATAAGAAAGCCCTTAAAATAAATGTGTGGGACTCCAAAGTCATCCCCATCCTAGAGAGACCTCCCCTCCTTAACACTGCCCTTTCATTTCATCCCACCCTAACAAAAACTACCATTTCTCCCACTTCCCAGGGGTCTCTGGTGGAAGGAAGGGGCACTACAACCAAGAGAAGCATCCACCCATCCTGTCTGTTGCAGACAGCTCTGCGAGTGTTTTGGAACCCATCCCAGACAGGAACTAGGGGGTAGAGATCATGGCCTGGGTGACCTCCCATCTTCCATGCGAGGATGGGGAAGCAGGAGGAGATTCCACAGGATCCTTTCCTCTCCCTCTGAGTAGGCAGGGGTCAGAGGGACCCAACACCTGAGGCTGCAGCAGGGAGAAGGGTTGACTGGAAGTTCCCCTTCTCTGCCTGAAGCTGGCAAAGCCAAGGAGCAATCAGCCCAAGAGTTTGTGCTGCTTCTAGGCCACTGAGAATGGGTGGCTGCAACCCCAAAATTAGGCTGGGGGTGGGATTAGCAAATGTGTCACTCCCTTCAGCCTTCCCTGAAGTAGCCATCTCAGGTTTTCTCACCTGTACAGAATCTTCAATTAGTAGGGCCCTGATTTTCCCATGGAAAAACTTTGATAATTGTGCAGTAGTCTGTGGCCCTGATTCTGTGGCCCTTCACCCCCCACCCCCATCTTTCACTGACACCCTGGCCCACCCAGGAGCAGGGAAATCCTGATTTCCTTGGTACTGGGTGGGCCAAGGCTAGTCCCTCCTCCCCTCCCTTTCTCCCCTCCCGCTTCCCCCAATTCTGGGGGATCCCTTCCTTCCTCCTTTCCCACAGATTCCCAACTCACCCCGGCCCACCCAGCAGCAGAAAAATCCTGGCACAGCACTGTGCTGTGCCGGGATTTCCCTGTTGCTGGGCAGGCCAGGGAGGGAAAGAGTCCCTCCATGTCCCCTGCTCTT
>QEPC01011446.1:538058-552881 GCA_003113815.1 Sphenodon punctatus
GACTTCATTCCCTGCTGTTCCCCCTCCCTCCCCTCCTGCCTCTCTTCTCTTCCCCAGCTTCTCTTGATGAGGTCACATCCCTCCTCTCTTCATCCAACCCCTCCACTTGCCCCTTTGCCCCCATCCCCTCTCATCTCCCTTAACGGCAATTGCCCCCACCGCTGCGCCTGCCACTTCTCAACCTCATGAATGTACCGTCTCTCCCGCTGTTCACCTCTCCCTTCTCTCCCCATCCCTTGTCTCTTACTTTGTAAGCCCCTTAGGGGTAGGGGCCTGTCTGTAACTATTGATTGTATAGTGCCAGGTACATCTCTGGCGCTATATAAATAAATAAATAATAATAGCAGCCTCTACAAAGAGCTCCCCACTGCCACTGCTCAGCCTGATCTGACCTGTTCCTAGGCTCCCACATAGGTTGGCAAGATATTTAGAGGACACTTATGAGAAATACAGGTTGCAGGGCTGCACTGGAACTAATGCAGCCCTGCAACCTGTATTTCTCATTAGTGCCCTCTATAATTTGCATATCTAGCCACCCTACCCCCAACGCCAGGCCCTTCTACTGCTGCCGCCGGTGCCACCACGTCAGGCTCTGCTGCTTGTAGAGATCCCGGAAAGTCAACATAAAATGAGTAAACTAATATTTACCATCAATACCATCAAAGCACCAATAAAATCCCCCCCGAATATATTTTAAAAGTTACTATAACAATATAAAGGGGCCTGAGAGCTGACCACCTCCTCCTTGTCCCAGCCTCCCCATTCCTCTCTGCCCCGGGCCCCAAACCTCGCAGTTCCCTGCTCCAAGGCCCCCAAGCTCCCTCTGACCCAGCCTCCCCCTCACCCCAAGCCTTCCCCTTCTTGCCTCTCCCACCCCCCCCAGCTCACTATTGCACACTGCCTGGTCCCTGGATCTCCCTTCCACTCCAGGACCCCCCAGCAATCATCTGGAGGGGAAGGGTCTGGAAGCTTCTTCAAGAGAGTCCCCCCTCCCACAGCAGAGAGGTGCAGACTGGGATGACCGTCAAATGAGTTTGCCCTGTAATCCCAGCCAGGGCAAAATCATTTTCAGGATTACAGGGCAAAATCATTTTTGGGTCATCCTAAAAGGAGGCACATCTCCTCCATGGGGGGACTCTCCCAACACCATTGGTCTAACCCAGTATAGCAACACCTATGTTCTTATGATGTCTCCCCGACCCAAACCACTGTTTCTGCGTGCCAGTCTGGCATTTAACATCCCCCCTGGCCTGTGTCCTGCAGACATGGCCTCAAATAGGAGTTGTGTTTGGGCTGGGATTACGGGGCAAAATCCTTTTCGGGTCACTCTAGTCCACACGTCTCTGCCATGGGGGGACTATTCCAAAAAAGCCTGGCCAGACCCCTACCTGAACCAGAGCTCGGTTTCTGCGTGGCAGCCTGGCATCTCACAGCCCCCCTGGCCCATGTCCTGAATAAATAGCTCCAAATAGGAAGCTGTATTTGGGATGGGATTACGGGGCAAAATCCTTCTCGGGTAATTCCAGTCCACATGTCTCCACCACGGGAGGACTATTCTGAAAAAGTCTGGACTGACCCCTGCCCAACCTGGAGCTCGATTTCTGTGTGTCAGCCTGGCATCTAACATCCCCCCTAGCCTGTGTGTGCTAAATACATACCGCAAATGGGAAACTGTGTTTGGGCTGGAATTTTGGGTCACCCCAGTCTGCACATCTCCGCTATGGGGGTGGGGGACTCTCATGAAGAAGCCTGGCCAGATCCCTGCCGACCTGAACCTCTGCGTGCAGCCTGGCATCTCTCAGACCTCCTGGCCTGATTATATAGCGACAAATAAGGAGCTTTGCTTTGGTTGAGATTACAGGGAAAAATCCTTTTTGAGTCACCCCAGTCCACACGTCTCCATCACAGGGGTACTTTCTGAAGAAGTCTGGGCAGACCCCTGCCTGACCCGAAGCTCGGTTTCTGCGTGCCGGTCTGGCATCTAACATCCCGCCAAGTTTGTGTTTGCTAAATACATAGCCCCGAGTAAGGAGTTGTGTTTGGGCTGGGATTACGGGGCAAAATCCTTTTCAGGTCACCCCAGTCTGCACGTCTCTGCCTCGGGGGACTCTCCTAAAGAAGCCTGGGCAGACCCCTGCCCAATCCAGAGCTTGATTTCTGCATGTCAAGGTGTTAGTCTTGATCTATAAAGCCCTATACGGTCTGGACCCCTCATACCTCGGGGACCGCCTCGCCCTCCGCGTCTCAGAGCGATCCCTGCGGTCTACCAGGAGCAACTTCCTGGAGGTCCCCCGTGTTAAGTGGGGGGCCACAATGGAGAGGGCGTTCTCAGTGGCTGGGCCGCGACTCTGGAATTCCCTCCCGGAGGAAGCTCACCTGGCCCCGGGTCTCTTGGCGTTCCGCCGAGCCTGCAAGACCTGGCTGTTCGCCCGGGCCTTTGGAGGGGAGGGGGAGGTAGGAAGGGGGGTGGAGGGTGGATTTTAAGATGTCAAAGTAACGGGTGGGTTTGTTTTAAAATTGATAATTTTTATGATTGCTGTCTGTTTTTATTTGTTGTAAGTCGCCCCGAGATGCCGTAGGCATGAGGGGGCGGCTAATAAATATGACTAAATAAATAAATAAATAAATGTCTGACGCATCTAACATCCCCACCAGCCAGATTAAACAGCCAACCAAAAGGGGCTGTGTTTGGGATGGGTTTACAGGTGGAAATCCTTTTTGGGTCACCCCAGTCTGCACGTCTCCACCATGGGGGGATTCTGTTGAAGACTGGGCCAACCCCTGCCCGACCTGGAGCTTGGATTCTGCGTGCCAGCCTGGCATCTAAAAAGCCCTCTGGCCTGTGTCCTGAATACACAGCTCTGAATAAAGAGCTGTGTTTGGACTGGGATTATGAGGCAAAAACCTTATTGAGGCATCCCAGACTGCACATCTCCTCCATGGGGGGGGGACTCTCCCAAAGAAGCCTGGGCAGACCCCTACCCAACCCGGAGCTTGGTCTCTGCGTGCCAGTCTCGCGTATAACATCCCCCCTGGCCTGTGTGTGGTAAACATGTAGCTACAAATTAGGAGCTAAACGCGTAGCTACGAATAAGGGGATGTTAGATGCCAGGTTGGCATGCAGCAATCGAGCATTGGGACAGGCAGGGGTCTTCCCAGGTTTCTTCGGGAGAGTCCGCCCCCGAGGCAGAGAGGTGCAGACTGGGATGACCCAAAAATGATTTTGCCCTATAATCTCAGCCAGGGCAAAATCATTTTTGGGTCATCCCAGTCTGCACCTCTGCCACGGAGGGGGCGGGGGCGGTGTGGACTCTCCCAAGGAAGACTGGGAAGACGCCTGCCCGTCCCAAAGCTCGATTGCTGCATGCCAACCTGGCATCTAACATCCCTCCCCTCCCCCCGGCCTAAGGCCACAGCCCCGAATAAGGAGCTGTCCTTGGGCTGTGTTTACGGAGCAAAATCCTTTTCAGGTCACCCAGTCCACATGTCTCCACCATGGGGAGATTCTCCTCAAGAAGCTTGGGCAGAGCCCTGCCCAGTCTGAACCCCTTTTCTGCATGCCAGCCTGGCATCTCTAAGGCCTGATTACATAGCTCTTAATAAGGAGTTGTGTTTGGGCTGGAATTATGGAGCAAATTTCCATGTGCTGGCCTGGCATCTAACATCTCCCTGGTCTGATTTCATAGCCGCGAATAAGGAGCTGTGCTTGGGATGGAATTACGGGAACAAATCCTTTTTGGGTCACCTCTGTCCACATGTCTCTGCCACGGGGGGACTCTACCAAAGAATTCTAAGAAGCCCCCTGCCCAAGCCAAAATGTGCCAGCCTGACAGCTCACAGCCCCCTGGCCTGTGTCCTCCATACAGAACTCCGAATAAGGAGCTGTGTTTGGGATGGGATTATGGGGCAAAATCCTTTTGGGGGCACCCCAGTCCACATGTCTCTGCCACAGGGTGCGGGGGGCGGACTCTCCTGAAGAAGCCTGGGCAGATGACTGCCCAATCTGAAGCTTGGTTTGTGCGTGACAGTCTGGCATCCCATAGCCCTCTGGCCTGTGTCCTGCATACAGAACTCCAATAAGGAGCTGGTCTTGGGATGGGATTATGGAGTAAAATCCTTTTTGGGTCAACCCAGTCCACATAACTGTCACAGGGACACTCTCCTGAAAAGCTTGGACAGATGCCTACCTGACCCGAAGCTCCGTTTCTGTGTGCCAGCCTGGCATCTCGTAGCCTCCCAGCCTGTGTCCTGCAAACATAACTCCAAATACAGAGCTGTGTTTGGGCTGGGATTGTGGGACAGTGACAGTGGCATGCTGCGGGACACCACACAAGAGGCCTCGGTACAATGAAAAACATTGTCCGAGTACCACTCGCTGAGTTCTTCCTGCTGGGAATGAGCGGAACCATTCAAGAACAGTCCTGCCCACTCCCGCAGGTGCGTCACCAACATCTCATGGTCAACGGTATCAAACGCAACCGAAAGATCTAACACCACCAACAGGGTCGACCGACTTTGGTCTAACTCTCGGCGCAAGTCATCCACCAAGGCCATGAGCGCAGTCTCGGTGCCATAACCTGGATGAAATCCCAACTGGGAGGGATCAAGAAAACCGATGTGATCCAGATGCCCCTGCAGCTGCTGGGCCACTACCCATTCAATAGCCTTCCCTAAAAAGGTAAAGTTAGAGACAGGCTAATTGCTGGCAAGGGAGTCAACGTCAAGCGATGGTTTCTTGAGCAGAGGCCGCACCACCACCTCTTTGAGGCAGCCTGGTACTTTGCCCTCCCAGAGGGAGACACTGACCACCCCCGCCAGCAACGGCCCCATTGTATCCCTGCAAGATTTCACTAGCCAGGATGGGCACAGGTCTAACTCACAAGAAGTGGCCCTAACCACACCAAGGACCCCGATCATATTGGCGGGCACCACTGACTGGAATTGATCCCACAAAACTGGACAAGATGAGGCTTTCATAACCTCCAGCTCTCCTAATGTAATAAGTGCAGCATGGAAGTCGCGGTGAATACAAGCGATTTTATCCACAAAATAGTCCACAAACATGTCACAGCGTGCCATAGATAACTCCACTCCTAGTTGGAGGGAGGCCGAACTGACCAACCCCCGCACCACCCGGAAAAGCTCCACTGGACGGGATTTAGCGGCTGTTATGAGGGCAGCGGATAGTATTTGGAGTCATGTATGCAGGACACAGGCCAGGGGGCTATGAGATGCCAGGTTGGCACGCAGAAACTGAGCTTTGGGTCGGGCAGGGGGTCTGCCCAGGTTTCTTTGTGAGAGTCCCACCATGGGAGAGAGGTACACACTGGAGTGACCCAAAAAGGATTTTGCCCCATAATCCCACCCAAAACACAACTCCTTATTCAAGGCCATGTGATCAGGCCTGAGAGATACCAGTCTGGCACGCAGTCCCCCCCGTGGTGGAGACATGTGATTGAGGGTTACCTAAAAATGATTTTGCCCCATAATCCCAGTCAAAACACAGCTCCTTACTCAGGGCTATGTATTTAGCACATGTAGGCCAGGGGGGATGTTAGATGCCAGGTTGGCACGTAGAAACCAAGCTCCTGGTCAGGCAGGGGTTGCCCAGATTTATTTGGGAGTGTCTCCCCACCATAGCGAAGACACCCAGACTGAGGTGACTTGAAAAGGATTTTGATCCGTAATTCCAGCCCAAACACAGCTCTTTTTTTGGGGCTATGTGTTCAGGATACAGGCCAGGGGAGCTGAGATGCCAGGCTGGCACACAGAAACTGAGCTCCAGGTTGGTTAGGTGCCTGCCCAGGCTTCTTGGGAGAATCCATCCTTAAAATAGTTCCTTATTCAGGGTTATTTATGCAGGACACAGGTCTGGGAGGTGATATGCCAGGCTGGCACGTAGAACCTGAGCTCCAGGTCAGGCAACCCTCTGCCAAGACTTTTTTGTGAGAGTCCCACCCCATGGTGGAGACGTGCAGACTGGGTGATCTAAAAAGGATTTTGTCCCACAATCCCATCTGAAATTTGCACAGGACACAGGTCAGGGAGACACCAGGCTGGCACACAGAAACTGATCTCTGGGTTGAGAAGGGGTCTGTCCAAGGTTTTGGGGGAAGAGTCCCCCTGTGGCAGAGATGTGGACTAGTGTGATCCAAAAAGGATTTCACCCCATTAATCCCAGCCCATACACAGCTCCTTATTTTGGGCCATGTATGCAGGACACAGACCGCGGTGGTGGTGAGATGCCAGGCTGGCAAGCAGAAACCGAGCTCCAGGTCAGGAATGGGGCTGGCTAGGTTTTTTTGTGGGAGTCCCCATGTAGCAGAGAGGTGTAAACTGGGGTGACTCAAAAAAGATTTTGCCCCGTAATCCCAGGCCTAACACAGCTCCTTATTCAGAGCGGTGTATTCAGGACACAGGCCAGGGAGGCTTTTTAGATGCCAGGCTGGCACGCAGAATCCGAGCTCCAGGTCAGGCAGGGGTTTGCCCCATCTTCTTTCAACAGAGTCCCCTGGTGGTGAAGCCGTGCAGTCTGGGGTGACCCGGAAAGGATTGCTACCTGTAATCCCAAGCCGAACACAACTCCTATTCGGGGCTATGTATTTAGCACACACCAGCCGGGAGTGGTGGTGGGGGGATGTCAGATGCCAGGCTGCCACACAGAAACCGAGCTCTGTTATTAGGGGCCATGTGACTGATTTGTGATATTTTCGTTTTATTAGTAAATATCCATTTTTGATAAAATTCTAGCTCTTTGGTATGTCTAATTTGTTAGTAACAAAACTTTATTTGTGTAAAATTTTAACTGAAAAAGTAGTTCAGTGAGAGGTTTGTCCCTGGGCTTTGTTGATTGTCATCCCTCCAGCCCCTCCCTCCTCCAAACCCTTCCCCCAAATCATTCCTCCTACTGGGAGGGGATCCTGTGCCCCCCCCGTCTACAGCAACAACTCCTCCTCAGAGACACTCTCCCCAAAAGCCAACTCGCCTCCATCCCCCCAACCTGACCCCTCCTCCCACCTCTCCTGCCTCCCAAACATACAGCTCTCCCCAAAACTCCCCCCCACATCCAGCCCCACCCCCTCTCCGTCTCTGAACATTGTGCCCCACACAGCCTCCCGCCGACCCTGCGCCCCTCAGTCTCCAACGCGCGCCCCATGGCCTCCTCCCTGGCTGGCGACTGCCACCTCCCCCATCAGCCCCGGCTCGGGCCCTCTTTACCGACTCACCGCGAGCAGCTTCCTCCTTACAGCATCCTGCTTCCAGCTCCCTCCCCCGGAAACCTTTCCAGTTCCTGAGGTGATAGGCGCCCTCTTCAGAAATGGCGCCGGCAGCGTCAGCCTCCCGCCCCTGATGGAACAGGCAGCCAGTGACCTTTAAGGTTGCCATAGTGATAGTTCACCGATGAGAGTGGGACACATGACGTCTACCCTAGAGAGGATTGGCTGAGACAGCTGGGTTTCCGGTGGGGAGGACTGAGCTCGGGGCCGGGGGGCAGGAGGAAGCAGGGTAAGAAAATGTCCCGAGAAGCAGTTTCTCACATGACACCCCAGGCTCTGGGATTGGGAAGCGGCAGCGACTCCACAGTCGGGCGGGGTGGGATGGAGAGAAGGACGAGGGTGTCTCTTCTCCAGCATCAGGGAGGATGGAAGAGGCTGGATCTCTTGGGCAGTGACTGGGATTGGGCTGGGGCTCCCAAGGCAGGAAAGGGGGGACGTTGGCTGGGGGGTCCTGGGGCAGGAAAGGGGTGGGGATAGGAAGTGCCTTGCTGAGTCAGACCAATGGTCAATCAAACCCAGCATCCTGTCTCCAACAGCGGCCAGTCTCAGTTGCTTGAAGTACCCACCAAGTCATTAAACTTGTCCAATCCTTTCTTAAACCCAGCTGTACTCCTGGCCTTGACCACCTCCTCGGACAACAAATCCCACAACTTATTGTGCGTTGAGTGAAAAAAAAACCTTTCTTTTATTTATTTTCGGTCTGCTACCTGTTAGTTTAATGGAGTGTCTTCTAGTCCTAGTAGTATTTGAGAGGGTAACTAACCATTCCCTATTAACATGTTCTGCACCACTCATGATTTTATAAACTTCTATCATATCCCCTCTCAGTCGTCTGTTCTCCAAGTTGAAGAGCCCCAACCTATCCAGCCTCCCTTCATGGGGGAGCTGTTCCGTACCCCTTATCATTTTTGTTGCCCTCTGTCCCTTTTCTGTTTCAGCTATATCTTTTTTAAGATGGAGCGACCGGATCTGGACACAATATTCAAGGTGCGGTCGCACCATAGACTTATATAGCGGTATTAAGATATTTTCAGTTTTATTCTCTATCCCTTTACGAATAATCCCTGTTTGCTTTTTTGACAGCCGCTGCACACTGAGCTGAGGATTTCAATGTATTGTCCACAATGACTCCAAGATCCTTTTCCTAAGTGGTTAACTCCTAATTTAAAACCCAGCATTATGTATGTAAAGTTTGGATTGTTTTTCCCTATATGCATCACGTTGCATTTGCCCACATTAAATTTAATCTGCCATTTAGATGCCCAGTCACCCAGTCTCGCAAGATCCCCCTACAATTCTTCACAGTTCACTCGCATTTTAACTAACTTGAATAACTTGATATCATCTGCAGATTTGATCACCTCACTCCCCTTTCCAGATCGTTAATGAATACATTCAAATTCAAATTTATTGATTTGATTTGCCTATTTGGCCATTGCAGAAGACGCAAAACATACACAAACCATATCGCAGTATCAACTAATTTTAAATATGTAACAATAAGAATTTTTAAAATAAAAATATGAAAAACAACATCTCGCCTGTAAATACTAAATTATTTGGGACTCAATTTGCTCCATAGGCCCTTAGCAAAATATATACCTTCTTAGTCTAATAGATACATGTTTACTTACCAGTAATCTGCTTCATTTTCAACTTTATAGTGTATAGTAACCACAAATAATGAGCCGCCTTCCCCGTGACTGCAATAGAGCGATCACCCAACAAGAGATTTACATAAAAATCAGAGCGCCTTCCAGGGAAAGGAGCAATCAGAGGAGAAATATATTTCTTACGTACCCCCATGTAAAAAGGACATTCCAATAAAATGTGATGTAAGGTATCAATTTGTTTTAAGTTGCATTGGCATAAACGCTAGTGGGGTATCTCTGTATCTACCCTCAACTAGAACAGAGGGGAAAGAGTTTAATCTAGCAAGAAGAAATAACCTCCTGTTCTTAAGAGTTAGACCACTATCTAAATATGACATAGGGGAATGAGTTTTATTTGCAGTCACTGAATACAGACCCAGGGCCTTACTTTCCCTAATTATTGATCTTTCTTCTTGCCAGGTATTGTCCCTCAGCCTTTCTGCTAGCAGCTTTTTTTGCTCTTTATACCCCAGAGGGGCAAAAGGACCACTGGGTTAAAGCCCAGTTGGTTTATTTTATTTACTACTAGCTTGACCCACGCATTCGGAGTCTTGTCCTCCATTACCAACTGGGACAGTGGTGCAGCAATGTTTAAAAATAGATGTAACCAGTAATTTACTGCTCCTAACCATGTCCTCTCCTGTAGGGGTGGCTATCCACATTCCGTGGCAAGAGCCACGTTACTTGCCCCAGCAGGGGCTGATTATATTGGCCTAATAAAACCTGATTGAAGTTTTGCCACATTTTTAGTTTTATCTAGTGCCCAAAGGTGCGCTCCGCACAACGTTTGGGGGATGCATTTTCAGGCAAAAGTTTGGATCTCCGGGGTAACAAAATTTCCGCCCGTCGACCTAAAAAAGGACATTAGTGCTTTATTTAGTTGTTTGGTCTTATCACTTGTAGCCTGCAATTCCATGGGCCAACCACCGTTTGCTTGGAATAGGAGACCCAGATATCTAAACAACCGTACTTGTTTGATCTCCTTGTTGTCCATGAACCATTTGTGTCTCGATGACTTGCGAGAGAAGACCACTACCTTGGACTTATCATAGTTAATTTCCAAGAAATTTTCCCTACAATAATTCCCAAACGTCTCCATAAGACGCCACAAACCAACCTGGGAGCGAGAGAGTAGCACCGCATCGGCGCAGAGAAGGCAGGGGGTACTTGTATCACTTATTTGAGGAGCATGGAAGGGTGTTGCTGAAAACTCCTCCACCATTCAAATACATGTTAAACAATGTTGGAGCTAGAATACATCCCTGCTTTACTCCCCGCCCGGTCTTAATCCTATCCGACAGGGCTCCAGCATTGTTTAATCTGGCCTTTATTGAAGTGTTCCTGTATAAGCTATTGATTAAAAATAATAATCTCTCGATATTTAATGCAT
This sequence comes from Sphenodon punctatus, assembly GCA_003113815.1. NCBI lineage: Eukaryota > Metazoa > Chordata > Lepidosauria > Sphenodontia > Sphenodontidae > Sphenodon > Sphenodon punctatus. The sequence goes on from QEPC01011446.1 coordinate 548,378, forward strand.
CCAGCTTCTGCCAGAGCCGCTCTCTAGGGACCAAATTGAACGCAGCCCTTAAGTCTATAAGCGCAGCATATAGTGCCTTACTTGTCCCAGTATACTTCTGAATTAGATGCGACAGAGTGAAGCAATTATCGCTTGTCAATCTTCCTTCCCTAAAGCCAATCTGTTCATTTTTTAATATAGCATTTACCAGAAACCATCCTTTTAAAGTTTCACCAATAGATATTTAGCATAACATTTACTGACTATGCTGAGCAAACTGATTGGCCTATAATTTTTAGGGTCTGCTGGGCAACTCTTATATATCAGGACCACTATGGCCTGACCCCATTAATTAATACATTAAACAGCACCGGTCCCAGTACAGATCCCTGGGGTACTCCACTATTTACTTCTCTTCCTTGTGAAAACTGACCATTTAGGCCTGCTCTTTGCTTCCTATCCTTCAGCCAGTTACCAATCCACAATAGGACACTGCCTCCTAGCCCATGACTTTTTAATTTCCTCAAGAGTCTTTCTCTCATGAAGGACCTTATCAAATGCTTTCTGAAAATCCAGATACGCTATATCAACCAGCTCCCTCTTATCCACATGCTTGTTCACACCCTCAAAAAATTCCAATAGATTGTTGAGGGATTACTTTCCTTTGCTTACTTCTTGCACCAGGTCCTGTGCTCAGCTTAGAACTAGAACTAAAGTAGTTCCTCCTCTTGTTGGTTCCAGGACCAGCTGCTCCAGGAAGTAGTCCGTCATGGCATCTAGAAACTTTACCTCCATATCACGCCTGGAGGAGACATTCACCCAGTCAATATTAGGATATTTGAAATCGCCCATTATTTTTGTCTTACCGATCTTAGTAGCCTGTCTAATCTCCGCTAGCATTTCATAATCCATCTCACCACCCTGGAGAGGGGGGCAATAGTATAGCCCCACTGCTATGCACTTCCCCATTACACATAGAATTTCTATCCATAGAGATTCCAGAGTACAATTCCCTTCCTGTAAAATGTTAATCTTAAAATTAAAAGGGATCCAGGGGGAAGGTAGCATGTGATGATGGGAAGCTGGGGTGGGGGGATGGGGCAAGGAGGGGGAGGCTGGGGCTGGTAGCTTTGGGGATGCGGGGACTGGGTCCGGGGGAGCTTGGGGAAGCAAACTGGAGGGCAGACTTGGGACCGAGGGGAATGGGGAGGGTGGGATAGGGAGGGGTTGCTCAGGTCCCTTTGTATTGTAGTAACTTTTAAAATGAATTTTGAAGGATATTATTGGTGCTTTGATTGTACTGATGGTCAATATTAGTTTGGTCATCTTATGTTTAATGTGTTTATAGTTAGTAAATTATTGGAGTTTTGGAAGCCCCCCTGTTCTTAGGGGACCAATACAACTGTATCTCTGTTCCCCTCCACTGTTACCAAGCTGACTTGCACTGTGTTTATTACATTTTGGAAAGACTTGGGCTGATTCAAATGGGAAAGATAAAATTGGTTCCCAACATTTCACACAGGGCTCAGACTTTCCTGGATCTACACCAGCAGCAGAGCTTGAGGAGGCTGTGGCAGAGGCTGCAGAAGGGCCTGGCGTGGGAGCCCAGTGGCAGGAACAGGTAAGAGTGGGGTGGCCGTGGGGAGCTGTTTGTAGAGGCTAAGGCTGTGACAGGCTGCAGTGCACCTGTCTAGCCAGGCTAACAGCATTTTTCAGCCAGGGCCGGCCCCAGGCATGTGCCACATGCGCGGCCGCGCTTGGCCCCGCAGCCAGCTGGGGCCCCGCACTTGCATGGCTGGGCAGCAGGCTGCAGCCAGCTTCTCCCCCAATAAGTTCTTCTTCCTTCCCTGGCTCCAGACCCCATCCCTCACCTGCCTCTCCCTCCTGGTGGCGCTGCAGCTGCAGCAGGGACACGACTGGGAGATAACGCTGTTTGTTTACAAACAGCTCCTCCCCGTGTGCTGATCAGAAGGTTGTAGCCTTGCAAAGAAGGTTCTTCAAGATGGCGCCCAACATTCTCACAACTGGGTTGTGCATGCTCACCCTATTCAAATAATAAACCACATGATGGTCTCGAGCTTCTCTAGTATAAAAAGCGCTCTCCCCTTGAGAATGACAGTTCCTTCCAACCCTTTCTAAAAATATAAGAAAAGAATTCCATGCGGGGCTGGAAGGGTGGGTGTTGTGAGAATGTTCGGAGCCATCTCAAAGACGTGTTTGCAAGGTAGCAACCTTCTGTTGCTACCTTGCAAACATTTATAAATGTTGTTATAGCCTATAGGCTGACAATTACATTTATTACTACTACTACCTTCTGTTCTTCTTCGAGTGGCTCCTCACATGATATTTTTACATGGCTTTGCCGGGTGGGGTCCATGGGCATGGATGGGGCATGCACACGGCTGCACACGCATCCCCACTCACCCACCGCTCATCCACACCCACATAGTAACTACCGTTTCCCCTGGTTGCTCCTTGCATGGGGTGAGTGGGGGGGATGAGTGGGAATGCGTGTTAGGCGGGCGCACACATACCCCCCACTCACCATGGACGCGTGCACCACGTCATTCACACGGGGCTCCCCCACCCATGAACACACAGAAATCTGCGTGTTCATGGCTGGGAGAGGCCCGTGTAAAAAGGGCCACATTCTCACAACTGTCTTACTTATACTATCTTAGGTAGGAATTTAGGATGTAAAGCAATATCTATTCTGTCTTGGAAAATAAATCTGCGAATATGGTTCTGAGATTATTATGGCTGCTATTTCACTAACTCTTCTTAATGAAGTTATTGCTAGCAGGAATACTGTCTTTAAACCCGCACCCCATAACCAGTTCATTTGCATCCCCGTATAATCAATTCACACTGCCCTGTGGGCACAAATTAAATGGTTATGGGTAGGGGCAGCGTGAATTGATTATATGGGGGGCAGGGGCGCAGATGAACTGGTTATGGGGTGGGGGCAGCATGAACTGATCATGGGGGCCCAACTGAACTGGTTATATGTCTCTTTTCATGGCATAATGTGCTTAATAAGCTAGCTGCATATTGGGTGTCTTGTGTGTGTGATAGCAGCACCTCTGGACTGGTCGCACTGCATGCGTGCACAAGGCACAGGCGGCACCGGCAGCAAGAAGCAACAGGCCCTGGAGGCCAGACTGGCTAAGCTCACCCCCTCTTCCAGTAAGGCAGTGGACGCAGTCAGTCTCTCTATGCCTGCCTCGCTGCCCGCTTGGCTGCCCCTGCAGTGGAACCACTCCTGGGGAGTGGTGGTAGACGCTTGGCTGGGGACGGGGGGGAAGCATTGTGAGGCCATGCTTCTCTATGGTTGGTTGGAGTGGTGGAGAATGGGAATCCTTCCTGTCCAGAGGGAGTAAGTTGTATGTAAATGCATACATTTGCATAATTAGGTGGGGCCTAATTATGCAAATTAGGCCCCGCACCAAGACTTCGCACATGGCCTCACAAAGCCTGGGGCCGGCCCTGTTTTCAGCCCCCCCTTTCTTCAGAAAAGGATGGAATTCTGGCAGCAGCCCCCAAGGAGTAAAGCTTGTGGCTGCGAGTTGTACTACTCGTCTGTCTGCCCGGCCAGAAACACTTTCTCTGTTCCTCTGGGTGTAGCTCATGACTCTGGCTGGGCAGAGCTGCTTTTTCTCAGTTGCTGATCTGTGTGTGATAGGATTTAGTACAGCTTCTAAATAGGTCTATGTTTTCAGTGCTGATAGCTGCCGCCTCAGGGCAGCCGTGCATGTGCCATAAATACAGTGGGTGGCCTTGGGCAAGTCTCTGTCTCTCAGCCTCAGTTTTCAATCTATAAAATAGGAATAATAATGACCTACCCCACAGGGTTTGGGGGAGGCTAAACTGGATGATTCTTGCCTTAAGGATAAGGTATTGGAGTTGAATCTGGTTAGGGAAGTTCTTGGGTTATTCCCAGAGATGGGTGGGGGAATTTGGTGGTTTGTAGCTTGTGCACAACGCCTGGAACTTTTTGCAAAAGGAGGCTCACTCACCCACCGCAGCCAGACTTTGTGTTTAAATAAAGTGGTGTTACCTTTTTAATTCTTGTCTGTATCCTTTGCTTCCTTCCATCCGAATGGACAAAAGAGGTTTAAATGGTTGTTCACTTGCCAATTGTACTAATGTGTAAAAAAATTAACTTTTATGGCACTTCTACGTTTGTAAACAAGACCCACACTGCCAGTTTGAGAGCTGGCGGAAGTATAGGGGACCCTGCGTTCTCACAGGGAGCACTCCTGGACAGCCAGCTCAGGACACCAGGGTAGATTCCCGCCGCGACCAGCAGGAGGCAGACAGAACTTTTTGGAGGATGCGTAGAGGATCTGCCCCCCAGAGCTCCAGTTCTTTGTCTGCCTCCAGACTAGCAGGACGCGGACTTGTTCAGTCCCCACTTTTAGGGGGAAATCGGAGGGATCCTGGACATCTGAGATCCTTAAAAGCTCGACTGGGAGTCCAGGGGGGAGTGAAAAGCCTCCCCTGTTCCTCCCCCCCCCCCCCCCCC
>QEPC01011446.1:565045-578979 GCA_003113815.1 Sphenodon punctatus
GGGGGGGGGGTGTAGCTATTGTTTTTAGAGAGGAATGGCCAGTTAGGAGATATCCAGTTCAGGAGATTCCAGAGGTTGAGGCCCTCCATGTGGTGTTTGATTTGGCTGAGGGCAAGCTTGGGGTGCTGCTGGTGTATCGGGCCCCTTCCTGCCCAGCGGCATCCCTTGCTGCTCTAGCGGAGTTGGCCTCGGAGGTGGCACTGAACTCCTCCAGGACTTTGGTCCTGGGGGACTTCAACGCCCATGCCGATGCCGGCCTTGTGGGAGCAGAGCGAGAGTCCATGGCCGCCATGGCAACCATGAATTTGTCCCAGGTTGTTAACTGCCCAACCCATGTGAGGGGGCATACCCTCGACCTGGTCTTCTGTTCTGGCCTTGAGGCGGGTGATCCATTAGTGGGGGGAGGTAAAGGCTATACCCTTGTCATGGATGGATCATTATCTCCTACAGGCCAGTATCTCAGCACACCACCTCCAGAAGGGGAATGGACCAGTTAGGTTGGTCTGCCCTCGGAGGCTGATGGAACCACAGTGGTTCCAAGAGGCCCTGAGGGAGTTAACCTTAGACCCTGACGGTCACTCTGTCGATGAGCTGGTCCAATATTGGAATACTTTGATGGGGGAGGCCATCGACAGGGTGGCTCCGAGACGTTCCCTGCCTCCATCTTGTCACCGCAGGGCCCCTTGGTTTACTGAGGGGCTGCGGTGTATGAAACAGGCAGGCAGGCAGGCGACTAGAGCGACGTTGGTGTCGGACTCACTCTGAATCCGATCGACTTCTCCATAGGACCCATTTGCAGTCCTATATTGAGGTTGTGAGGACAGCAAAGGAAGTTCTTTGCTGCCCTCATAGTGTCTGCAAAGTCGCGTCCAGCGGAGCTGTTCCAGGTGGTGCGGGGGCTGGTCAGTCCGGTCTCCCTCCGCCTGGACGAGGACTTTGCAGACAAGATCGCTCGGATCCAGAGTGACTTTGACACCAGATTAGGAACAGTGGGAGAAGAGCGCGAGGTTATGGAGGCCCTGTCTGGTCCATCTTCTTGGGATGGGTTTCAGGAGGTGACGCCAGCCGATGCGGTGGATGTCCTGGGGTTTGTCAGAGCCACCAGTTGCGAATTAGATCCATGCCCGTCCTGGTTGGTGAAAGCCTCCAGGGAGACTTTGGGGACGGTGCTGGCGAGGGTGGTCAACGTGTCCCTTCGGCAGGGGAGATTGTCACCCAGTCTCAAGGAGGCTGTGGTGCGCCCCGTTGAAGAAGTCATCTTTGGATGTGGACGCACTTGCCAGCTACTGACCTGTCTCTAATCTCCCCTTTTTAGGGAAGATTATTGAACGGGTGGTGGCACAGCAGCTTCAGGGTCATCTGGACAGCATTGGTTTCCTCAACCCTTTTCAGTCTGGGTTCCGCCCTGGCTATGGTACAGAGATGGCGTTGGTGGCCTTGGTGGACGATCTCCGCTGGGAGATGGACGCAGGACGTTCAACATTTCTGATCCTGCTAGATCTCTCAGCCGCTTTTGATACCGTGGACCATGGGCTGCTGTTGAGATGACTGCGAGCTCTGGGGCGGTCTGGATGGGACTGTCCTTGGGTGGTTCCATTCATTCCTCTCAGAGAGAAGCCAGCAGGTGGTGTTGGGGGCTGAAACATCTAGCCCCTAGGCCTTAAACTGTGGCGTTCCGCAGGGTTCAATTCTGTCTCCGCTACAGTTTAATGTGTATATGCAGCCCATGGGGGAGATTGCGAGAGGGTTTGGGGTGCAATGTCACCAATATGCTGATGATACACAGCTGTACCTCTCCTTTTCAACCGACCCAGGTCCTACCATCTCAGTACTTCCCCAGTGTTTGGAGGCCGTGGCGGACTGGATGTGGCAGAGCAGACTGAGGCTTAATCCCAAGAAGATGGAAGTAATGGTGGTGGGTAGGGCGAGGGAGGTATTGGCCCCCCTGGTGGGTGGGTGGTCCGCCCTCCTGTAGCCCAGCAGGTTCGGAGACTGGGAGTGTTATTGGACTCAGACCTCCACCTGGATCGACAGGTGGAGGTGGTGGCTAAAGCCGACTTCCGCCAGTTGTATCTGGTCCGGAGGCTGCGGACATACAGTTCCAGGCCCAACCTGGCCACCCTCATTCATGCCTTCATCACCTCGATGCTAGACTACTGTAACACGCTCTATGTGGGGCTTCCCTTGATGCTGGTTCGGAGGCTGCAGCTAGCGCGGAATGCGGTGACCCGTCTCCTCACGGGCACGGGTCGACGGGAGCACATTACGCCCGTGCGCCACACTCTGCACTTGCTGCCTATAGCGTACCGAGCCAGATTCAAGATGTTGGTGTTGGCCTATAAAGCCCTACATGGTCTGGGCCCTTCATATCTTAGGGACTGCCTCGCCCTCTGTGCCCCAGGACGACCCCTTTGGTCTGCCAGGGGCGCCTTCCTGGAGGTCCCCCGTGTAAAACGGGGGGCCACAATGGAGAGGGCGTTCTTAGTGGCTGTGCCGCAACTCTGGAACTCCCTTCCGGAGGAAACCCCCTTGGCCCCAGGTCTGTTGGCTTTTTGCTGAGCCTGTGGCCTTCGGAGGGGATGATGGGAGGATGAGGTAGTAGTGTTCTATAGAATTTTTAAATGATATTGTTGTTTTCATTTTTAAATTTTTTATTGTTGATAAATTTGTATTGTTGATTTTGCCTTTATAAGTCGCCCCAAGATGCCATGGCATGAGGAAGCAACTAAAAGTGCAAATAAATAACACAAATAAACAGCCCACAATAGCTCACAAGTGCTGAGAGAGAGATTAGGCCCTTGGTGTTCTCTTTTATAGTTTGCTCTAGGTGGGCTTTTTTCCTGGTTGTCAGTTATTACAAATACATGTTGCAGGGTCCCTTCATTACACCATCTTCTTTGAACATGCCAGGTGCGGCAATTAGCTGACCATTTGTTGACTTCATCTGTATCTTTATCACTTGGAAGATCCTGCCTCTCTTGCCTCAGAGCAGAGTAGGCCTCTCTGAATATGTATTAGCCCATTAAAGTTAATTGGCACTTGGGAGTTTTTCTCTACTTTCCAGTTGCTGGTCTGGTTTGCTGGGGCAAACTTCCTTCCTTCCAGCCCTCCCTTTTCTTATCAGAGATACTGGCCGTCTGGTCTTATCTTTGTCTTTGACCAGCTCATATTCTCTGCTAGAGTATGGGTTCCTGGAATCTGCCTGGTTGCTGCTTTCCCCCATAATGGAGGTCGTCAACCAAAGTCACAAGCGCAGACTCAGCGCCATTCCCTGGGCAAACTCCTAAGTGACATGGGTCCAGGAATCTAGTAGCATCAACATGTGTGTGAAGCTGTGAGGCAGCCACTCGTTCAATACCCTTCCCTAAGAAGAGAAGATTAAATTAAGTGCCACTTCAATTGATCCCCGACTGCTTTTTTTACTAATCAAAATACATAGTAACAATCAAACTCGTATACGTTCAGCACCAGCCCAAATGCCCTCGGAAGAAGTGCATGTTCGCCGGGGCGTCAGGCAAGGGTGCCTATTGGTCCCTGTATTATTTAACTTTTTTTTAAATGATGTGATCCCTTTTTTGAAAGCCTCTGATACCCATGCCCCTCGAATTGGCACGAGGAGGGTTCCAGCCCTCCTGTACGCAGATGACACCGTTTTAATTTCCCAAACCTTGGTAGGTCTCAGAAGAGTGATGCAAAGGTTTGGGAAATATTGTGATAGGGAAGGATTCAAAATTAATTTCTCAAAAACCAAAGTTATGGTAATGGAGAAGCGAGGAACTAATAAAATCCACCATTGGGTAATCGGAAGTAACCTTATTGACCAAGTGAATGCATTTAAATATCTGACAGTGATTGTTTCCTCCTCCTTGAGTTGGCAGCCTCATTTGAAGGCGGTGGCGAAACAAAGAAAGAGTTCATCGGCGGCCATCCTTAGCTTCTTTCACACCCAGAGGGGGAGGCTGGTGTTGCCAGCTTTGCGGCTGTTCAGGGCAAAGGTTATCACCCAATGTTTGCATGCTTTTCCAGTCTGGGGTCTTTCATTTTTAACAAGTTTGGAACTGATACAGAACCGGGTTCTGCAGTCCATCTTGGGAGTCCCAAGGGGAACCACCCCCAGGTGATTCTGAGACTGGAAACTGCGAGCATCACTATTAAAACTTGGGCCCGAAATATTGGTTAAGGGTGGCTTTATTTCCCCCCCAGGATAATTCCCTCCTGGCTCTGGCTGTGAAGGAAGGGCTCCACAGCTCTTGGGCATGCTTGGTGGAGGCCAAAATTAACCTCCTGGGTTTTTCTAGGGAATCTCTAGGGCATATGGGTCCTGTTGGAGCTTTTTCCCTTATCAAAAGGAGGCTGTTAGATCAGGAGCTACAAAATGAGATGTCCCTGTTATCAAATCAGAGAGTTGCCCCCGATTACCCTCTGGCTAGTTTTTCAGATCTGGGGAATAGTTATTTATACTTATGGTTGGACTTTAACCAACATAGGGTCTTTACCTGTTTCAGATGTAATGTCTATCCATCTGCTTTGCTAGGGGGCGTTACAAGGGTACCCCTAGACTTGAGAGGTTATGTCAGTTGTGTGACTTACAGGAAATTGATTCCTGTAGCCACGTCTTTCTCCACTGTACAGCCCTCAGTGGCCCAGGACAAGAGCTTTTGGGCAGTTATATCACTGGTCCGTCGGACCCTGGGACCTTGGTAAAGAGGCTTCTTAACTAAAGATTCGGCAATGTCAAGAGCTGTTGCAAGATTCTGCCAAATTTTTATGTGTTTAAGGCAAGTCCGCCTAGATAATTGTGCCTGAGGGGCTGTGTTAAAATTTTGGTTTATCAGTATGAATTTACGCTGAAATCGCATATTTACCTGTTCCATCTTTGTTACTGTACACTGTATATCTGCATATTTGTAAGTTGCATATTGTAATAGCCTTTCAGCTTCACAATAAATGAATGACTCTTGACTAACATGGGTCCAGGAATCCAACAGCATCAAGATGCGTGTGAAGCTGTGAGGCAGCCACCCGTTCAATACCCTTCCCTAAGAAGAGAAGATTAGAGACGGGGCAATAGCTGGCAGGAGAGTCACTGTCAAGAGATATTTGTTCCAGCAGGGGTCAGACACCTGCAGTTTTGAGGCAGTCGGGCACCCTGCCGTCCCAAAGGGAACCGCTGACAACCCCAGCCAGCAATGGCTCCATAGTTTCCCATGTGGGATTCGCCGCTGCGGCCTGAAATCCTTCCTCCCCATTGTCTGATTGATTAGAGCTTAGTTCCATGTTTTGGGGAATCTGCAGGCACCGCCTGGGCGGAACCCTCTCTGATCATCAGAGGCTTGTTCGATTAGCACCTCCCTGAAAGCTTGGTCAGTTGTAGAACGTATATTCCCCAATGGATCACACTGCTTATTGTGCATGAGGAATGATTTGTTCACATGACCGAGATGTTGACCATTATCAATACCGTTTGCATTACACATTTCCCCCGCCCCTTTTCAGATCTTCCACGGGAAAGTTCCCTCCGGAGAGACTGAATTCTATCAATGTGCTCTTCCAACAACACTCCAGAACCATAGTGTCCTGGGCCTTTCTTGCCAATTTTGTGTTTGTTTGTTTATTTATAAATAACTTTATATCCCGGCTTACAATTTTTAAAAATAAATATAAAACATCTAAAATACAAATGTAAAATCTCTTCAAGGGGAATGTCATAAAAGTATAAACAAAGAACGTCCCACCCTATCCCTCACCCTCCCCACCAAAAGCCTGATGGGCCAGGTCTTGCAGAGTTGTGTAAAAGAGGAGAGGTCCGGGGCCACCCAGGTCTCCCCCGGGAGAGAATTCCACAGCCTTGGTGGGGTCACCGAGAACACCCTCTTCATAGTAGCCTCCCCCCCCCCCCCGGGAGATCTAATCTGCCCTAATACGGTTAGTTACCCTAAACGGATTCCTTTGTGTTCCTGGGCCATTCAGAGACGTTGGCTAGGAAGCAATTTCCGGGCAGCTGCTGCTCCAGGAGTTTGGCACTCTGTAATTGTCACCTCCCATTCTGGGGGGGGGAATTTATTCCCTAAGTATTTACCCATTAGATCAGAAATAATTAAGCACTAAAGCAGGGGCGGGGAACCCCTGGTCCACAGGGTGATTTCCTCCAGCCCACCACCCTGATTTTATGTTGTGCGGCCTGTCGCCTGCCTCTCTGTGGCCCAGGTGGACTTTAGGGGGCCGCACAGATTCACCTCGAGCTCTGACCGAGTCAGGCCCCTGCTCCACCTCAGCAGGGCCCTTCTTGCTGAGCAGCGTGGGGGCATCCGAGCCCCTCCAGCAAGGCGATACCATACGATAATATTTATTAGGTTATTCACCACTTAAAATATAAAACATAAAATAAACATTGTAGAAATCAAATCATCGAATTATGGAGGGGAAAAAACCAGAATAAAGGGTCCATATCAAACCCAAGTTTTAAACAACAAAGCTATTATCTGTCCAAATAAATTACAGTCTTAAAAGAAACAAAAATAAACTATTGTAAAAAAGCTTTCCTCAAACGAAAAGCAAGAAGAAAATAGAGAGCCACCGCCTTTGTTTTCTCAAAAGCTTTTGAATTCAACAAAAAAATGATCTGGTGCTCTCCTGCCTCCAGCAAGCTCACTGCTCCCCGGGGAGGTTCGGGCGCTGTTGCTCCCAACCACATGCTGGTGTGGGATTGGAACAACAAAGCACTCTGCTCTCCGAGACTGAGGGATGGAGCTGCTGCCCCGAGCGTGCATATCTCTGGGTGTGCAAGGGAAGGAGCGACCATCACGCTCAGGACGTGGAGGCAGGGCTCTCACAAAAGGGGATGGATTTGGGCTCTCTCCTTGCAGATGCCGTATCCTCCCACAAACACACACACACAGACACACCCGCAAAGGGTTACTCTCCGCCACTTCTCTCCAGCGAAGAGAAACACCCAGAGTTCAACCCCTCGTCTCCAGCTCTGAACAAACTAATGTACAGCTCTTAGTTTCCAAAAGTGGCCTATTCCTACTCCTCATAATAAGGTCTGAACTTGAGGGGGAGGGTTTATCCTATTTTTTATATATCTGAAAATAAAATTTTGTTCCAAAGCTGATTTTTTTGGGTTTCAGAATATTTGTTTTCTTATCCGCCAACAGTAGCAGAAAGCACAGATGACTAACAGCTGGTAACTGCAAATGTTCCATTTTCAGCACCAAAACATACCAGCTAAGTAGAAAAGTTACTAGAAAAATCCATTTATTTATTTTCCCTTTTCTTCTGTGGTGGAGACCACCGTGTTGTGTCGCTGGGAAGAGTCCTTAAAAGGGCCCTTTGTCAGAAAGTCAAGCCATGGCTAGGTAACACAAGCCTGTCCCTATGGCAGAGCAAGAAGGTGAGGTGCTACTGTAGGATCTGAGAAGGTGGGAAATGGAGAAACTAGCCTAGGATTCTGTTCTTTAAAGCTAGAAGCAGCGAGAATTAGCAAGAGAGAGATGGATTCCCCGGCCCGGCTCTCCCCACAAGGAGACTTATAAATTAGGGGGGGGGGGCAATTGTTTGCCCTGTTGGACCCCAAATGGCAGAGCCAGAGACAGTCGCTGAGAAGATCCCAGGAGCCCTGGCCCCTGAGGTTTCCTTTCTCCCCCTGCCCTTTCCCAAGCACAGGCAGAGACCGGGACTGCTCCCATTGTCTGTCTCTGCTACCCCTTCCTGATGATGTCACTTCCCATCTCATTAATTGATTTTAATTTAAATGATTTAAAAATAATCTGCTAATTAATCTTAATTCTAATTGATTTATAATTGGTTTTTGATGTGCGGTCCCCAGCACGTCCAGGGACCATCAACGCGACAGCCCCCAGGCCCAAAAAGGTTCCCCACCCCTGCACTAAAGGCTCCTTCTAAGGGAGTCTGGGAGTCATTCCCTGGGACCTCGTTTCGGACCATTTGGGGGATCTTCCAAACGGCAATAAAAGGTGTTGACAGTGAGAACGCGCAGTGCGCAAACGTGGCCTTTTCAGCGGAAGGTCTTCAACACCGGCCTTGTGTTCAGAAATAAAATATTCAAGAGCTCTGATTTAGTAAAAGAGCAAAGAAAAAGAGACACACACACACACACACCAAAAGAAAGGATTTTAAAATGCAAACAGTTTCTCCCCCCCACCTTCCATTCTGTCTTTCACCCTGTGCCCCCCTTTTCCACACCCTAAATCTATCTTAGTTTGAGGACAGGACGGGGTTACACAACCACAAGCTGTGCGCTCGGAGGCACTCAAGCAAGAGATGGGAGGAGCTGTTTCAGAGCTGCACAGTGTGTGGGAATTTCCAGATAGACAGAACTCTTACAAACAGAAAGAACCAGATTCTGTTTCCACCCCGTCACCGAGCCAATTCCTCTAAGGGCGAATGTGAAGAAGTTGGACAGGTTGTGCTCGCAAAGTTTATGTGGGATTTGCTCCCTTAGCACTTTGTAGGGTGAGTTTCTTTGATTTGTCGGCTGCATCTGCCAGCAACTTGTTGAGGCAGACGCCGAACAGCTTTGATCCCTGGAAAAGGGCCGCTATTAGAGTGTTCTTAGCCGTGTTGTCCCCTGTCCAGGAGCGCAGCCACAGGCACCTGCGCGTTACCATGTTCGAGGCATGTGGATGCCCAGCACAGCATGTCCATGGTGGCATCCACATTAAAGAAGTAGACAAGCTAGATTCTAGCTGACAATACTCTTGTCATTTGTGGGGGGTGTGGCAGGTAGCCCTATGGAAACGACCAGGAGAAGTATGAAGTGATGGTGGTCATTCTGATCACTGCAGATACCTATTCAAAGTTCCTGCGGAGGATCACCTCGATCCCTTTGTCTGCAGGGTCTCGGGGAAAACAGTCCCCTTCAGTAGGGAAGACTGACTTTCTTGCTAGGGAAGCTACTGTTGTGTCCACCTTAGGGGTAAGGCTTCTTTGTTTTTCAGAATGAATGACGGCTTTTTTTGTTTTTCGTAAAGGAATACAGGACCTCCTGGGTTTGGTTTTGTTTAAAGGCCTTAGTTGGGTGCTGCCACTCCCCTTTTACTATCCTCTTGAAGGCTTTATCAAGGATCATGCCCATGTCCTTTGAGTGGGATTTAGAGACGTACTCCTGCTCTGACTCTTTTCCGGAAGAGTCAGAAGAGCCTTTTTAGGCTTTTCTCTCTCTCAGGGCCAGTGTTTACTGCACTTGAGCGAAGATCTGGTCCCTGTATTTGACCGGGAACTCCCTATCAGGGTGCTTAGAAGTTTCTATAATCTCTTCTGGTATCTGGCCTCTTTCCTGGGAAGATTCCTCTTCGTCATCTGCCTCCTCAGACTCCCTGGAGTCTGAGTTCTCAGATCCTGACTTCTCTTCCCCCCTATGGGGGGCAGAGATTCTTCTCTTTTTTGCTGCCCTCCTCTTAGTTGCGATTTCTGGGCCTGGGCTGGGGGTTCTTTAGGTCCTTGAGGGAGGCCAGGATTTCCTGGAGGGTTGCTAGGTGGGGGGTCTGGGGTCCCGGCTCAGGGGGATCTTACTTCTTCTGATGCCTCCGCGGCCGATCCCTCCTCACTCCAGCTTCCCATGGCCTCGGCATTTCCCGCTCCCAGTAGGCTGCTGCTTGTCCCCTCTGTGGCTGGATTAGCCCTCCGCTATGCTGTGGAGCTCTGCTCCCTGGCCGGCACTGCTGCCTGGGCCCGCTGCACTATCCCCTGCTCGCCTTGGGGTGGGGGACTGCCGAAGTGGGTTCCGGCTGAGCAGAAGCACCTGGGGGTGGTCTGAGGCATCCGCTCTCCCCGGCTCCCAAACTGGAGGAACTGGAGTCCGGGGGGGAGAAAAAGCTTCCCTGGAACAGGGGAGGCTTTTCACTCCCCCCTGGCCTCCCAGCCGAGCTTTTAAGGATCTCAGATGTCCAGGATCACTCCGATTTCCCCCTAAAAGTGGGGACTGAACAAGTCCACGTCCTGCTAGTCTGGAGGCAGACAAAGAACTGGAGCTCTGGGGGACAGATCCTTCTACGCATCCTCCCAAATGTTTTGTCTGCCTCCTGCTGGTCGCGGCGGGGATCTACCCTGGTGTCCTGAGCTGGCTGTCCAGGAGTGCTCCCTGTGAGAACGCAGGGTCCCCTATACTTCCGCCAGCTCTCAAACTGGCAGTGTGGGTCTTGTTTACAAATGTAGAAGTGCCATAAAAGTTAATTTTTTAAAACATTAGTACGATGGGCAAGTGAACAACCATTTAAACCTCTTTTGTCCATTCAGATGGAAGGAAGCAAAGGATACAGACAGGGATTAAAAAGGTAACAACACTTTATTTAAACACAAAGTCTGGCTACGTTGGGTGAGTGAGCCTCCTTTTCCAAAAAGTTCCAGGTGCTGTGCACTAGCTACAAACCACCAAATTCCCCCACCCATCTCTGGGAATAACCCAAGAACTTCCCTAACCAGATTCAACTCCAATACCTTATCCTCAAGACAATAATCATCCAGTTTAGCGTCCCCCAAACCCTGTGAGGCAGGTCATTATTATTCCTATTTTATAGATTGAAAACTGAGGCTGAGAGACAGAGACTTGCCCAAGGTCACCCACTGTATTCATGGCTCATGCATGGCTGCTCTGCGGCGGCAGCGATCAGCATTGAAAACACAGACCTATTTAGAAGCTGTACTAAATCCTATCTCACACAGATCAACAGCTGAGAAAAAGCAGCTCTGCCCAGCCAGAGCCATGAGCTGCACCCAGAGGAACGGAGACAGTGTTTCTGGCCGGGCAGACAAATGATTAGTGCAACTTGCAGGCACAAGCTCTACTCCATGGGAGCTGCCAGAATCCCATCCTTTTTTGAAGAAAGAGGGGGCTGAAAAATGCTGCTAGCCTGGCTAGACAGGTGCGCTGCAGCCTGTCACAGCCTTAGCCTCTACAAACAGCTCCCCACAGCCACCCCACTCTTAGCTGTTACTGCCAATGGGTTCCCATGCCAAACCCTTCTGCGGCCTCTGCCACAGCCTCCTCAGGCTCTGCTGCTGGTGTAGATCCAGGAAAGTCTGAGCCCTGTGTGAAATGTTGGGAACCAATTTTATCTTTCCCATTTGAATCAGCCTAAGTCTTTCCAAAATGTAATAAACACAGTGCAAGTCAGCTTGGTAACAGTGGAGGGGAACGGAGATACAGTTGTATTGGTCCCCTAAGAACAGGGGGGCTTCCAAAACTCCAATAATTAACTATAAACACATTAAACATAAGATGAGCAAACTAATATTGACCATCAGACAATCAAAGCACCAATAATATCCCTCAAACTTCATTTTAAAAGTTACTACAATACAAAGGAACCTGAGCACCCCAGACTCCTCCATGTCCCACCCTCCCCATTCCCCTCTGTCCCAAGTCTACCCCTCAGTTTGCTGCCCCAAGACCCCCAAGCTCCCTCAGTCTCAGTCCCCCCATCCCCAAAGCTACCAGCCCCCCCTCCCCAGCTCCCCATCATCACATGCTACCTTCCCCCTGGATCCCTTTTAATTTTAAGATTAACATTTTACAGGAAGGGAACTGTACTCTGGAATCTCTATGGATAATAATTCCATGTGTAATGGGGAAGTGCATAGCAGTGGGGCTCCACTATTGCCCCCCTCTCCAGGGTGGTGAGATGGATTATGAAATGCTAGCGGAGATTAGACAGGCTACTAAAATCTGTAAGACAATAATAATGGGTGATTTCAAATACTGGGTGAATGTCTCCTCCAGGCGTGATATGGAGGTAAAGTTTCTAGATGCCATGACGGACTACTTCCTGGAGCAGCTGGTCCTGGAACCAACAAGATGAGGAACTACTTTAGATCTAGTCCTAAGCGGAGCACAGGACCTGGTGCAAGGAGTAAGCAAAGGAAAGTAATCCCTCAACAACGTATTGGAATTTTTTGAGGGTGCGAACAAGCATGTAGATAAGAAGGAGTTGGTTGATATAGTGTATCTGGATTTTCAGAAAGCATTTGATAAGGTCCCTCATAAGAGACAGACTCTTGAGGAAATTAAAAAGTCATGGGATAGGAGGCAGTGTTCTATTGTGGATTGGTAACTGGCTGAAGGATAGGAAGCAAAGAGTAGGACTAAATGGTCAGTTTTCACAAGGAAGAGAAGTAAATAGTGGAGTACCCCAGGGATCTGTACTGGGACCAGTGCTGTTTAATGTATTCATTAATGATCTGGAAAGGGGAGTGAGGTGATCAAATCTGCAGATGATATCAAGTTATTCAAGGTAGCTAAAATGCGAGTGAACTGTGAAGAATTGCAAGGAGATCTTGCGAGACTGGGTGACTAGGCATCTAAATGGCAGATGAAATTTAATGTGGGCAAATGCAACGTGATGTATAGGGAATGTATAGTAGTATAGGGAAAAACAATCCAAACTTTACGTACACAATGCTGGGTTTTAAATTAGAAGTTAACCTCTCAGGAAAAGGACCTTGGAATCATTGTGGACAATACATTGAAATCCTCAGCTGAGTAGGCAGCGGCTGTCAAAAAAGCAAACAGAATGTTAGGGACTATTCGTAAACGGATAGAGAATAAAACTGAAAATATCTTAATGCTGCTATAGAAGTCTATGCTGCAACTGCACCTTGAATATTGTGTGCAGATCCGGTTGCTCCATCTTAAAAAAAGATATAATTGAAATAGAAAAGGTACAGAGGGCAACAAAAATGATAAGGGGTACGGAACGGCTCCCCCATGAAGGGAGGCTGGATAGGTTGGGACTCTTCAGCTTGGAGAGGACACAACTGAGAGGGGATATGATAGAAGTTTATAAAATCATGAGGGGTGTGGAACATGTTACTAGGGAATGGTTATTTACCCTCTCAACTACAATAGGACTAGAAGACACTCCATTAAACTAACAGGTAGCAGATTGAAAATAAATAAAAAGTATTTTTTCACTCAATGCACAATTAAGTTGTGTAATTTGATGCCAGAGGCGGTGGTCAAGGCCAGGAGTATAGCTGGGTTTAAGAAAGGATTGGACAAGTTTAATGACTTGTTGGGTACTTCAAGCAACTGAGACTGGCCGCTGTCGGAGACAGGATGCTGGGTTTGATGGACCATTGGTCTGATTCAGCAAAGAACTTACCATCCCCCCCCCCTCTCCTGGCCCAGGACCCCCCCCAGCCAACGTCCCCCCTTTCCTGCCTTGGGAGCCCCAGCCGCCCGCCCAATCCCAGTCACTGCCCCAAGAGATCCAGCCTCTTCCATCCTCCCTGATGCTGGAAAAGAGCCGCCCTCGTCCTTCTCTCCATCCCACCCCGCCCGACTGTGGAGTCGCTGCCGCTTCCCAATCCCAGACCCTGGGGTGTCATGTGAGAAACTGCTTCTCGGGACATTTTCCTACCCTGCGTCGTCCTGCCCCCCGGCCCCGAGCTCAGTCCTCCACTGCGCCTGCGCGGCGACCCCCACCGGAAACACAGCTGTCTCAGCCAATCCTCTCTCGAATAGACGTCATGTGTCCCAACTCCCATCGGTGAACTATCACTATGGCAACCTTAAAGGCCACTGGCTGCCTCTTCGGGCGAGGGAGGCGGGAAGGCTGATGCTGCCGGCGCCATTTCTGAAGGGGGCGCCTATCACCACAGGAACTGGGAAGGGTTTCCGGGGGAAGGGAGCCGGATGCTGTAAGGAGGAAGCTGCTCGCGGTGAGTCGGGGAGGAGGCCCCGAGCCGGGGTTGATGAGGGGGAGGCGGTAGCAACGGCCGCTTATAGCCGGGCATTCCCAGCCCAGGCAGGGACGGAGGCCATGGGGCGCGCGCTAGGAGACTGAGGGGCGCAGGGTCGGGGGGAGGAGGAGGCTGTGTGGGGCGGGTTCGGGGCCCAATGTCCAGAGAGGGGGGGGGCTGGATAAGCAGCCTTGGAGCGAGGGGGGCTTTGAGGAGGGCGCATAAGGGGGGGG
>QEPC01011446.1:580657-609039 GCA_003113815.1 Sphenodon punctatus
TGTTTGTGCTGAATACATACCCTGAGTAAGGAGATATAATTTGGCTGGAATTATGGGGCAAAATCCTCTTTCAGGTGATCCCAATCTGCACCTTTTTGCCATGGGGGGATTCTCATGAAGAGGCCTGACCAGGCCGCTGCCCAACCTGGAGCTCGGTTTCTGCATTCTGGCCTGGCATTTCAAGGACCCCCTGGCCTGTGCCCTGTACAAATAGTCTTGAATAAGGAGCTGTGCTTGGGATGGGATTACAGGAAGCAATCCTTTTCGGGTCACCCCAGACTGCACGACTTCACCACCAGGGGACTCTGTTGAAAGATGACTGGACAAACGCCTGCCTGTCCTGGAGCTTGGATTCTGCATGCCAGCCTGGCATCTAAAAAGCCTCCCTTGCCTGTGTCCTGAATACACCGCTCTGAATAAGGAGCTGTGTTTGGGCTGGGATTATGGGGCAAAATCATTTTTGGGTCACCCCAGTTGTCACCTCTCTGCCAAATGGGGGGGACTCACGAAAAAAATATAGACAGCCCCATTCCCGACCCGGAGCTCGGTTTCTGTGTGTCACCCTGGCATCTCACCACCACCGTGGTCTGTGTCTTGCATACATGGCCCCAAATAAGGAGCTGTGTATGGGCTGGAATTAATGGAGTGAAATCCTTTTTGGATCACACTAGTCCACATCTCTGCCACAGGGAGACTCTCCCCAAAATCCTTGGACAGACCCCTTCTCAACCCAGAGATCAGTTTCTGTGTGCCAGCCTGGCATCTCCTGGTCCCCCTGACCTGTGTCCTGCGCAAATTTCAGATAGGATTGTGGCACAAACTCCTTTTTGGATCACCCAGTCTGCACCTCTCCACCATGGGGGAGACTCTCACAAAGAAGTCTTGGCAGATGGTTGCCTGACCTGGAACTCAGGTTCTACGTGCGAGCCTGGCATATCACCTCCCAGGCCATTGTCCTGCACAAATAACCCTGAATAAGGAACTATTTTAAGGATGGACTCTTCCCAAGAAGCCTGGGCAGGCCCCTAACCAACCTGGAGCTCAGTTTCTGTGTGTCAGCCGAGCATCTCACAGCTCCCCTGGCCTGTATCCTGAACACACAGCCCCGAAAAAAGAGCTGTGTTTGGGCTAGGATTACGGATCAAAATCCTTTTCAAGTCACCCCAGTCTGGATGTCTCCACTACGGGGGGACACTCCCAAATAAATCTCGGCAAAACCCTGCCTGACCAGGAGCTTGGTTTCTACGTGCAAACCTGGCATCTAACATCCCCCCTGGCCTACGTGTGCTAAATACATAGCCCTGAGTAAGGAGCTGTGTTTTGACTGGGATTATGGGGCAAAAGCCTTTTCGGGTAACCCTCAATCACATGTCTCCACCATGGGGGGACTGCATGCCAGACTGGTATCTCTCAGGCCTGATTGCATGGCCTTGAATAAGGAGTTGTGTTTTGGGTGGGATTATGGGGCAAAATCCTTTTTGGGTCACTCCAGTGTGTACCTCTCTCCCATGGTGGGACTCTCACAAAGAAGCCTGGGCAGACCCCTGCCCGACCCAAAGCTCAGTTTCTGCGTGCCAACCTGGCATCTCATAGCCCCCTGGCCTGTGTCCTGCATACATGACTCCAAATAGCATCCGCTGCCCTCATAACAGCTGCTAAGTCCCATCCAGCAGAGCTTTTCCGGGTGGTGCGGGGGTTGGTTAGTCCAGCCTCCCTCCAACTAGGAGTGGAGTTATCTACGGCACGCTGTGACATGTTTGTGGACTATTTTGTGGATAAAATCGCTCTTATTCACTGCGACGTCCATGCTGCACTTATTACATTAGGAGAGCCGGAGGTTATGAAAGCCTCATCTTGTCCAGTTTTGTGAGATCAATTCCAGTTGGTGGTGCCCACCGATGTGATCGGGGTCATTGGAGCGGTTAGGGCCACTTCTTGTGAGTTAGACCCGTGCCCATCCTGGCTAGTGAAATCATGCAGGGATACAACGGGGCCGTTGCTGGCGGGAGTGGTCAGTGCCTCCCTCTGGGAGGGCAAAATGCCGGGCTGCTTCAAGGAGGTGGTGGTGCGACCTCTGCTCAAGAAACCAACGCTTGACGTTGACTCCCTTGTCAGCTATCGGCCTGTCTCGAACCTTCCCTTTTTAGGGAAGGCTATTAGGTGAGGTGATTAGGAGGTTTGGCGTACGGTGTCATCAATATGCGGATGACACCCAGCTGTACATCTCTTTTACAACAGACCCAGGCCCTGCAGTCTCGGTGCGGTGTCTGACAGCTGTGGGGGACTGGATGAGAGCCAATCAACTGAGGTTGAATCCTGATAAGACGGAGGTGAGTTGGTGGGTAAGACAACGGGGGAAACGGCCCCTGTTGTGGACGGGGTCTGTCCCGCATTGGTTCCCCAGGTGCAAAGTCTGGGGGTGCTCCTCGACGCGCAGCTCCGCCTGGATGCCCAGGTGGAGGCTGTGGCGAGGAGTACCTTTTGCCAATTATATCTGGTGCAGTGGCTTCAGCCATATGTTTCAGACTCTGACCTGGCCACCCTCATCCATGCTTTCATCACCTCTAGACTAGACTATGGTAATGCGCTCTACGTGGGGCTACCCATGACAATGGCTTGGAGGCTGCAGCTAGTGCAGAATGCGGTGGACCATCCCTTGGTGGGATTGGGCCGCCGGGAGCACATAACCCCAGTGCTCCGTGCTCTGCACTGGTTGCCGATAGCGTTCCGGGCCCTCTTAAAGGTGTTGGTTTTGACCTATAGAGCCCTAAACCGTCCAGGCCCTGCCTACCTGCGGGACTGCCTCACCCCCCGGGTGCTGGATCGACCCCTGCGGTCGTCCGGGGCTGCTCTGCTCGAGGTCCACCGAGTCTTCCGAGACCCACGCAGGAAAGGGCATTCTCGGTGGCTGCACCACGGCTGTGGAATTCCCTTCTGATGGAGGTGCGGCTGGCACAGACCTCCCCTCTTTTCGGAAAAGTTGTAAGACCTGGCTGTTTTGCCAGGTGTTTGGTGGGGGAGCGTGGTGGTGGTGATAAGTGTCACCCTCCTTTTGGCAGTTTTTACAAATGTTTTATATTTGATTTGATTTCTGTGTTTATATTGTAAGCTGCCCCGGGCTGCCTGATGGCAGGACGGGCAGGGTATTAAATTGAAAAATAAATAAATAAGGAGCTGTGTTTGGGATGGGGATTGTGGGCCAAAATCCCTTTTGGGTCACCTCGGTCCACACGTCTCTACCATGGGGATGGGGGGGACTCTGCTGAAGAAGCCTGAGAGAATCCCTGACCAACCTGGAACCCTGTCTCTGCGTGCACCCCTGGTCTGTGTCCTACACACACAACTCCAAATAAGGAGCTGTATTTGGGCTGGGATTATGGGGCAAAATCCTTTCTGGGTCACTCCAGTGCACACAACTCTGCCGCGAGGGACTCTTTCCCCTAGGAGCATAGGCAAACTCTTTCCTGATCCAAAGCTCGGTTTCTGTGTGCCAGCCTGGCATCTCGGAGCCCCCTGGCCTGTATCCTGAATGCAGAGCTCCAAATAAGAAGCTGTGCTTGGGATGGGATTATAGACAAAAATTAATTTCGCCTCAACTCTCTTGCCCCCCTCTCCTCCTGCCCCGTTTGACCCCAAAACCTCCGTCCTTGGCTCACCCCTACTATCCACTACCTCCGCTCCTGCACCTGGGCTGCTGAACGCCTCTGGCGCAAATCCCGCTCCCACCCTGACTTCTGCTATAAATTCTCCTTCTCTTCCGCTATCTCCCTGGCGAGGCAACAGTACTATGCCTCCCGGGTTGAATCCTACTCTCGTGACCCTCGCCGCGTCTTCTCCACCTTTTACTCCCTTCTCAAGCCCCCCTCCACCCTCTTCCCTTTCTGCTCAGGATCTCATGTCATTCTTCACCTCAAAGGTTGACAAGATCCGCAAGGACATTACTTCCCACCCATCTCCTCTCCCCGCTCCCTCACCACCCCTCTCTCCTCTCCTTTCTTCCTTCCTCCCTTGAGGAAATCTCTTTGCTCTATTCCTCCAACCCCTCCACCTGCCCTCTCGACCCAATCCCCTCCTGCCTCCTGACCTTCATTGCTCCCACTGTTGCCCCCCTCCCCTTTTACATGTCATTAATCTCTCCCTCTCCACTGGCTCCTTACCCTCCACCTTCAAGCATGCCACAGTCTCTTCCATTCTCAAAAACTCCACCTTCGACCCCTCTAGTTACCAGCCGGTCTCCCTCCTACCCTTCGCCTCTAAGCTTCTGGAGCGTGTTGTCTACTTCCGCTGCCTGGATCTCCTCTCTGCCAACTCCTCCCTGGACCCTCTCCAATCTGGCTTCCGCCCCCTTTACTCCACTGAAACTGCCCTTGACAAGATCACCAATGATCTACTTGTCGCTAAATCTAAGTGGCTCAACTCCATTCTTGTCCTCCTTGACCTCTCTGCTGCCTTTGACGCTGTCGACCACTCACTCCTACTGGACTCTTTTCACTCCCTAGGCTTCTGCGGCTTTGTCCTTGACTGGTCTCCTCCTACCTCTCTGACCGCTCCTTTAATGTGTCTCTTCCCAATTCCAACTCCTCCTTCCCCCTCTCGGTTGGGGTTCCCCAAGGCTCTGTCCTGGGCCCTCTCCTCTTGCTACACCCTGTCCCTTGGCAAGTTCATTGCCTCCCACAGCTTCCAATATCACCTCTATGCTGACGACACTCAACTCTATCTCTCCAGCCCCCTCTCTCTCCCGTTCTGTCCAAGCTCACCTCATCAACTGTCTCTCTGATATCTCCTCCTGGATGTCCCAACGTCAGCTCAAGCTCAACATGGCTAAGACTGAACTCCTTATCTTTCCTCCCTTCCCTTCCTCTCCCTCCTCCCTGTTCATCCTTATTGATGACATCACCATCCGTCCTGTTCCCCAAGCCCATAGCTTGGGCTTCGTCTTCACCTTTCCTTTAAACCTTCGTGTATATTAGATTGTAAGCCATAGGCAGGGACCACGTCTATCGTATTGTTCTGTAAAGCACCAGGTACACAACAATACAAGTGCTTATAATAATAATAATAAATAATCCCAGTCCATATGTCTCTGCCTCAGGGGGACTCTCCCCAAGAATCTGGGCTGACCCCCCTGCCTGATCCCAAGCTTGGTTTCTGCATGCCAACAGCCCCCTGGGGGGGCTGGGGAGATGGCATGGGGGGGGTCCTTTGGTGTGTGGGGAGTTGGTGCAGGGGGTCACTTGAAGTGGAGGGGATGTAGGGAGCCAGAGTGGTGTGGTCATTTGGGACTCGAGGGGATGTATGGAGTCAGGGTTGGGGGTGTATTTGGGGCCATGGGTGGTTCAGGGAGCGAGGGTGGAGGGGTCATTTGGGGAGGCAGGGTCGGGAGGTAATTTGAAGTCATGCGGGGTGCAAGGCCAGTGCGGGGGCAGTCATTTGGGGCTGTAGGCAGTGCAGGGAGCCAGGTTAGTAGGGATCATTTGAGGCCAGGGGCCATGCATTGAACCAGGGTGGGGGAGTAATTTGGAGCCATAGGGAGGTGCAGGGAGCTGTGGGGGGGGGGGGGGCATCATTTGGTGCATTCCCCTTTCAAAAACCATGGAAATCCATATACTCATAAATCCTTTGGGTTAAGATAGACGTTAAGGCCCTTACAAATTCCATCATGCTCCAAAAAGCCTAGAAATTGTAGGTTAAGGCTCCTAACTTTGTGCCATGTAAACAGTGAAGACATTGTACAGTCTTGCATATTGTGCTCGCTTACAACTTAGGCTCCATGCACCCACACTTTGCCTTGGTCTTTCAGCCCCAATTCTCTTCCTCTGCCTCTTGGGGACAGTGCTATATAAATGTTTCATAAGAATTTAAAGTAGGGTACATACTGAAATTAATAACATGGGATGCCCATTGGAAGGAATGGAGGCAACAGCAATGCCAACTTGGAAATAAATCCTGTTGCCATTCACAGATCCCTTTAAGTGGTTGTAAAAGAATACAGCGGAGCTGCATCTTTGGGGGTGGGGAGAGGGTGTGGTATAATCTCTAAGGCACCAGGGAGAGTGGGTGGAATGACTGGGAGGAACAGGGATAGGGTACAGCAGCAAGGTACTGGGTGGAATGAGAGGAGAAATAACTGATTCTGAAGAGGGATAGGATACTGTAGGGAGCACTCCGATCATTTCACCCAGTTCCCATAGCTACCTCCCTCCATGTAGCTCATTGTATTTCCCAGTACTCTTGGGTTCTCTGGCAGGGGACTGTGGGTTAGAGGGGGGGCCCAAATGACCCAGACCAATGAGTGGGTACACCCCACCCTGCTTCCCTACATGTCCTGTAGTCCCCAGTGGCCACCCCGCACTGTCTTTCTGGACATCCTCACTCCAAGTGACCCCGTGCGTCAATTCCTCCCCAGCCCCCCGGCAAGTGACCCCCATTCCAGCTCTCCAGCCCCCGCCCCTCGAATCAAATGACCACACACACACATCCTGACTCCAGGGGCTGTGTATTCAGGACAGTTCAGGGGGCTTTTAGATGCCAGGCTGGCACGCAAAAACCAAGCTTAGAGTCATGCAGACTTCTTCACGAGTGTCTCTCCATGGCAGAGACACATGGACTGGGGTGATCCGAAATAATTTTCTGCCCCTTAATCCCATCCCAAACACAACTCCTTATTCGGGGCTGTGTGTTCAGGATACAGGCCAGAGGGTGTGTGAGATGCCAGGCTGGCATGAAGAAACCAAGCAATGGATCCAGAAGGGGTCTTCCTATGCTTCTTGGGAAGAGTTCCCCAATGGTGGAGATGTGCAGACTAGGGTGACCCAAAAAGGATTTTCCCCACAATTCCAGCCCAAACACAGCTCCTTATTTGGAGTTATGTATGCAGGACCCAGGCTGGGGGTATGAGATGCCAGGCTGGCACACAGAAATGGAGCTTTGGGTCAGATAGGCATCTGCCCAAGCGTCTCACGAAAGTGTCCCTGTGACATAGTTATGTGGACTGGGTTGACCCAAAAAGGATTTTACTCCATAATCCCATCCCAAGACCAGCTTCTTATTGGAGTTCTGTATGCAGGACACAGGCCAGGGGGCTATGGGATGCCAGGCTGTCACATAGAAACCAAGCTTCGGGTTGGGCAGTCGTCTGCCCAGGCTTCTTCAGGAGAGTCCACCCCCACCCCCCATGGCAGGGACATGTGGACTGAGGGTGTGTGAGATGCCAGACTGGCATGAAGCAACTAAGCGACAGATCCAGGAGTCTTCCTATGCTTCATGGGAAGAGTTAAACAATGGTGGAGACGTGCAGACTGGGGTGACCCGAAAAGGATTTTGCCCCGTAATCCCAGCCCAAACACAACTCCTTACTCGGGGCTATGTATTTAGCACACAGAAACTAGGCGGGATGTTAGATGCCAGACCGGCACGTAGAAACGGAGCTTCGGGTCAGGCAAGGGTCTGCCCAGACTTCTTCAGAGAGTACCCCTGTGATGGAGACATGTGGACTGGGGTGACTCAAAAAGGATTTTGCCCTGTAATCTCAGCCGAAGCAAAGCTCCGTATTTGTCGCTATATAATCAGGCCAGGAGGTCTGAGAGATGCCAGGCTGCACACAGAGGTTCAGGTCGCCAGGGATCTGGACGGGCTTCTTCGTGAGAGTCCCCCAACTCCCATAGCGGAGATGTCCAGCCCAAACACAGTTCCTTATTTGCGGTATGTATTTAACACACACAGGCTAGGCGGGATGTTAGATGCCAGGCTGGCACGCACAGAATTCGAGCTCCAGGTTGGGCAGGGGTCTGGCCAGGCTTTTTTAGAATAGTCCCCCCATGGCAGAGACGTGTGGACTAGAGTGACCCAAAAAGGATTTTGCCCCGTAATCCCTTTCCAAATACAGCTCCCTATATGGAGCTATGTATTCAGGACATGGGCCAGGCTGCCACGCAGAAACGGAGTTCTGGTTCAGGTAGGGGTCTGGCCAGGCTTTTTTTTTTTTTAATACCCCCACCCACCCCCCAAAATGGCTGAGACGTGTAGACTAGAGTGACCCAAAAAGGATTTTACCTTGTAATCCCAGCCCAAACACAACTCCTATTTGGGGCCATGTTTGCAGGACACAGGCCAGGGGGGGATCTTAAATGCCAGACGGGCACACAGAAACAGTGGTTCCGGTCGGGCAGACATCATAAGAACATAGGTATTGCTATACTGGGTTAGACCAATGGTGTTGGGAGAGTCCCCCCATGGAGGAGATGTGCCTCCTTTTGGAATGACCCAAAAATGATTTTGCCCTGTAATCCTGAAAATGATTTTGCCCTGGCTGGGATTACACGGCAAAACCATTTGGGGATCATCCCAGTCTGCGCCTCTCTGCCTCGGGCGGGGTGTGTGTGTGTGTGTGTGGCTCTCCTGAAGAAGCTGCCAGGCCCTTCCCCTCCACTCCTCAACTTGCAAATCTGGAAAATTTAATGAATGGACCTCTAACTACACCAGAAGCATCCATCCCCACCCCCCCACTCCCAAGGTAGCAGCAGCCTGGTCACTGGGGGTGGATGGGTCATGAAACATGAGACCGCTAAGGCTGTAATGGGTCGCGCTGCCCCTGTGGAGCCAGGATAACAGCATTTTTCAACCCCCTCCTCCGTCAGAAAAGGATGTCGTTTTGGCAGCCCCCAAGGAGTAAAGCTTGTGGCTGCGAGTTGTACTACTCGTCTGTCTGCCAGGCCAGAAACACTTTCTAAGTTTCTCCGAGTGCAGCTCAAGGATCTGGCTGGGCAGAGCTGCTTTTTCTCAGCTGCTGGTTTGTAGCTAGTGAACGGGATCTTGTGCTTTTTGGATAAGGAGCCTCACTCACCCACCACAGCCAGACCTTGTGTTTAAACAAAGTCGTGTTGTCATTTTGACCCGTATCTCTGGCCTCGGCTCCCTTACACCCAAAAGGACAAAAGCTGTTGAAACGTTCTTTCACTTGCACATTTGTACAGATGAAACCTAACTTGTATGGCATTTCTGCTTTTGTAAACAAGAACCGCGCTGCCATCTTGGGAGATGGTGGGACTATGAGATGGACGCACATTTTACCTTTGCACTGGGCCCCACAAATTTTAAGGACAGTCCTGTTGCCCAGAGCCCCTTCCCACTCCATTCTTACTCACTCAGAGAATTTCCTTCTTTGCTGGGCCCTTTGCAAGTGGCCTGAGCCCCAGTAGGAAACTTTCAGAGTGGAGGGGGCAGAACGTTGATCCTGGTTTCCCCTCATCTGCTCTGAACACTTCCTAGCAGCGTTCAGGCCCTGTGAGGCAGTGGCTCAGGTCAGCAGCTCCCCCACAACCAGCCAGAGCTGCAGGGGGGTAGGACCCCAAATCCGAGGGGGATTTGATTATTAAGGAGAAAATGAGTAAAGCAGGGTGAGAGGGGATTCATGTGACCCCCTCAGGCAGGCAGGAAGGGGAGGATCCCGAGCCCCAGAGGGGAGGAGGCTGCTCTCAGTCTCTCTCTGTCCATTCTTCCCGGGGCAGAGCTGCTGCCTCCAGCTGGGCCTGAGTGAGGAGAGAGAGAGACTGGATCCCAGGTGTGCCCTGCTCAGATGGGGAATGGCTTAGGCTGCCCAGGGGGAGCGGGGAGAGATCAACCTCATTACGGGAACCCTTTGCGCTGGGGCTGTGTCTCTTTGCAGGGGTGGCTCAAAGGGGAGATGGAGGGGGGGCAGGAAATGCTGGGGGGATCATGCAATGGGGGGATTGCTCTGTTTGCACAGACCAGGTTACCGTGGGGAGCGGGGAGCATGTGTGGGGGGAGAGGGGCAGGGGGTAGGCAGTGTGCCTGTGTTTGTAGGGGGAGGATGAAGCATGTGTGGGGAAATCGGGCAGGCAGGGAGGTGGGGTGTGCAAGCTCTGGCATAAGGCAGGAGGCATCCTGGGAGGGAGGAGGTGGGGCTGGAGGCTGAGCCAGGGAGGTGGAAACTGAGGCTGCCAAGGCAGGAGTGCGGGAGGGAGGGAGGGAGTGGGAGGTGGGGGGCAGATGAGAGCTGGGGGGTCCTGGGGCAGGAAGGGGGAGCCAGGGAGCAGGCAGCGTGTAATAGGGAACTGGGGGGCAGGGGGGAAGGGACAAGAGGGGAAGGCTGGGGCTGGCAGCTTGGGGTGAGGGGGAGACGGTCAGAGGGAGCTTGGGGGCCTTGGGGCAGGGAACTGGGAGGGTTGAGGCCTGGGGCAGAGAGGAATGGGGAGGCTAGGACGAGGAGGTGGCCAGCTCTCAGGCCACTTTATATTGTTATAGCAATGTACCTGGCACTGTACAATGAATAGTTAGACAGGTCCCTACCCCTAAGGGGCTTACAATGTAAGAGACAAGGGATGGGGAGAGAAGGGAGAGGTGAACAGCGGGAGAGACGAGTACATTCATGAGGTTGAGAAGTGGCAGGCGCAGCGGTGGGGGCAATTGCCGTTAAGGGAGATGAGAGGGGATGGGGGCAAAGGGGCAAGTGGAGGGGTTGGATGAAGAGAGGAGGGATGTGACTTCATCAAGAGAAGCTGGGGAAGAGAAGAGAGGCAGGAGGGGAGGGAGGGGGAACAGCAGGGAATGAAATGGGGGAGGGAGAGGGTTGAGAAGCAATAGCAAGGTGAA
This sequence comes from Sphenodon punctatus, assembly GCA_003113815.1. Lineage (NCBI taxonomy): Eukaryota > Metazoa > Chordata > Lepidosauria > Sphenodontia > Sphenodontidae > Sphenodon > Sphenodon punctatus. The sequence goes on from QEPC01011446.1 coordinate 591,269, forward strand.
GTTTATCAATCTTGATGAAGAAGGAGGGAAGATCCTGTGCAGAGAGCAAGGAAGGTGGGGGGGCGGGGGGGGGAGGACAGGGAGGCTTCAGGAGGGAAGCAAATGTTGAGAGGAGACGGCGGGAGTGGGATTTGATTAATGTGGAGTAATCGCTGTCTTTGGCCAGGGAAAGGGCATCACTAAATGCAGAAAGTGCAAACTTTAAGTGCAGGAAGTCAGTGAATTCATGAGACCTCCGCTGGAGGTGCTTGGTGGCTCGAGAACAGGATCTGAGGTGGTGAATGTGAGGGTGAGCCAAGGACGGGGGCTTATGCGACAGATAGGATGGGACAAGAGGGGATCAAGGGGAGTCAAGGGCGGAGGGAAGGGACGAGTTGAAGGCAGAGACGGCAGAGTCCAGGCAGGTGGTGGAGGAGACAGATGAAAGATGGGGGGAGACGGAGGAAACAAATTCAATAGGGTCAGTGGATTGAAGGTCACGGAAAGAGCGAGAAGTTGAGGAAGTGAGAAGGGGTGAGTGGGAAAGACGGAACGAAGTAAGGTGATGGTCGGAGACAGGAAGGGCATCAAAGGAGAGATCCAAGAGAGAACAGTTTTTCAATAAGTCAAGGGAGTGGCCATCAAAGTGCATCGGACAGTCAGTCCACAGGTGAAGGTCAATTGAAGAGGTCAGTGAGGGGAAGCAGGAAGCAGCAGGCTCAGAGGGGGTGTCCACATGGATACTGAAGTCTCCACGAATGAGGGTGGGAATATTGTCACCAGAAAGGAAGAAAGGAAGCCATGCATCAAAGTCAGACAGAAAAGAGGAGGGGGAGTCTGGGGGGCGGTAGATGACAGCAACACAGAGGTGGAGGGGGGAGTATAGACGAATGCAATGGGCTTCAAAGGAAGAGGGAGAGGGAGGCGCAGTGAGGGATTGGAACTGGAAAGATTTGGTGAGGAGCAGGCCAACACTGCAACTACGGCCCTGAGAGCGTGATGAGCAGGGGAAGGTGAGACCACTAAGGCTGTAACGGGCTGCGCTGCCCTTGTGGAGCCAGGATAACAGCATTTTTCAACCCCCTCTTCCCTCAGAAAAGGACAACGTTTTGGCAGCCCCCAAGAAGTAGAGCTTGTGGCTACGAGTTGCACTACTCATCTGTCTGCCAGGCCAGAAACACTTTCTCCATTTCTCCGAGTGCAGCTCAAGGCTCTGGCTGGGCAGAGCTGCTTTTTCTCAGCTGCTGGTTTGTAGCTAGTGAACGAGATCTTGTGCTTTTTGGAAAAGGAGCCTCACTCACCCACCACAGCCAGACCTTGTGTTTAAAGAAAGTCGTCTTGTCTTTTTAACCCGTATCTCTGGCCTCTGCTTCCTTACACCCAAAAGGACAAAAGCTGTTGAAACATTCTTTCACTTGCACATTTGTACGGATGAAACCTAACTTGTATGGCATTTCTGCTTTTGTAAACAAGAACCGCGCTGCCATCTTGGGAGATGGTGGGACTATGAGATGGACCCACATTTTAGCTTTGCGCTGGGCCCCACAAATTTTAAGGACAGTCCTGTTGCCCAGAGCCCCTTCTCACTCCATTCTTGCTCACTCAGAGAATTTCCTTCTTCGCTGGGCCCTTTGCAAGTGGCCTGAGCCCCAGTAGGAAACTTTCAGAGTGGAGGGGGCAGAATGTTGATCCTGGTTTCCCCTCATCTACTCTGAACACTTCCTAGCAACGTTCAGGCCGCTTGCAAAGGTGTTGCCTCTAGAGTTAGGCCCCAGTGGGGCTCAATTGAGTCCGTTCCCCTGTGGTAGCTACACTCCTGGGGAAAGTGGCAGCCCTACCTTCTGAGATGACTGTTCTAGGAAACTCCCAATCCCTGTGTGAAATGAGGGGGTCTGGATACAATGCCTGTTAGGGGCTGGATTTGGGGCTGCTGCTCTTCTTTTTTTTTTTGGCAGAATAACATTTGGAACTTAATTTTCTAACCTATAGTTTAAGGCCTCAGTTCTTTTGACAGGTTGTTCAGGAGCCGTTGAGCAAATGCACAAGGAAAATCAAGGGTGTGAGAAGTACTGCAGGGGAGAAAGGGTTGCTCTGTGCTTGCCTGGAGAAACCAGTTTGACTCTTTCTGGCTGGAGAATTCAATTCATTGTCACCATTGATGGCTTGCACGTCACTCCCTCCTGACTTAGAGCTTTGCTGGGAACTAAGCCCTCCATCCTCACTCCTTTACCTTCCCAGGAAGGACCAGGCTGTCCATCTCTGCATGCTTGTGTTGCTGGCTGAGGTTGTAGGACTGTATTTCTGCTTTTCAATGGGGTCAAATACAATTTGGGAACAGTAGCCCTGAGCAGAAGGCACTGCTGGTGGGAGCAAATCCTGAGTGAGGCTTGTTGTTCCAGATGGCGGTGACCTTTGAGGATGTGGCCGTGTATTTCACCAGGGAGCAGGGGACCCTGCTGGACCCAGAGCAACGAGCCCTTTACAGCAACGTCATGCAGGAGAATTATGAGAATGTGGCTTCGTTGGGTAAGAATCCTTCCCTACTCTTTTCCCCCGCTACTGATGGGATTGTTGTAAACATAGAGAGGGGGTGGTTGCCATGTTGGTCCCAAACATGGAAGATGGAGACAAAGTAGTTGAAGTAAAATAATCAGTTTTTATTACGGATGTCTGCTCTCGCCATAATCCTGATCTCCCCTCCTCTCCTAAAAACTGCAAGACTTGGCTGTTCCATCAGGTGTTTGGCAGAGGAGATGGGTAAGGGGAGGGGAATGGGGGGAATGATGTGTTTTTATAGTTTTATATTGTGTGGATCTATGCTGTGAGCCGCCCCTCTGGCAGGAGGAGTGGGATATTAAGAAAAATTTAAAGAAATAAATTTAAATAATGCAAACTGCATAGTATATAACAGTAATATATATATATATATATATTAGTGTGTGTATATATGTGTATATATGTATGTAACAGTATAAAATCCAAAAATAAAACTGACACAAAATCATGGTTAAACTAATCCCCCCTTTATCATAAATGTTAGGAGCTATGAATGGGATGAATTCTAGAACCATTTATGCTTCCTGTCACATGCTACCAAAAGGGAGAATATTGTCAGCGATTTCATAGTAGGCTCTCTTCAAGTTAAAAGATAAACAATATTTTGTTCAGATGAGAGAGCGGTCTATGACTAAGCAATGCCTCAATCCAAACCGCTCTTAAATCTGCATAATATGGACATACAAACAAAATATGCTCTATATCTTCAATTTCGTTAGAGCAACAAGTTCAGCATCTTTGGGCATAATCAATATTGACCGCCCTGCCTATTGTAAGTGGCGATTCCAATAATTGCAGTCACACCAAGGTTAGCATTCTGTGTAACTGGAAGCTTTTTATTCCTATCAGATAGCTTTCCAGCGAAAAAGCAGACTTTCCCAGATGGTACAAGGACGCTATTTCATTAGCTGTGTCATTAGCCAAATCCTTCTGGCCTGAAATATCCAACACCCTTTCTCGTAGAGTGGGGACTATAGCAGCTTTGGGTAGTGACAAGCAAAAGGAGGGAGAAAGCCCAATCCTGTTTAGGAATAGCGCGGTCTCTCTCCACCACGCGTGCTGCTTACTACCTTTATGGCTGTATTGCTCTACCCAGCATTGATGGGGTAAACGGGACAGATCCAAGCAATGAACTTTATCCCAGTACACCAGGGTCCTGATCGTAGCTGAAACCACTACCGAATGGAGCCCTGTCTCTGAGCACAACAGAGCAATCGTTGTAGCCTTTGAGACCCCCAATACACCTCTAATTTTGTTTTGTATCGCCTCTGTTTCCTTGTTGTAAGATGAAAAACATAATTCTGCCCCAAACAGAAATTGGGTTGGAGGTTTGGCCCTAAAACTCTCCCAAGACAGTAGGCACGCTCGGGCTCTGAGCACTTCTATAGAATTTTAATAAACCCACAGTAGTTGAAGTGATCTCTTTTATTGGAACGACTGTAGTTAGGGAGATTATGCCAATTTTGGGCCACACAGGGCCCTTTCTCAGGCAAGTAAAAAGTCAGAACTCTAGTCAGGGACTTGTGTTCCCTGAGTTTTCCCCATTAGTGCTGTGGCAAAATGCCTGTAGGGGGTGCTATACAGCTGAGACACCCACCTCACTGTGTTTCTCCAAATCTCTGACCAGGGCTTCCCACAGCTGGCCAGAGATTTGGAGAAACACAGTGAGGTGGGTGTCTCAGCTGTATAGCACCCCCTACTGGTGTTTCGCCACACATGGTGGCAGTGGTGGGATCACCCAAGCAGCCAGATAAGCACACACAGGTGGGATAGGATCCACCAGCAGTTTTCTTTCTGAATTGGAGTTTTGGAAAAGCACCCACAGAACAAAGGGGGGCTTTGGAAATAAACCTTGAGCAATCGAGTCCTTGAATTTGGCTTCGGGGCGACTGGATAGGGCTTAGATAAGCAGTGCAAGAACCCAGAATTGTATGAGTTCTGGAACCCAGGGAAGTACCCTGCTGGGATTGCCCAAAGGGCTCCATAGACTCACTAAAGCTGACCTCGTAAGAGAGGCCCAGAGGAGGAATCTCCCAGCAGAAGGGCTGACCAACGAGCGGCTAAGGCAGCAAATAAAGAACTTTGAAATGTCTGAGCCTGCTCAGAATGCCGATCCAGAGTCTGGAGCCGGAGCAACCTCTTTCCTCGGGACTCCTGGAGCGACCCCAGAACAGCTGGACCTGATCCGGGCGCAGATCCGCCTCAGAGAGAAGGAGTTCATGGACCGGGAGCGAGAGGGAGAAGACGGAGCGAGAGAGAGCCGACAAGGAAGCTCAGCGCCAGCATGAGAAGGAGCAGCGAGAGCACGAGGCTGCGAAGCACCAGTGGAAGTTGGATGCCCCCCACAAACTGACACCAAAGGACTTCACCCCTTTCAAAGAGGGAGACAACCCCGAGGTGTTCCTGAGTGTTTTCGAAAAGCAGGCTCGGAGATGGAACTTGAGGGAGGATGACTACATGCGTTATTGAAAAGAAATAAAAAGGGTTCTACTGCCTTTCTGCACCCTAGTGAAGCAGGCCCTTTTCTAAAAGGGCTTCAGCTGCTTTTCTGCACCCCGGGTAAAGCAGATCCCTTTTAATTCTCTCGAGACCGAGTGAAAATACTACTGTTGAGAGGGTGGGGAATTACTCCTCTGCTATTTCTAATAATGACTCTTTGTTCAATCAAATAGATCTTTTATTCAATGAGCAACACAATTTAACATACCAATTATAAATGAAGCATTTGCACCCTTAACATATACTCCTTCACCTACTCTTGACTACTTCAAACACATAGAAAGTATGTATTCTTACGTGATCAGAGGTCCACGGTCTGGTCCCGGAAAGGAGGGCAGGAAGGGGGCCCAAAAGCCTTGAGAGAGAGAGCCTAGCTGTGGAGCAAGTTGCAGAACTTCCTAGGGAGAAGTTCCAAAATGGGCACAATCACCGAGCCTGTCGGCGCTCAAAGAGCTAGCGAAGCAGGTACCGTGAAAGGCAACTTCTCTATCTGGGGCTAGCCTTTTTATCCAGTGACTTCCTTATGATTATCCAGAGTGCGGGGTTGTCAGTGCTAAACCTGTGGAGCATTCTCATTGGTTGCTTAGATCTGGGGTACCTTCTATTTGGCCATTGGCTTAGGGGTTGCCCTGACCAAAAGGGTCCTACCCCTCCTCCTTCTGGAGGGAGGGCCTGACCCCCTGGCCCTGAGCACCCCACAACCCCCCTTGGAGGCACCTTATTGTCTGACCAAGTCATCTTGTTTTCCTCTGGTACCATTTGGTTCTGTTATCAGCCTCTGACCTTTCCCTGTTCTCGGTGTCCCTGCAAGTTATAAACTATTCAGATTTGCTTGGGAACACAAGGTCTCTGCTTTTTCTCAGGCACCTAATAGACAGGAATATTGCCTCCTTCACACCAGTTCACATACTATCCTATAATTTACTTCCTCTCTGACTGTTTGACCGTTTACTCCTCACACATTTGTTCCTTATCTAAGTCAATGAATCAATGCATATGCTAGCTAATGTCTTAATTAACTTACAACATTCTACAAAATCTTAAAAGTAAAAACCAACTAATACCTTACCTAACTTAACCTTCTATGTAATCTTAAATGAACACAATGGCTTACACAAAAGTTTCATTCAGTTACAATATCCTAATTATACATCCAGTGTACTTTGGTTACATTTCAGCAAAAAAATAGGTTACAGTAGCATTCAATGTCTGTTCTGGCATATTTGTGTCAAAATAACCACTTTTGCTTTGGTTACGTTGTAGCAAGGAAATTGGCATCTTTGTTGGGCCAAAATCATATCACAACAGTATGTGGCTGGCTTGGTTACGGGGACCATGTCAGTGATCCTTGATAGCTTGCCCACTGAGTCTGCTAACGATTATCCTGCTTTTAAAGGAGCCATGCTCAAGCGCTGTCAGCTGGGCCCAGCTCATTTCAGGAAGAGGTTTCGCACACTGCTTCCTCAGTCAGGGCAATCTATGACTGAGTTTGGGGCCCAAGTAGTGGAAGCCCTGGGAAAGTGGGTGGCTGGAGCCAAAGCAGAGACCCGGGAGCTGGTGTTGGATCTTATGGGACTGGATCAGTTTTATTTCCGCTGTCCCCAGGAGATCAAGCACTTAGTGAAAGATAGGAACCCCAAAACAGTCAGCGAAGCTGCTGAGGTTGCTGATCAGCTGCTGCTGAACAGGGATGGGATAAAGAAAGATACTACCTGCTTTGGGAAGGATCAGAAAGGGATCCAAAAAGGTGGGAGGGGGGATGTACCCCACCTACTGACCACAAAAGTTCCCCTAATTCGGCAAAATCCCCAAATTTGGATAGGGGGGCTGCTACAGCTGTGGGGAGCTGGGCCACTTTAAGGCCAAGTGCCTGAAGCTGCAGAGCTCACAGAAGCCCACCCACCGAACAGCAGTTGGGAACGCAGGGGAGGGAGCTCCGAGCACCCCTGGGCATCACATCCCCGTGCACCACGTAAGCGCATATAAGATAAGGAATGCCGGGGAGATGGCGGATTACCTCAAGGATGAAGTGATTGTGAAAGGGAGAACTATTATTGGGGAGATAGAAACGGGGGCGCTGGTGTCTCTGATTAGCGCCTGGTCTCCCCCTCAGATTTACTTCCAGGAAAGACCTACTCCATTAAACCAGTGGGGTACCCGCCCTTTGAGGTGCCCGTGGCCCACCTGCCCATCGAGTGGAGGGGAAGGGGGACATGTTTGGACATTGGGGTGATGAAAGAGGCCCCTGCCCCGATTCTGATCAGGAAAGATATTATGGGGCCTTGCAGGGTGTCGGCTATAACCCGGAGTCAAAGCCGGGGGGCAGAAGCCAAAAGTGAAAAGACCTCACAGGGATGGGGGGAGCAGTTGGGTGTGGAACTCAAGGGTAGGGAAGGGGGAAGGGGTCCAGGACCGGAAGGTGGGCCCGAGAGCGAGGCTCTCCCCAGCCACCGGGCCCTGCTGCCGGGCGGGGCCAAGCCCAAAGAGGGATCCCCAGAGGAGCAACCCAGCCAGCCAGAAGAGGAGGCTAAGGGCATAGGGGGAAAAGGTGCCCCGGGGCCAGATCCAGAGAACAGCCCTGAGGTGCAGACAGTAGCGTCTCCTGGAGGGGCCAAGGATGAGCCACTGGGGGGAGTGGGGACACCCCTGGGGGAGTGGGAAGAGTCCCCAACTCACAGCATGGCGAGCTCAGAGGAGTTTAAGCAGGAGGTCGGGGCAGACCCTAGCTTGGAGGAGCTCAGGCAGTCAGCTAGGGGGCAGGAGGGGGAATTTACCCCTGATCAAAGGGAACAGATAGTGTGGGACAAGGGCCTTCTATACGGACTGTGGCTACCTAAGAGTTACTCTGAGTCCTGGGAGCCCTATCGCCAGCTGATGGTGCCGCACAAGTACAGACAGCAACTGCTGAGCCTGGTGCATGACTTGCCCTGTGCGGGTCACCTAGGCATTAGCAAGATGCGTCGGTGCCTGCTAGCCAATTTTTACTGGCCTAGGCTCGCACAGAACGTAACAGAGTACTGCAGAACATGTGAGACATGCCTAAGGATAGGTAAGAGTGGGGATAAGAGGAAATCGCCCCTGCAGCCTCTCCCTATCATAGGGCAGCCCTTCGAGAGGGTGGGGATAGATATAGTGGGACCCCTGAAGCAGAAGACAAGGCGGGGAAAACACTCCATCCTGACGCTGGTAGATTTTGCAACCAGATACCCTGAGGCGGTTGCTCTAGCCGATACAGAGGCTATTGCAGTTGCAGATGCCCTGATAAAGGTATTCTTTAACCTGGGTTTCCCCTCAGAGATACTGACTGACAGGGGAGGGAATTTCCTAGCAGAGGTGATGGAATGCCTGTGGAAGTGCTGTGGGGTTAAACACCTCAGAACGACAGCCTATCACCCCCAGACTAATGGACTGGTAGAGAGATTCAATGGGACCCTGAAGGGAACGCTAAGGGCCTATGTGGACTCTCACCCTAATGACTGGGATGAGAAACTTCCGCATTTGCTCTTCGCCTACCGGGAAGTGCCCCAAGAGTCTACAGCCTTCTCCCCTTTCGAGTTGATGTTTGGAAGGCGAGTTAGGGGACCCCTAGACCTAGTAAAGGAGGCGTGGGGAGGGAAGATCTCCCCCAACAAGACCTCAGTGGTAGACTACGTCCTAGGCTTTCGAGAGAAGCTAGTGAGCATGATGGGGGTAGTAAGAGAGAACATGGCTCAGGCCCAGGAAAAGCAGAGTACCTGGTATAACAAGAACGCTCGCTCGCAAAAATTTGACATAGGGGACAGGGTCATGGTTTTCATACCCTTGAAGTCCGACAAGCTACGAGCAGCTTGGGACGGGCCCCATGTAATCCAGGACAAACTAAATGAGGTAACCTATGTGGTGGCTTTGAATGAATCAGGGCGAAGGCCCAAAGTGGTCCACGTGAACATGCTCAAACCGTACCACAATAGGGAGGAGGCGGTGTTCAGGATCTCCCATTTGGACCGTCCAGAGGAGGAGATCATGGATCTGTTAGGCACAAGCTTGGGGGAAGCTGGGCTTGAAGATCTCTCCCTACCTAAGGAGATCTCTCCCCAAGACAAGGAGAAGCTGCTAGGAATCGTGAAAGAGTTTAGGTCAGTATTCTCTAAGAAACCAGGGAGGACTGAGCTGGCTGTACACAAAATTGACACAGGGTCTCATCCCCCAATCCGCTCCATGCCCTACAGACTTAATGGGAAGGTACTGGGGGATATAAAGAGGGAGCTGGTGGACATGCTGGAGCTGGGAGTAATCCGGCCTTCCATGAGCCCCTGGGCTAGCCCCGTGGTACTGGTGCAAAAGCCGGATGGGTCCATCAGGTTTTGCGTAGATTACAGGAAGCTTAACGCCATCACCCAACCCGATGCATACCCGATGCCCAGGATAGACACCCTACTAGACACCCTGGGCCAGGCCAAAGTTATCTCCACCCTGGATTTGTCAAAAGAGTTTTGGCAGATGGCTCTAGATGAGGATGCAATTGCCAAATCTGCCTTTACCACACCAGAGGGACTCTATGAGTTTACGGTGCTCCCGTTCGGACTGCGGAATTCTCCTGCGTCCTTCCAGAGGTTTATTAATAACCTGCTGGGGGGGGATGAGTGGGTTTGCAGTGGCATACATTGATGACATTCCAATCTTCAGCCAGGACATGGATTCTCACCTACAACACCTGGCCAAGGTATTGGGCAGCATTAAGAGAGCAGGACTGACTGTCAAAGCTAAAAAGTGCCAGCTAGCCCTGTCAGAGGTGGTTTATCTGGGACACAGAGTCGGGGGTGGAAAGATTATCCCACTGTGGGACAGGATCGAGGCTATCCAGAACTGGGAACCCCCCGAACTAAAAAGCAGGTCAGAACATTCATGGGTTCAATAGGATTCTACCGCAGGTTTGTCCCAAACTTTGGGACCAAGGCGGCTCCACTGCACGAACTGACCCAAAAGAGACGTCCTGACCGGGTCACCTGGACGCCGGGGTGCCAGGAAACCTTTGAGGAGCTGAAAGCAGCCCTGAGCTCCCATCCGGTCTTACGAGCACCTGACTTTGCCAAGCCCTTCTGGGTGGCCACGGATGTCTCAGATGTGGGCTTGGGGGCCGTACTCTTACAAGAGCACGAGGGGACCAAACACCCAATTGCCTACCTGAGTAGGAAGCTTATTCCCAGGGAAAGGAACCTGTCTTCCATTCAAAAGGAGTGTCTGGCCATTGTCTGGGCTACAGACAAGCTAAGGCCTTATTTATGGGGGCAGCAGTTCACTTTACTGACAGACCATGCCCCGCTGCAGTGGCTACAGACCATGCAGAATTCCAACTCTAAGCTCCAGAGGTGGGCTTGGAAGCTGCAGGAATTCAACATGAACATTGAACATATCAAAGGTAGTCAAAATGTAATTGCAGACGTGTTGTCCAGAAAAGACTCTGACTAACAAGTATGTACGGGATTGCACCTCTGACTGTAGAGGGAATACAGTTTGGTAACTGGATTAGTTGTGCATTAACCCCTTTTGCGTTTTCTGTGACGGCACAGTATTATCTGTGTTTTTGTATTATTGGTGTACTATCAGTCACTCTTCGGTTTCAATAACTGTTCCTACCCCCCCGGGGGAGCACGCCGGTACCCTCAGTTTTGGGGAAAACAGCGTGTCCCGGCTTGAAAATGGGGAGGGGGAGGTGTGGCAAAATGCCCTTGCCCTGACAAAGACCCCCTTCTGACCCCCCCTTCGCTGAAACGGCAAACCTGGCTCAGCCAAAGCCTAGACCTCAACAAGCACCTGTTCAGGACTTCCTCATTCCTGGAATTCCTAAAAGGGGGGGGGGGAACTCTACACCTAAGACAGGTGACGTGGGATGATCGAATCCTAGAAGGAGAGGGGCTTCTAGGTTACAGCCAGCTGACCCTCCTGGACAAATCAGAACGAAGGTCAAGTATGCCTTAAAAGGACCAGCACAGGCATTTTTGACTCTCTCTCTCTCTGGACTCACTGAACTGCTGCTAGGCTGGTGACCTCCCTGTCTGGAGGCACATGGCTTAACAGTAACTCTGGCCTTGCCAGAAGAAGAACTTGGACCCCATAGGAAAACCATCCCCTATGGAGAACTGATCAGCACCCCTGTTAGTACTTGCTAGTTACAGTTATAGGAAGACGCTTTCTAAATGGGCTACTGTGCCCACAGGACTGACTCTGATTGCTCAAAGGGTTATCACCCCTAGTTCTATGCTTTTATTCCTTTTTGTTATATGTACCAGTAAAGTCTAAGTTTTCTTTTTACCCTACTGGGTGTATGTGTATGTTATTGGCTGACCATTAAATGCCTCCTTTGGGCCTGGTGGCCAAGCCTCGCTACTAAGACAAGGAAAGAGGGGAAAATCTAGCTATTTGGCTAGGAGCCAACAGCTTTGGAACCAAGGAAAGCCTCCTGTGGGGTAGCTCTGGGGATCTGCCGCTAACACAGAGGAGGAAATCCCAGGAACAGAGTGCCAGGAAAGGGGAGTGCTCTTGGGAAGCTGTGGGGTTTATACCTTGTGGGGTTCACATGGCCTGAGGGGTGTGAATACCCTCTGCGTTACCCTCAGGTGGTGGCAGCGGAATACTAAGGGTTTTGGGGGGTTGCCAGCTGTGGGAACCCCTGATAAGAGATTTGGAGAAACACAGTGAGGTGGGTGTCTCAGCTGTCTAGCACCCCCTACTGGCGTTTCGCCACAAGGGCCACTAGAGAAAACCCAGGGAATGTGGGTCCCTGAAGCCAGACTGAGGAAATGCAGGACAGGTATATATGAGAGGAGGCAATGACTTGGGTGGGAGTGGATAGGATAAAATAACTTGGGGAGTGAGCTGTAGATGAGGGAAAAACAGATGTCGGACATAGGTGTGATAACCATAGTAAGCCCCAGTTGTAGGAAGAGCCAGAGACAAGTCAAAACAAAGAGATATCGTATTTAGAGAGTATACAAGAATGGTGCAACCTTAGTAGAATGTCGTCCTTGAGAGTCAGGCCTTGTACTTCATTATAACAAAACTGTGTTGTGGTGTGAGTGCTGCCCTCTGCTGGTCGGGAGGTTGTTGTGGGAGTTGAAGGCAGTAAGGATTGCCTGGACTCGCTCCCCTTTGTCCAGCCTAGGCGAGGTGCACAAGGTGCAGTTCTTATTCCTGCTATGGCCATCTCTACTTAGCTCTGCCTTGACTCCCCTACAGTCTTGCTGCTCCTTCTTCCTTCCCCAGCTCTAAAGCCGTGCCTACCTAAGAACAAATATTTATTTTATTTATTTCTTTATTTAATATATTTATACCCCACCCCTCCTGCAAACAGCTCAGGGCGGCTAGCTGCAGCTTTTATGGTTCCAGCGCCTCCCACTGCCCGGACTCTGCCGACAGTTGCTGCCCTTCTTCCTTCAGGCCCCCTTCAAGCCCTTAATCTGAGGGACCCTTCACCCCTGGCTGTCTGGGACTCCTGGCCAGGCAGAAGAAGGGAGAGCAGCAAGCATGCTGGGGCGTGAAAGCAGAGGGAAGGATGTATTTTTCCCCAAGTACAGGATGAACATTCAGCAAGCCCTGATCTTTTCTGTGTGTGTGTGTGTCTCTCTCTCTTCCCTGGGCAGGATTTCCCATCCAGAAACCAGATCTGATCTATCAGATGGAGCGAGGGGAGGAGCCGTGGGTCTTGGATCTGCAGGACTCTGATGAAATGGAGATCCTGGGAGACATCGGGCCAAGTGAAGAACCAGGTGAACACAGGGGAGTGAAGCCCAGAGTTGGGACCCAAATCTGATTTTGCAACCACCCCCACTTCTGACTTAGCTTATCTACCCCACTTAATTACACTGGGCTGGGCCTTGGTTAGTCTGCAATTTTCTTTTCTTCCTTTTTTTTTTTTTTTTTGCAGCCAGGAAACTTAAATTCTGTGAGCAGAGAATTCAGATTCTACAAGCAGCATAAATTATGCAAAATGACCAAATCCTGCACATTATGCCAATTTTAAATGCAAATTAATTTCCCAGCATGCCATTCCATCCGTTTTGAACCTCTGATGTGCTAGGTCTGTGTGGTATTTTGTGCAATTTTCTCTCTGCTGAAAGCTCTTCCCTGGGAGGAGGGCTGTTTCTCTGGGTGTTTTTAAACGAGACACAACCACGCATCCAAAAGCCTTTTATGTGGGGGTGGGGTACGCGCTACCATAATGCCCCGTGCGGGGGAAGCCAAAAAAGTGTATGGGCACCGGCTCCCCACATATAACTGGCCCGTTTGAAGCGGGGCACCTACTCACCCAGCAGATGGGTCCACGGCCCCACTGCCTCCCCGGTTTTCCCCACAGCTCTACTGGGAGCTCTTACAGGGGGAATGGCTGCCCGTATGGGTTGCTTGGGGGGGCAGTCGTTGGCTGTGGGAGTGCATGGAGGCTGCCTGCGTGGCAGCAGTAGCCACCCTGGGAGCCGCCGGACACGGACCCCACCTGTAGCCTTGCTTGTTTAAAAACACCCTTTAGCCGCTGGGACGCAGGGCCTCATTGTCCACAGTGTACACCGGTTCCTAACCGTGCCACCACCCTATTGGCGAGCTCAGCGCCAACGACTCTAGCAGAGTCTGTGTTCAAGCTCCCATAGAGAGGGGCCTGCCTCAGAGAGCCCAGTGGAGCAGCTGCAGCACAGTCACATCATCACTATCGGCACAGACTAACTTCCCCCATTCTGAACCCTGCTTCGCTCTCCTACAGCAGATGCTTGGCTCTTACAAAGAGTCCCCATGCTGGCACTCCCATCCGGTCAGGTTCCCTATCTACCCCACCATGGAGAGAGGCTGGGGATAGGGCCAGCGACTGTGCTTTGCATCCAGGCTGCCACAAATCCCTTCTCTTTCCTGATCTCTGGTTCCTTTCTCCTGAGCAGGGTTTCTAGTTCCCAAACTGGACCTGAACTTCCTGTTGGAGCAAGGGGAAGACCATGGGTCCTAGATCCGGGGGGGGGAGTTCATGAATCCATGTAATTGATTAGATCATCCAACTCGGATACCCTTAGGCTTCGGGGGAAATATCTGGGACCACCCACAAAGATCTCATGAGATGGGCCAATTCTGTCCCGTCTCCTCCAGGCCAGGATTGCAGCCAGCAGTTGTTATAGTCAGTGTCTCTCATGGCTTCTCGCACGTTCTAGCAGGCACCTGGCAGCAGCTCCGTTCCCTGAGGGTTTGCATGGGATGTGGGGGGGAAGAATGGGTTCCCCCTGCCTCTCCCCAGCACAGGGAGTGACTGATGTCTGGTTTCTTTCACTGTCCTCACAGGTGATTGGAAGACAAGTGACAATGAGGAGGACACTGCTCTACAGGGAGACCTGGAGCCAGCAGAACCACATGGGACGCAACCAGGAATCCTGGGTAATATTTAAGCAAAACATGAGGCTTGTGAAAAACCAGAGCTTGTTCCACATCAGAGAAGTTCCAAGAGGGGGAACCCCAGAAAACCCCTAAGTGTGAAAGAAGCTTTGGGTGCAGTTCGGCCTTGGCTGCTCATTGGCATGGTCCTGAGTTAAATGCAGGACCCGCAATTCACAGTTTTCCTGCAGAAATCTCTTCCCAGCATGCAATCTCCTCTGCCTCTCCTCCCCCGCATTGAGTTTCCCTTCCTTGCTGGTATTGAATGGGAATGAGTCAGGGGACCCGGAAGGGGACTTTACCTTTATTAATAAAAATGGTAGGAGTACCATAGATTATATAGTGGTTTATCTGGCACAGCTAGAATATTTTTCCTCATTTAGATTAGTACCCAGACCTGAGTCAGACCATCAATCCCTGGCAGTAAACATAAACTTAAGGGGGGTTTCTACTTCTCAAGTATGTACGATGGATACAGGAAGAGTTAAAGTGATGTGGTCTAACTCAGTGTCAGTTAAGTTGCTAGAAATACTCTGGAGTCCTCGGCTGGTGCAGATGAAAGAGAAAATGATTAATATAAGTAATTTGGATATGGAACAACTGCACCTATGCTATGATAGGATTGTACTTATTTTAGAAAGATAAATTCTGTCTAAGGAATGGAGGGAAAGGACACCGAGTTTAAATAATTGGTACGATGGAGAATGTAAAAAATTAAAACGCTCTCTACTTAATTTAAGAGCTCAATGGGTTTGGTATAGTTCGGAGCAGGCAAAAAAGGCTGTTTTGGATGCTAGAAGGAGTTATAAAGCCCTGATTAAAAGCAAAAAGGCATCGGCTTCAAATAATATGTGGGCTAGGGTAAGGGTAGCAGCAGCCCAGAAGGACTTGCGGTGTTTCTGGGCTCTGATAAATCAAGGTCTGAGACCTAGACCCCAAAGTAGGGGGTCCCAGATAAGCATGGCTTGCTGGGAGAGCTTCTTTGGGGCCTTATACGCAGGTACCCCAGAGAGAGATTTCTTAGTCCCAGTGCAGCAACACAGATTAATGGAGAAGTGTTTTGACCCCCAAGTAAAAGAGGAGGATCTGTTGATGGTGATTAGGTCACTGAAACAAGCAAAAGCTCCCGGTCAGGACTTTTTGGTTGCAGAGGTATTGCAGGCAGCCCCCTTTTGGTGGCTCCCTGCATTGACAAAGTTTTTCACACAGATCAATGTACAAAAAAGTCCTCCGCGATCATGGAGGGAGAGTATTATAGTCCCTATATTCAAAAAAGGAGATCCATTGGATCCAGGTTGTTACCGCCCAATTAGCTTATTATCGGTTATGGGCAAAGTCTTTGCCAAATTTTTTATTGAGGCAGTTAGAGGAATGGGTTGAAGGAAATCACCTTATACCACGAGAGCAGTTTGGTTTTCAGAAACAGTGTTCTACACTAGATAACTGCTTTGTCCTCTCTCATATTTTGGATAAATATGTGCGGATCAAAACAGGAAATCTTTTCCTGGCCTTCATAGATTTCCAGAAGGCCTTCGATTCAGTCCCTAGACAGAAGCTGTGGCTAAAATTATTTCACCTTGGGATAGATAAGGACCTTCTGGAATTGATAATTGCTTTGCATTCAGAGAACACTGCTAGGATTAGAGTGGGACAGAATGGAGCTCTTTCTCAAGCAATTAGTGTGAATAAAGGGGTTCGTCGGGGGTGTGTGCTCGCCCCCATGTTGTTTAATCTGTATGTGAGTGATTTACCCTGTGTGCTAAGTACCCCCAAATGCTGTCCCCCGAAAATTAAGAATGAGGCAATTGGTGCACTCATGTATGTGGATGACATTGTAATTCTGTCCCAAGCCAGAAGGGGATTGCTTCACCAACTTGAAAGGTTGATGTCTTACTGTAAAGACAAGGAGTTAATTGTAAACCTTGTAAAGTCCCAGATTATGACCTTTGGGGGGAAAAACAGCTTTACAAATGGCATATAGATAAGGTTGAGTTTATCAAACCGATTCATATGTTTATTTGGGTATGACGCTGACCAACAGGGTTATTTGGGGGAAGCACACATCAACTAGCCTTTAAAGCGTTAGCAATTGCTAAAGGTATTTTGAGGTTGGCAAGGAAGGCCAGGGGGGTCCCTTTTGTTGATATACTGCATGTTTATAAAATTAAGATACTAACCTTGTTGACCTATGGGTCGGAAATAATACCGGATAACAAAGGTCTGGTTCTGGAGGCTGTACAAAATAAATTTCTAAGGAGCCTGCTAGGATTGCCCCAGAGCATTCCAGCCCCTATTTTAAGAGCTGAGACAGGGCTTTTTGCAATTGTGAAACTGGGGAAAAAACAGAGAGTAAGCTATTGGGCTAAATTATTGTCATTTGGTGAAAATTCACTCCCCTCCCTATGTTTACGGGAACAACTGGAATGCCAAAGTCCGTGGGAATACTTATGGATAAGACAGGTCACGACCGATGTGCAATCTATGGGATGGTCTATGGCCTCCTTTTGGGGGAAAAGCAAGCACCAACAAAGAAGTATGATTGAGGAACGATTACAAGATATAGCCAGGCAAGAAGATATGGCTTGCCTGAGGGATTGGAAGGTGGCCCCTTATTTTCCAAGGATTAAATTATGCTTCGGAGTTGAGTCCTATTTAAAGTCGTTAGAAAACCCGACGCAACGTAGAGCTTTTTTGAGGCTGCGTCTCCAGTTATTTACTTCAGCAGTGCGCCAAGGGCACTTTAATAACATTCCTTATGTATCCAGAGTGTGTCAATGTCTAGAGGGGGTGGTGGATGACTTAGCACATTTCTTGCTACATTGTTCGTTCCATGAGAGCTTGGGGGAAGCCTGGCTCAAGCCATTATGGGCCAGGACAGAACCCCCCACGGATGAGGGGAAAGTCATTAGTATACTGATGACCAGTGACAGTCAGGAGCTAAAGATGGTTGCTTCCTATGTCATCTTAGCGGAACGGTACCGCGAAAGATGCTGATATAGGAAGGGTCTATGACTTACCTGAGGCTGTATAGGCGAGTTGATGACTATCTTGGAGAAGGGTATTTGAAAGTAAATCGTTAATTTATCTATGTATGTGGATTATTTTCCCTGTGTATTGACCTGTCGGCCTATGCTTTTGTGTAATGTGGCTTGATTAATTGGTTGAGTTTCCCTTCCTGTGCGTAAGCCAATGAGTGGCTTGCGAGCACCACTGATTGACTCGTGCACCTGTTGGGAAATTCTGCACGGGGGAGGAGATTCTGTGCCAGGAAAAGATTTCCTGGCAAGTGCCCAGAACTGCTGCTGCATCTGCTGCGCAAGCTGGGTGACTTGGGGATCACTGGGGGGGGGGGG
>QEPC01011446.1:610500-635477 GCA_003113815.1 Sphenodon punctatus
ACCTTAGTAGCCATCAGAGAATCCACACAGGAGAGAAGCCCTATAAATGCCTAGAGTGTGGAAAAAGCTTCATTCAGAGCTCAAACCTTAGTAGCCATCAGAGAATCCACACAGGCGAGAAGCCCTATACATGCCTAGAGTGTGGAAAAAGCTTCAGTCAGAGTTCAGCCCTTAATAGCCATCAAAGGGTCCACACAGAAGAGAAGCCATATAAATGCCTAGAGTGTGGAAAAAGCTTCAGTCATAGCTCAGGTCTTAATAGCCACCAGAGAATCCACACAGGACAGAAGCCCTATAAATGCCTTGAGTGTGGAAAAAGCTTCAGTCAGAGCTCAAACCTTAATTGCCATCAGAGAATCCACACAGGAGAGAAGCCCTATAAATGCCTTGAGTGTGGGAAAAGCTTCAGTGAGAGCTCAGGTCTTAATAAACATGAAAGAATCCACACAGGAGAGAAGCCTTATAAATGCCTAGAGTGTGGGAAAAGCTTCTGTGAGAGATCAGGCCTTAATAAACATAAAAGGATCCACACAGGAGAGAAGCCGTATAAATGCCTAGAATGTGGGAAAAGCTTCAGTGAGAGCTCAGGCCTTAATAGCCATCAGAGAATTCACACAGGAGAGAAGCCCTATAAATGCCTAGCGTGTGGGAAAAGCTTCAGCCGTAGCTCAGACCTTAGTAGCCATCAGAGAATCCACACAGGAGAGAAGCCCTATAAATGCCTAGAGTGTGGAAAAAGCTTCATTCAGAGCTCAAACCTTAGTAGCCATCAGAGAATCCACACAGGAGATAAACCCTATACATGCCTAGAGTGTGGGAAAAGCTTCAGTCAGAGCTCAGCCCTTAATAGCCATCAAAGGGTCCACACAGAAGAGAAGCCCTGTACATGTCTAGAGTGTGGGAAAAACTTCAGTCAGAGCTCAGACCTTAATAGCCATCAGAGAATCCACACAGGAGAGAAGCCCTCTACATACCTAGAGTGTGGGGGAAAGCTTCAGTCAGAGCTCAGCCCTTAATAGCCATCAAAGTGTCCACACAGAAGAGAAGCCCTATAAATGCCTAGAGTGTGGAAAAAGCTTCAGTCAGAGCTCAGACCTTAATAGTCATCAGAGAATCCATACAGGAGAGAAGCACTATAAATGCCTATAGTGTGGGAAAAGCTTCCGTTATAGCTCAGACCTTAATAGCCATCAAAGGGGCCACACAGGAGATAAGCCCTATAAATGCTTAGAGTGTGGGGAAAGCTTCAGTGAGAGATCTGGCATTAAGAAACATCAAAAGATCCACAGAGGTGAGAAGCCCTATAAATGTGTTGAGTGTGGGAAAAGCTTTGGTGAGAGCTCAGGTCTTAATAGACATGAAAGGATCCACACAGGAGGGAAGCCTTATAAATGCCTTGGGTGTGATAAAAGCTTCAGAGAGAGCTCATTAAACATATACACAATTAAAACCAAACAAAACAGAACACAATGAACAGAGCCTTGCTCCTTAACGTATAGCAAACCTGCTAGCATAGCCATTAGGAAGGGGGGGGAAAAAGTTTCTAAACAGTTTCCCAAAAGATACAGACTAGTTATCTAGCAGAACACAATATTTCCATACACGTAACATCACATATATCTACTTGAGCCTCTTTTCATTCATTTGTTTTAACTGTGGGGCCATGGCGAAAGCTAGCGCCTGTTAATAAATGTACTTACTTCCTTCAATAAAAATGAAAGAATCAACACAGGAGAGAAGCCCTATAAATGCCTAGAATGTGGGAAAAGCTTCAGTCATAGCTCAGACCATTTAATTTTTTTCTCCAGACCTCCCCATTGTCAGATTCAATTTTGTCTTGGCTGAGAAACCGTGTATTTGAAAAGTATATAAAGTGGTTGCTAGTATATATTCAGGTAATGAAGTTTATATTTTTGAAATATTGCCTTCTCTGAAGACAATTTTTAATCTCTTGAGCGTTGTGTATAGGTGACACAATCAACTGAAAAGTAGAAAGTGGGAGAACGACTAGAAAATGCTTCTGTTGTAGTAATTCTTCAATCCGAAATGGCTAAAGATGAGAGGACATGATGCCTAGTTTATTCCCCTGGCAGTTTGAGAGAGGAGGTATTGGTTATAGCACATGTTACATTGCACATTGGTTATATTCACGTTCAAAACACTCCACAACAAAGCTCCCCCTTACCTCTCGGACCTAATCTCCGTACGCACTCCTGCACGCGCTCTCCGCTCCTCCTCTGGCCCCTCCCTCACTCTCCCTCGTTTCTCCTGCTCACCTAACTGCCTTCGACCCTTCTCCCTCGCTGCCCCCCATGCCTGGAACTCCCCCCCCTACCCACATCCGCCTTGCCCCCTCCCTCTGCTCCTTCAAATCCCTCCTCAAGACCCACTTTTTCCTCGCCGCCTTTCCCAGTGTCTGCTAGTCGTTCCCCATATACTTACTGTCTGCCCTACTCTGCAGACTGCTGCAACCAACCTGATTGTAACCAAGCCAAGCACAAGCACCTGAGACTTCGCATCCACCTGAATGTTTGTTTGTCTTCTCCTCTGTCTCTCCCACTGTCCCCTCTCCCTGTCTCCCCCTCCTTGTCTTTTAGATTGTAAGCCACAGATAGGGACCACATCTATTTATATGTTCTGTACAGCACCAGGTACATGCCTGGCGCTGTATATATGTTTGTAATAATAATAAACATGAAAGGATACACAGAGGAGAGAAGCCCTATAAATGCCTTGAGTGTGGGAAAAGCTTCAGTGAGATCTCAGGCCTTAAAAAACATAAAAGGATCCACACAGGAGAGAAGCCCTATAAATGCCTTGAGTATGGGAAAAGCTTTAGAGAGAGCTTGCACTTTTATAAACATGAAAGAATTCACACAGGAGAGAAGCCCTATAAATGCCTAGTGTGTGGGAAAAACTTCAGTCAGAGCTCCTACCTTAATATCCATCAGAGAAGCCACACAGAAGAGAAACTCTTTAAATGAGTATATTTGTGCCTCATTTGGGTCTGGCCAAGTGAAATTGGGAGCGTTCTTTTCCTTTATTACATAGGAATTTTCTTCGTTTATGTTTTAGAATTTAAAAACTCCTTTTTAATAAGTTTTAATAGGTCTGAGTAGGTTCCATTCATTTCTCTCTTTCTTAAATACAGTTAAGGGGTTAATGAGCTGTATTTTCTTTATTTATTTGTTTATTTTGTTTAATTTCTAGGTTGCCCATCTCGCCAATGGCGACTTAGGGCAGCGAACAGTATAGCAATAAAACAATATAAAATCATATAAATTAAGATATTTAAAACAACATAGCAGTCTGTCAAAGAAAAACCATTCAAATAACCCAATCCCCTCGTCCCCCCAATCAAACACTTGGTGAAATAAGCAGGTTTTACATTGCCGCTGGAAAGTGAGGAGATCCAGGCTAAGGTAGACTTCCACCGGGAGAGCATTCCACAGTGACAGTGCGGCTACCAAGAACACTCTCCTGTCAATATGGACCTCACAGGACCTCCACGAGGGCGCTCCCAGATGACCACAGGGACCCAGGGAATGAGGCGGGGGCCAGGCCGTGTAGGGCTTTCAAGGTCAATACCTGCACCTTGAATCGGGCCTGGAAGACAATAGGCAGCCAGTGCAAAGCCTGAAGCACTGGACGAATGTGCTTCCTGCAGTCCGTCCCAGTTAACAGGTGGGCCGTTACATTTGGCACCAACTGCAGTCTCCGGACCGTCACTATGGTAGCCCCACGTAGAGCACATTACGATAGTCTAGCCTTGCAGTGACAAATGCATGGATGATGGTGGCGAGATCAGCGTCCGAGACGTATGGGCAGAGCCTCTTCAGCAGCTGTAATTGGCAAAAGGTGCTCCTGGCCACGGCCAACACCTGCAAATCCAGACCCAGCTGCAGATCCAGGAGCACCCCAGGCTCCACATAGATGGAACCAATGGAGGTCAGACCCCCCCAATAATGGGGGGTTCCCCCTCCCCTACATCTCCAGTCCCACCCATCAACATCACCTCTCCCTTGTCAGGATTGAGTTTCTATCGATTCGACCTCATCCATTCCCACACCTGCCAAACACTGGGAGAGCAATGAGACTGCAGGGCCTGGGTAGGTTAAAAAGGATAAATACAGTTGAGGGTCGTCTGCACACCAATGGCAGTGCACCCCCCAACTGCAGATGCCTCAATCAGGAGCACCACGAGTGGCAGCTGTCACCCCACGCTTATCAGGGTTTGATCCACCGTTGGGGTACGCCATGGGTGGATCTGTTTGCCACGACCATCAGTACCAAGTGCACCCTCTTCAGGTCCCAAGCAGGCCATGACCCCGCATCCCTAGGGGATGCATTCACTCTAGAATGGAAACCTTTCCTCTGCTATGCCTTCCCCCCGATCCCTTTGTTACCCAGAGTCCTGGACAAGATTCACCTCCAAGGAGCTAATCTAATCCTCATAGCCCCTAACTGGCCACGACAGATTTGGTTCCTCGACCTGCAGAGATTAGCAACAGAGTCCCTACCTTTAGGGAGGGGTCGGGACCTATTGTCCCTCAACCAGGGACAGATCTTCCACCCAGAGATCACTCGCCTCAACCTCCATGCCTGGAAGATTCACACACAGTAGATTTGCCTGATAAATTATCAATCATTCTACAAAGTGACATAAAACCCTCCACTAGAAAGTCCTATCTGTCTAAGTGGAAGAGATTCTCGTGTTGGCTAAGGGATAATTCCCTAGCTGATTCCCAGTTATCGGTTCAATTAGTTTTATGCTACTTATTAGAATTAGCAGGAAAGGGCCTTTGTCTCTCCTCATTAAGGGTCCACCTTTCTGCCATTTCCAGACAGGTAACAGTCCAGGGGGCGGAATCCTTGTTTTCACACCCAATGGTTAAGGCCTTTCTCAGGGGGATTAATAATCTTTCCCCACCCCCCCATTAACAACCTATATCTCAATGGTTCTTGAATGTATGACAAGACACCCCTACGAACCTCTGGAACAGGCGGATTTGTGGCATGTAACCCTTAAAACTTGCTGCTTAGTCGCTGTGACCTCCCTCAGAAGGGTTAGTGAGCTTGCTGCCATTTATATATGTGAACCTTATCTGCAGGTCTTCCCCGATAGGCTAGAAATTGCAGCTCATCCCTCCTTCATTCCTAAACATGTGTCCCGTTTCCACTTAGCCCAAAGGATTATCCTCCCACAGTTTTGCCCCCCCCCCTCATGATTCAGACTCCTTAGCCACTGCTCACACTCTGGATTTAAAAGAGCCGTGTTGGGGTATCTCGACAGAATGGCTGCTTGTAGACAATCGGATAATTTTTCTCTTCCCCCCCCCCCATTGCACAACCTAGGTCAAAAGGTCTCCTCCCAGACCATCTCTGAATGGCTTGTGCAGGTTATTACTTCTGCTTACAAGCAGCGGGGGCTCTCTCCACTGCCCAACCTTAGGGTGCACTCAGTTTAGAGCCATGGGAGCTTCTACAGCTGCGTTCGCCAACATTCCCCCTCAGGAAATTTGTAGGGCAGCTACTTGGGAGTTCACCCAATACTTTTGTTAAGCATTATGTGATTCACCTTGCCTCCCAGATCCATACCTCCTTGGGCCAAGCCATACTTACCTCTGGGCTTACGCAGGAATAGTGTCTACTACATGAGGGCAAAGGGGGCATAAGTGTATTGACAGTTGTCTCTGCTTACATGTTCTGTTATTTTAATAAAGTCTATCAATTATAATCTATGGATACTTTTGTTGCCTCTTTCAAAGAAAATTCCCCCCACTGCCTTTTTCTAGGCTTGGTACGCTCTCATTTGTGAGAATGGGAGGAGCCACTCGAAGAAGAACAAAAGGTTGCTACCTTGTAAACAAGGTTCTTCGAGATGGCTCCAACATTCTCACAAATGCCCACCCTTCCAGCCCCACATGGAATTTTCTTCATGCACTCTCAGGGTTGGAAGGAACTGGTGGGTTTAGGCGGGAAGGTGGCTTATATACTGTGGGGGCGTGTGAATGTCATGTGTTTTTTCAGCTAGTAAGCTTGGTAACTGCCAGTAGGAGAAGGGCGCGCAAGCGCAAACCCTATTCGTGAGAATGTTCGGAGCCATCTCGAAGAACCTTGTTTACAAGGTAGCAACCTTCTGTTCCCTCCATACAATTTTAAAACAATATGCTCTTCATCTTTCCACTGAGCCAGACACTGCTCTGGGAGTGTCTATACTGAATTCTGTTTTTAAAACCTAAAGAAAGGTTGTTTCTTATGGTATTGTAAAATAAAATAATAATAATAATAATAATAATAATAAAATGTTATAATATATATATATATATATTAGAAATTGATAGGTAGAATGGACTTTTTTATCAAGTTCTTACAATAAAATAAAGATTTTTTGACTGAGAAATACATCACTTTATTCTGTAAAGAAAATTCCCCCACCACCTTGTTCTAGGCTTGGTACTCTCCCATTTGTGAGAATGGGAGGAGCCACTTGAAGAAGAACAGAAGGTTGCTACCTTGTAAACAAGGTTCTTCAAGATGGCTCCGAACAGTCTCGCAAATGGTTTTGCGCTTGCGCGCCCTTCTCTTAACGATACTTAGTATCGAGAATATAGCTGAGGATGGAGAGTCCTACCGATGACTTAGATTGGTCACCTAGGTGTAAAGCATAGTGTTTTATAAAAGTATGGTGAGAGGCCCACGTAGCAGCTCTGCATATCTCTTGGGGAGACACATTAGCAAAGGCTGCAGCAGAGGCTCCAAGGGCTCTCAAGGAGTGAGCTCATAAATTTGGGGGGTAGGGAGTCCAGATTGTTGATATGCTAAGGAAATGATTTGCACCAACCATTTAGATAGAGTCTTGGAAGAAACCTTGTTGCCTAGGTTGTTTAGAGAGGGAGAAACAAAGAGGAAGTCAGAGCACCTGCAGACTCTAGTCTTGTCCAAATATACTAGGACAGCCCTCTTTACATCTAGTGTGTGGGCATTTTTAAGGGTATCCGAGTCATGCGGAGGAGGAGAAAAAATCTGGCAGAATTATCTTTTGGGCCAAATGAAAAGGAGAAACGCATTTGGGAATAAAGGATGGGTGGGAGGAGATCTCAATCCTATCCGGGAAAACCTGCAAGTAGGGAGGTTTGGAGGAAATGGCAGCTAGCTTGCTGACTTGTCTGAGCGAGGTGATAGTGACCAAGAAGGATGTTTTCGAACTCCAGTGAAGGAGGTCTGAATCTTGGTACGGTTCAAATGGGGCTCCTGTAAGGAAATTAAGAATCAGGGTGAGGTCCCATTGAGAGATGGGGGTCTTGTGGGGGGGGGGCAGGTTAGAGAGCCCTTTAAGGAAACGTTGTAACAAAAGGGTGAGCAAATAGAGACTGATTACTCTCTAGCACAACATGCCTGGCTATGGCTGAGAGATGAACTCTCAAAGAGGAAAGGGTTAGACCTTCCTCAGCCAAGTGGAGTAAGTATTGGAGGATCAAGGGCAGGGATAGTTGATCCGTGGACACCTGTCTATCAGTTAACCAAAAGGAAAAACGTTTCCATTTAGAATCATACGACCTTTTGGTGGAAGGTTTAATATCATTATCTAAAACCAGGATAACCCTATCCTGAAGGGAGGCTACTGGGTTTGGATCCTGTGGACATCTGGGTGAAGAACTCGTCCCTGGTAAAGAGACAGGAGTAAGTGAGTTTGTGGGAGGGGGGTTGATGCCCGGGTAAGGGAGAGAAGCTTGTTGAACCAGGGTTGTCTGGGCCAGTTTGGGGCGACCAGGATAAGATTGGCCCCCTGAGTATGTATCTTTTGGAGAACTCTCGGGATCAGTGGGATGGGAGGGAAGGCATAGCATAGGGGCGGTCCCCATGGGGTTAGGAAGGCGTCCCCTATGGAGGCAGGGTTGTGTGCAGCTCAGAAGCAGAATTGGCTGCATTTGGAGTTGTTTGCTTTCGCAAACAAGTCCATCGTGGGTGCTCCCCACCGAGCTGTCACAGACATGTATACTCGATGGTTGAGCTCCCACTCATGGTTTTCCAGGCTGAGCCTGCTCCGGACATCTGCCCTCGTGTTCTGTGACCCTGCCAAATGAGTGGCGATCAGGAAAATATTGTTGCGGATCGCAAAGTGCCAAATCTGAAGGGCTAGTTGACAAAGTTCGGGAGACCTGGTACCGCCCTGCTTGTTTATGTACCAGACTGTCGACATGCTGTCCGTTGTTATGGTCACCACCACCCCCTGGAGAAGATGATAAAATGCTCTCAATGCATAAACGATAGCTATGGTCTCTAAGGCATTTATGTGGATCTGTTTCTGTGACAAAGTCCACTTCCCTGCAATGCTGAGGTCTCGCAGGTGTGCTCCCCATCCTGTTGAGGAAGCATCGGCTGTGAGAATGTTTACTGGGACAGTAGTATCGAAAGGCATACCCTGTAAAACAAAGTCTCTATTGGACCAACACCTAAGAGAATCCACAATGGATCTTGTAATATGAAATTTTTTTTGGGGGGGGGGTCAGTGAGAGGGTTAAACAGGTTGAGAAACCATAATTGGAGGGGTCGCATATGCAACCTCGCAAAAGGGGTAGTGGCAGTGGTAGATGCAATGAGTCCTAGCAGTCTTTGAAAGACGTTAGCAGACTGTAATCTATGGATGGAAATTGTCTTAACCAAAGAGGAAATATGAAAGCGATCGAGAGGAGTTATTAAACTTCCTGCTGTGGAATCTATGATCGCTCCAATGTATGAAATTCGTTGGGTGGGTCTGAGAGTGGACTTCTGGACATTAACAGCTAATCCTAGTAGTTGACACAGGCGTAAAGTGAAATCTACACTGTGGGAGAGGAAATCTGGGCAATCAGCTACCAATAGCCAGTCATCTAAATTGGGGTAGATGGAGATGCCCTGCTCCCGGATAAAGGAAATTACAGGTCCCATCACCTTAGTAAAGACCCTGGGAGCAGAGGAAAGGCCGAAGAGGAGAGAGCAAAACTGGAAATG
This sequence comes from Sphenodon punctatus, assembly GCA_003113815.1. Classification (NCBI taxonomy): domain Eukaryota; kingdom Metazoa; phylum Chordata; class Lepidosauria; order Sphenodontia; family Sphenodontidae; genus Sphenodon; species Sphenodon punctatus. Next base: position 619,495 of record QEPC01011446.1, read on the forward strand.
GTGAGAACCATGGAGGAAACTAAAAAATCATCTACATTTATCGTGGAGTCGAATATGAAAATAAGCGTCTTTGAGATCTAATACTGCATACCATTGATTTCTATGCAGGAAATTGGACAAACGATCACGTGTTAGCATTTTGAACTTACGATAATTGACAAAAGCATTAAGATCCCTTAAATCCAAAATAGGGCGGTAACCACCTCCCTTCTTTTCTATGACAAAATAGTTAGAGTAAAAAACCCCGGGAATGTCATCAGGGTGAACCAATTTAATGACACCTTTGTGATACATATCTAGAACTTCTTTATTCAACGATTCTGACTGCAAATGAGATAATTGTGTGGGAGCTCTCGGTTTACAAGGTGGGGACAACGTGGAAAATGAAACTGCATAACCCAAACGAATTACATTGAGTACCCACTTGTCAGACATAATGGACTCCCAAACGGGGAGAGCTTTTAACAAAGAAACGGTAAAGTCAACTGTGAGTATGGTCGTGGGAGGACAGGGTGTAATAGTGCTCCCTGCTAGTCACCTGCGCCTCTGAGGGGGAGGTGGAAACAACTGGCAATTATTTCCCTTCGGTTTGGAAGGGGGATACTGGAGTCAAGATCTCCCTTGGTAAGGGAATTGTGGAGGGTAGTACCTCTTGTGGTAGGATTGAGACTGGGTAATACTGTCTCTGAGGTCTCAGATAAGATTGCTGTTGCTGGTAGTGTCGAGGGTATTGGAAGGTGGTAGCTTCCCTTTGGGAGATTTTCATCTTATGTGCTGTGGCCTTAGATTTTTGTATTTTGTCCAGGACGTCGTCTGTATCCTTCACAAACAAGCCTACTTGAACGAAGGGAAGGTTCTCGATCCTGGACTTATGATGGGACTCAGGCTTGGTCCCACGAAGCCATGTGAATCTCATTATTATTATTATTATTATTATTATTATTAACAAACATTTATATAGTGCCAGCAGTGTACCTGGCACTTTACAAAGTAATAAAATAGACACGGTCCCTGCCCCTAAGGCTTACAATCTGAGAGACAGGAGCTGGGGGAGAGACTTAGGAAGGGGAACAGGGAGAGACAAGGGGTCTAACATTCATGAAGATGTGAGGTCTCAAGTGCACGTACTTGGCTTGGTTACAATGAGAATGACAGCAGGCAGGTCCATGTTTTATTATACGGGCGGCTGGGGTTCAGAGATAGGGCCTTGATGGAAAAAGCTACTATCATTGTCCATTGTGACAATGGCGTTAGCCACACCTCTGGCAGCAGTGTCAGAAGAATGCCGCGCTGCCTGGAGTTGGAAGTGGGCAGTTGTGGCTCCATCCGCGCACAAGGTATGCAGAGTCTTCTGCTTGTCCTTAGGGAGGTGGGGGATCAGCTGTTGAATTTTGTCCCACAAATGGTGCTGGTAGGATGCCATACCAGCAGGGTAGTTGGCAGTCCTCATGAACATTGTGCTGGAGGTGAAAGCTTTCCTGCCAAATATGTCAATACGCCTATTGTCTCTGTCTGCTGGAGAGGTGTCCTGGGTGTTTTTCTGCAGCCTCTCAGAAGACGCAGCCACCATCAGAGAATTGGATAGGGGATGTTTAAAGAAAATTGACCCCTGTTGGGGGGGGAACAGATAGAAGGAGCTATATGTGGACAATACGGGGTGGATAGAAGCAGGAGTAGCCCATAACATTTTGGCTTCTACAGCATGCCATTTTAGGAGAGGAAGGGTAAGTTTAGACTGGGAGGGACGTTCCACAGCAGAATAAGCCAGGTCAATATCCTGCTCAGTCATGGGGACAGTCTCCAACTTCAGAGCATCAGAAAATCTCTTGACTAGAGATTTCAAAAGGCTCCGGCGTCTCGGAAGGTGGATTAATGTCCTTGGGTTGGACAGGATCTACAGGAGGCAAGGGCTCCGGGTCCTGAGGAGGGAGTGAAAAGATTGATTTAGGTTTTAGGCATCTCCTCTGTTCAATTCTGCGCTTCTGAGGTTGTTGTTGACGCAGAAACGCCCACGTGGCGTCATCAGAGAAGGCTGTTGAGGCCGTCATTGTAGATGTTGATTGTGTCGATGTTGAGGGCATCGACATCAAGGGCGCCGACTGTCGATGGGCCTCCAGGGTTGTTGATGTCGTAAATTTTTTCGACATGATGGGTCGAGGATGAGACCGGGCCGGAGGATGAGAAGGTGATGCCAAAGATATTGGATGACGTTCTGGAAACGGTGAATGGTGGGAAGTTGAGACGTCGATGTTAGGTGGGGTCAAAGGACGGGTAGAGGAGACTTTGGACGTCGTGGCTTTTATAAGTTGCTGAAGACACGACACAATAAGTTTGTTGTCTTGTCGCCTCGAATGCTTCTGTTCCTTGAAGAAATTCCAAGGGAAGGGCTCTGCTGAAGAAACAGGTGGCAGCTGGACCCTAGTTGGGGCAGGTTGCTGCTGTGGGGAGGCTAGCCATTGAATGGTGGGGGGCTGAAAAGGCGACCCCCATGAAACGTTCGTCCGGACATTCATCAGCGGTATACAAAGGCGACATAATAGTCATAGGAGAAACGGGAGTGAGTGGGGAGATAATTCCAGCTCCGAACGTTAAAGAGTTGTCATCAGAGAAAGAGGGGGATAGGGAGCGGTCTGCTAAAATAGCAGGCTCCAAACCCTCTAATAGTCTAGCTCTCTTAGGGGAGGGAGAGCGAGTACCTCGTACCCCGGAGGGGCCGGGGGCCGGAGACTCCACAGTGGCCGAGGCGGATAGAGTAGTAGCCGCAGACACTGTTTCTTGAGCTCCAATACTGGGAGTGCTGGGAGGAGTGGAAACTGGCTTATCGGCTGAGCGGGACTTACGTTTTTGTTTGTCCTCAAGCTCCTTCAGCAAAGCTGGAAGTCCCAGGGCACGTTCCCTAAGAGACTTGGGCTTAGGAAGGAGGCATTCATGGCAATCCTCCAGGTTGTGGGAAGAACCCAAACAAAGGAGACAATGCCCATGAGGATCCTTTCTTGTCATCTTCCTGTTACAGGAAAAGCAGGTCTTGAAGCTATGATGAACCATAGTCATTTTGAGAGAAAAAGATGAGCTCGGAGAAATGCTAGTAAAATGGTTTTGGCCCAACAAAGATGCCAATTTCCTTGCTACCGTGTAACCAAAGCAAAAGTGGTTCTTCTGACACAAATGTGCCAGAGCAGACATTGAATGCTATTGTAGCCTATTCTTTGCTGAAATGTAACCAAAGCATGCTGGATTTACATTTATGTTTGTAACTATTGAAAGGATGCTATGAGTTTCCTATATGTTTTATTTGCTTGCTATATGCTTTATAGTCATTTTTAGCTTAGGAATTATTAAAAATGCATATTATAAGAAACAGGCTGGCAGGAGGAGAGATAAATATGCTGACAGGGATACATTCTTGTCATCAACAAAAGGAAAGGCCCCAGTAAGAACAGAACTAGTAAAAACTGTCCGTTCCCAGAACAAGGTTGCAGATAAGAAGCAAGCAATGCAATAAGGGAAAATGGCTTGATCAGACAGAGAGACGCCTCAGAGAAGGGGTGTGGGGAATCTATGGCCTAAGGTCATGTCTTTCTTCCAGAAGGAGGACAGGCAGGATCTAATCTGGTCATGCCAAACCCCAAACAGTGACGAACAGGGAAGGACCCCCAAACCTGAATAGCAAAGGGGAGGAACTTTCTTGATTTGGAATTGTTAGTTCTGTGCTCTGGATAACTCATAAGGGAAACAGCATAAAAGGCCAGTCCCTAGATAGAGAAGTTGCCTTCACGGTCCTCGATTGCTATCCCTCAGGGGAGCCAACCAGCTTGGTGATCCACCCACTCTGGACCTCCCCCTTAAGAAGGTCTACAACTTGCTCCACAGCTAGGCTTCCTCTCTCTCTCTCGAGGCTTTTGGGCCCCCGCCCTGCCCTCCTCTCGAGACCAGACCTGAGACCTCTGACACGTAAGAATACATGCTTTCTATGTGTTTTAAGTAGTTAGGGGTAGGTGAAGGATTATATGTTAAAGGTGCAAATGCTTCAGTTATAATTGGTATGTTAAATTGTGTTGCTCATTGAATAAAAGATCTATTTGATTGAACAAAGTGTCCTTATTAGAACTAGCAGAGGAGTAATTCCCCACCCTCTCAACAGTAGTATTTTCACTCGGTCCCAGGAAATAAAAGGGAATCTGCCTCCCCAGGGTGCCGAAAAGCAGCCGAAGCCCTTTTAGAAAGGGACCTGTTTCGCCAGGGTACAGAAAGGCAGTAGAACCCCTTTTATTTTCTTTCACTAGTAAGCCACGCAGCGGTTGGAAGGAACTGTTGGGTTTAGGTGGGAAGGTACCTTATATAGGGTGGGGGCGTGTGAACATCACGTGAAATTTTGAATATGAGCTTGGTATATGCCGGTAAGAGAAGGGCGCGCAAGCGCAAGCCCATTTGTGAGAATGGGAGGAGCCACTCGAAGAAGAACAGAAGGTTGCTACCTTGTAAACAAGGTTCTCTGGACATTTTCCTACGCTGCGTCCTCCTGCCCACCCCCAGCTCAGTCCTCCACTGCGCTTGCACGGCGACCCCCACCGGAAACACAGCTGCCTCAGCCAATCCTCGCTCAAGTAGATGTCATGGGTCTCACTCTCACCGGAGAACTATCACTATGGCAACCTTAAATACCGTTGGCTGCTTCTTCCATGGGGGGCGGGAGGCTGCCGCTGCCGGCGCCGTTTCTTAAGAGGGGGCCTGTCACCTCAGGAACTGGGAAGGGTTTCCGGGGGAGGGAGCTGGAAGCAGGATGTTGTAAGGAGGAAGCTGCTCATGGTGAGTCGGGTAAGAGGTCCCGAGCCGGGGCTGATAAAGGGGAGACGGCAGCAGAAGCAGGAGCTGCCGCTTATAGCCACACACACCCCAGGCCATACACGGGGGAGGCCATGGGGCGTGCGCTAGGAGACTGAGGGGCGCAGGGTCGGGAGGAGGAGGAGGAGGCTGTGTGGGGCAGGGTTGGGGCACAATGTCCAGGGAGGGAGGGGGGGGCTGGATAAGCAGCCTTGGAGTGAGGGGAGCTTTGAGGAGGGGGCATAAGGGAGGGCTGCTGCTGCAGGTGGGGGGGGTAGGATGTGGGGAGGGGAGTTTTGGGGAGAGCTGTATGTAGGGAAGGGATGGAGACAAGTTGGCTGAGGGGGAGTGTCTCTGAGGAGGTGTTGTTGCTGTAGACTGTGGGGGGCACAGGATGCCCCCCCAGTAGGAGGAATAATTTGGTTGAAGGATTTGCAGGAGGGAGGGGCTGGAGGGGGGAGCTTTTGTGATGACAATCAACAAAGCTCAGGGACAAACCTCTCACTTAATTACTTTGTCAGGTAAAACTTGCACAAATAAAAAGTTTTGTTACTAACAAATTAGACCTACCAAAGAGTTAGAATTTTATCAAAAATTGATATTTACTAATAAAACTAAAATATCACAAATCAATCACATGGCCCCCAAAGGCAGAGCTCGGTTTCTGTGTGGCAGCCTGGCATCTGACATCCTCCCTGGCTGGTGTGTGCTAAATACATAGCCCCGAATAGGAGTTGTGTTTGGACTGGGATAATGGGGCAAAATCCTTTTAGGATCACTCCAGTCTGCACCATGAAGGGATACTCTTGAAGAAACCTGGGCAAAACTCTGCACGTCCCAGATATTATTATTATTATTATTATTATTATAAGCATTTATATAGCAGCAATGTACCTCAGGCTTTACAGAGAATAAGATAGACATGGTCCCTGCCTGAGAGTTTACAATTTAAAAGACAGGGAGAGGGGAGACAGGGAAGGGGAAACAGAGGGAGAGACAAGGGATACAACAATCATGCCAGCCTGGCATCTAACATCCCCCCCCCCCCCATGCCTGTTTGTGCTGAATACATATCCTGAATAAGGAGATATAATTTGGCTGGAATTATGGGACAAAATCCTCTTTCAGGTGATCCCAATCTGCACCTTTTTGCCATGGGAGGATTCTCATGAAGAGGCCTGACCAGACCGCTGCCCAACCCGGAGCTCCGTATCTGCATGCTGGCCTGGCATTTCACAGATCCCCTGGCCTGCATTCTGGACAAATAGCCTTGAATAAGGAGCTGTGCTTGGGATGGGATTACAGGTTGCAATCCTTTTCGGGTCACCCCAGACTGCACGTCTTCACCACCGGGGGACTCTGTTGAAAGAAGAGTGGGCAAACCCCTGCCTGATTTGGAGCTCGTATTCTGCTTGCCACCCTGGCATCTAAAAAGCCTCCCTGACCTGCGTCCTAAATACACCGTGTAGCAGGGAGCAGTCCTGGAGAGCTCCTGCCCCTTTAAGAAGGGAGCTAAGTGGGCCAGCCAGAGGGCTGAGTGCCCACAAGGATGTGGCAGAGCCAGCCCCAGAGCTGGGGAACAGCCTGAGGGGAGTATAGGCTGAGAAACCTTTGGGACAGAGGTGGGCAGGTTAGTGGCCCTTTAAGGCTGAGTAGAGGAAGCCTGGCCACGCCCACTGCCTGTATAAAAGGAGAGACTAGGCAGCACGGAAAGAGTCTCTGCAAGGGACCTGAAGAAGCAACATCTATCTGAGAAAGCCTTGCTGCTCTTATGTTCTTCAGGGTGTTGAAGACTGGAGAACCAGCAGGACCCAGGCAAGTGGGAGAGGCCATGATCGGGAGGGAGCCTTTTGCCTGGGGAAGGCTTGGCCGGAGCCTGGGGTTTTAAGGCCTGGCTGAATGGACTTTTGGGGGTTTGTGGTTGTGTTGCTCCTGAGTCTGCAGAGATGGACCTGGGCCTGTAGGGTGTAGGTGACTGAGCCGGCAGCTCAGGTACGCTGGACACGGGTGGTGTCCAATAAAGGACTGTAAACCAATAACCTCTGGACTGTGTGGTGTGTCCTGAGAGGGTACACCCCCCCCTGCCTGGAAGGAGCGGGTTCAGCCAAAGCTCAAGGGTGACATCGTGTAGCAGGGGGTGAGATAATTCCCTGGAGTGAGACCCCAGTGCCCCGTGTGGCCCTGGGGGACTCCCCCTGCTACACACCGCTCTGAATAAGGAGCTGTGTTTGGGCTGGGATTACAGGGCAAAATCTTTTTGAATCACCCTAGTTTATACCTCTCTGCCACATGGGAACTCTCACAAAAAAACCTAGCCAGCCCCATTCCCGACCCGGAGCTTGGTTTCTGTGTGCCAGCCTGGCATCTCACCACCACCGTGGTCTGTATCCTGCATACGTGGCCCAAAATAAGGAGCTGTGTTTAATGGGGTGAAATCCTCTTTGGATCACACTAGTCCACATCTCTGCCCCAGGGGACTCTCCTCAAAAACCTTGGACAGACCCCTTCTCGACCCAGAGATCAGTTTATTTCTGCCAGCCTGGCATCTCCAGGTCCCCCTGGCCTGTGTTCTGTGCAAATTTCCACCATGGGGGAGGGACTCTCACAAAGAAGTCTTGGCAGATGGTTGCCTGACTTAGAGCTCAGGGTCTGCGTGCCAGCCTGGCATATCACCTCCCAGGCCTGTGTCCTTCACAAATAACCCAGAATAAGGAACTATTTTAAGGATGGACTCTCCCAAGAAGCCTGGGCAGGCCCCTAACAAACCTGGAGCTCAGTTTCTGTGTCTCAGCCTGGCATCTCACAGCTCCCCTGGCCTGTATCCTGAACACACAGCCCTCCAAAAAGAGCTATGTTTGGGTTGGGATTACGCATCAAAATCCTTTTCAGGTCACCCCAGTCTGGATGTCTCCACCATGGGGGGGACACTGCCAAATAAATCTGGGCAAACCCCTGCCTGACCAGGAGCTTGGTTTCTACGTGCCAACCTGGCATCTAACATCCCCCTGGCCTACGTGTGCTAAATACATAGCCCTGAGTAAGGAGCTGTGTTTTGACTGGGATTATGGGGCAAAATCATTTTCGGGTAACCCCCAATCACATCTTTCCACCACCGGGGGGGGACTGCATGCCAGACTGGTATCTCTCAGGCCTGATTGCATGGTCTTCAATAAGGAGCTGTGGTTTGGGTGGGATTATGGGGCAAAATCCTTTTTGGGTGACTCCAGTGTGTACCTCTCTCCCATGGTGGGACTCTCACAAAGAAGCTTGGGCAAACCCCTGCCCGACCCAAAGCTCAGTTTCTGTGTGCCAACCTGGCATCTCATAGCTCCCCTAGCCTGTGTCCTGCTCTAAATAGTATCCGCTGCCCTCATAACACCTGCTAAGTCCTGTCCAGCGGCGCTTTTCCGGGTGGTGCGGGGGTTGGTCAGTCCAACCTCCCTCCACCTAGGAGTGGAGTTATCTACGGCACGCTGTGACATGTTTGTGGACTATTTTGTGGATAAAATCGCTTGTATTCACCGTGACTTCCATGCTGCACTTATTACATTAGGAGAGCTGGAGGTTATGGAAGCCTCATCTTGTCCAGTTTCATGGGTCCTTGGGGTGGTTAGGGACATTTCTTGTGAGTTAGATCCGTGACGGTTCTGCCTAGTGAAATCTTGCAGGGAGACAATGGGGCCGTTGCTGGTAGGGGTGCTCAGTGCCTCCCTCTGGGAGGGCAAAGTGCTGGGCTGCCTCAAGGAGGTGGTGGTGTGGCCTCTGCTCAAGAAACCATCGCTTGACGTTGACTCCCTTGCCAGCTATNGGTGCGACCTCTGCTCAAGAAGCCATCGCTTGACATTGACTCATTCACCAGCTATTAGCCTGTCTCTAACCTTCCCTTTTTAGGGAAGGTTATTGAATGGGTAGTGGCCCAGCAGCTGCAGGGGCATCTGGATCACATCAGTTTTCTTAATCACTCCCAGTCGGGATTTCGTCTGGGATATGGCATCAAGACTGCACTCAACCTTGCTGGATGACCTGTGCCAAGAGTTAGAGAGGGGTCGGTTGACCTTGTTGGTATTGTTAAATCTTTTGCCTACATTTGATACTGTTAACCATGAGATTTTGGTGACGCGCCTGCGGGACTGTGCAGGAGTGGGCGGGACTGTTCTTGAATGGTTCCGCTCATTCCTAGCAGAAAGAACTCCGCGAGTGGTACTTGGAGAATGTTTTTCATCGTACCAAGACCCCTCGTGTGATGTCCCACAGGGTTCAGTCTTGTCCCCTCTCCTGTTCAATGTGTATATGCAGCCACTCGGTCAGGTGATTAAGAGGTTTGGCATGCGGTGTCATCAATATGCGGATGACACCCAGCTGTACCTCTTTTACAACCGACCCAGGCCCTACAGTCTCGGTGTTTGTCGGGTGTCTGACGGCTGTGGGGGACTGGATGAGGGTCAACCAACTGAAGTTTAATCCTGACAAGATGGAGGTGATGTTTGTGGGTAAGACAATGGGGGTAATGGCCCCTGTTGTAGACGGTCTGTCCCATGTTGGTTCCCCAGGTGCGGAGTCCTGGGGTGCTCCTTGACGTGCAGCTCCGCCTGGATGCCCAGGTCGAGGCTGGGGCAAGGAGTGCCTTTCACCAATTACATCTGGTGCGGCGGCTTTGGCCATCTGTTCAGACTCTAACCTGGCCACCTTCATTCATGCTTTCATCACCTCTACACTGGACTATGGTAATGCACTCTACGTGGGGCTACCCATGACAACGGCTCAAAGGCTGCAGCTAGTGCAGAATGAGACGGTTCGTCTGTTGGTGGGATTGGGGCGTCAGGAGCACATAACATCAGTGCTCCGTGCTCTGCGCTGGCTGCCGATAGCGTTCCGGGCCCGCTTCAGGGTGTTGGTTTTGACCTATAAAGCCCTAAACGGTCTAGTCCCTGCCTACCCGCGGGACCACCTCACCCCCCCCCGGGTGCTGGATCAACCCCTGCACCAGGGGTGCCCTGCTCGAGGTCCACCGAGTCTTCCAAGGGTCACGCAGGAGAGGGCATTCTTGGTGGCCGCGCCACAGCTGTGGAACTCCCGGTGAGGGTGCGACTGACCCCGGACCTCCCCTCTTTTTGGAAAAGTTGTAAGACTTGGCTGTTCTGCNCCTGTGCGGTGGGGAAGGGAGGCAGGGGCGGGGGTGGGGGTGGTGCCGGAGGGGCCTTCCTGAGTGGCTGCTGTTTCCAGAGGCCTGGTGGGACCGAGGGAGGCACCACGCTGAGTTGTAAGACTTGGCTGTTCTGCCATGCGTTTGGTGGGGGAGAGGGGTGGAAGGGTGGGGGCGGGGGTGGGGGTGGTGTTAAATGCCAACCTCCTTCTGGCATTTTTAAAAAATGATTTATTTTGGATTTTATTTTTGTTTTTATATTGTAAGCTGCCCGGGGCTGCCTGATGGCAGGAGGGGTGGGGTATGAAATTGAAAAATAAATAAATTAAATAAGCAGCTGTGTTTGGGCTGGGATTATGGGCCCAAATCCTTTTGGGATCACCTTGGTCCACACGTCTCCACTGTGGGGGTGGGGTGGGGACTCTGCTGAGGAAGCCTGAGAAGATCCTTGACCAACCTGGACCTCTGTCTCTGCGTGCACCCCTGGTCTGTGTCCTGCACACACAACTCCAAATAAGGAGCTGTGTTTGGGCTGGGATTATGGGGTAAAATCCTTTCTGGGTCACCCCAGTGCACACAACTCTGCGACGGGTGAACTTTTCCCCATGGAGCATAGGCAGATTCTTTCCCGATCCAAAGCTCGGTTTCTGTGTGTGCCAGCCTGGCATCTCGCAGACCCCTGGCCTGTATCCTGAATGCATAGCCCCAAATAAGGAGCTGTGCTTGGGATGGGATTATGGACAAAAATTCATTTCAAGTCATCCCAGTCCATATGTCTCTGCCTCAGGGGGACTCTCCCCAAGCAGCCTGGGCTGACCCCTGCCTGATCCCAAGCTTGGTTTCTGCGCCCCTGCAGTGGGGGCCAGTTGGTGAGGGGAGGGGCTGGTGAGCTGGACCTGGGGGTCACTTGGAGTGAGGGGGGCTGAGGAGATGGCATGGGGGGTCCCTTGGTGTGTGGGGAGCTGCTGGGGAGTTGGTGCAGGGGTTGAGGTAGAATTGTTTTAACCACTATGTGAACTCACATAACCCCCTCTGCATGGCCAGCGTGTGTCCTTCCTATACTAACCAATTGCTGCCCGCCCCCATTATCTCATGCTCTAAATTGCAGAGTCTCCAGGCAATAATCAGCAGGGTCAAGTAACTTGTGTATACAAAACTGCCAAGAAAATTATGTAATTGTATGCAATACGCAGAAGCGACAAACTGTATTTGATACTTACATATATTCCATACAAGGAACGTGTGATTGGTTGCCTGCAAATCCTTTGTCTAAATAGCTTCTTCTTTAAGTGCTTGGGGTCTGCCAGCGTTGAACGCTAGGCAGTCCCACAGCTGTACACTGGATTAAATTTTGGAAACGTTCCAAGTAATGGCCTCCTCTCATTCCTTGTGGATAGAAAAATCCACCACAATTCTGGGGGCTCATCCCGGATGAGAGGAACATAGGACTCCTTTGAATTCCTGCGGTAAGTGCCACTTTGGTTTGGGATAAACAAGGGATGAACTTTATCCCAGTACACCAGGGTCCTGATCATAGCTGAAACCACTGCCGAATGGAGCCCTGTCTCTGAGCACAACAGAGCAATCGGTGTAGCCTTTGAGACCCCCAATACACCTCTAATTTTGTTTTGTATCACCTCTGTTTCCTTGTTGTAAGATGAAAAGCATAATTCTGCCCCAAACAGAACTTGGACCAAAGGTTTAGCCCTAAAATCCTCCAAGACAGTAGGCACACGTGAACTTCTCATAAACTGTTTTTATAATTACCTTTTTACTGAACTCTTGACAATATACTGGGAGATACGATCAGTCTCTCTCTTAAGGATTACATATCAACATTTTCTGTTTACCAGTATCAAGAGACATGATTCCCTGTGTAGGGCAGAAAGAGGTCTTGTTTGTCTGGAGACTGACATCTTGGTAATTGTGAAAGCTTATCTCAGATGATAGCTGCCTTTTTATCATGTATCAGCAGGTTGTTTACAACTTATTTTGAGAAAACTCGTCAGTTTTCATGATCTGACATCATCTAAACTGACTTCTAAGCTTTTTTAATTCTATAAAGAGGCAGAGGAAAAATTATTTTTTAGAAAGCTGTTCCATTCTTTTGAGTTTTCTCACCTTCATTGTGGCAGTATGGGACACAGGACTGGGTGAATATGAAAGTATGTTATTTTGATGCATTGAGCCAACAATCATTAAAGCATATGTTAATTCTTATAGATGTTAAGCTCTTTGAACTTATAATACAACTGTTCTGCTTTATATTTATAACATTCTTTGTCTTATGGTCTCATTTATAAATAATATTGTCTTTACAATAGTTTTGAGCTTGTTGGCTTTTAGCACAGCGTAAACTAAGTTTCCACATACTGGAAAAGAGTCGCCCATTATCCAGACCAGATTATGTCAGGCCTGGACCACTAAGCACATTTTCCCTTTGAGGAAACTGAGGCACAATGCGACACACTACAACGGCCCCTTAATAACTAACAATATATCAACAGGATGTGATGTGAAGGGGGAATACTGCAAAACATACAGAATTGCCCAGCACAGCACAATGCAGGATATGGGTGTGCTGCAAGGTGTATGGAGTAAGTGATGTGCGATACACCAAGGTAGGCATATAGATAGGCATATAGGAAGGCATGGGGAGTAGGGCGAGTTGCAGGATGGGACTGATGGTGCAAGTCATACTACAGGGGTGGGGAACCTTTTCCCTTCCCACGGCCACTTTGAAAAGTTGCAGGGGCTCCAAGGACTGCATAGAAGTTGGGGCAAGGGTACTTTAAGGAATTCACTCAAGGATGGCTGAAACAACACCTTGCCAAACTGTGGCTCCATAATTTTATTTCTCAACATAAGGCCAGTGTCGAAGACGTTCTTCTGAAAAGGTCCCGTTTGAGCACCGCTTTCTCATGGTTGACACCTTTTATTGTCATAACGAGGTCCCAGGGGATGACTTCCAGACTCCCTTAAAAGGAACCTTTAGTGCTTATATTTCTGCTCTAATGGGTAAACACTTAGGGAATAAAATTCTCCCCTCAGAATGGGAGGGGAGAATTAGAGTCCAGAGCTCCTGGAGCAGCAGCTGCCTGGGAATTCCTTAATACCTGACATGTCCGGATGGCCCAGGAACTCAAAGGAGTCCGTTGAGGGTTACTTACTGACCAGGTGTATTAGAGCAGCTAATGGAAAACTGGCAAGAAAGGCCCAGGAATGTATGGTTCCAGAGTGTTGTTGGAAGAGCACATTGATTGAATTCAATCTCTCCAGAGGGAACTTTCCTGTGTAAGATTATTATTATTATTATTATTAACAAACATTTATATAGCGCCAGCAGTGTACCTGGCACTTTACAAAGTAATAAAATAGACACGGTCCCTGCCCCTAGGGCTTACAATCTGAGAGACAGGAGCTGGGGGAGAGACTTAGGAAGGGGAACAGAGGGAGAGACAAGGGGTCTAACATTCATGAAGATGCGAGGTCTCAAGTGCACGTACTTGGCTTGGTTACGATGAGAATGACAGCAGGCAGGTCCATGTTGCAAGGATAAGGGTAAACCGATCGTAGGTATAGGAATAGTGGCTCAGCAGGATAAAGAGTCAGACAGAGCAGAGCGAAAGAGGTGAGTTTTAAGGAGAGATTTGAAGGTATGAAGGGAGGGGGTAAGGCGGATGTGGACAGGGAGGGAGTTCCAGGCATAGGGGGCAGCAAGTGAGAAGGGACGAAGGCGCTTAGGGGAGCAGGGAAGGCGTGGAAGGGTGAGAGAAGGGTCAGAGGAGGAGCGAAGTGCATGGGCTGGAGTATGGAGGGTGGTAAGTGCAGAGAGGTAGGGGGGAGCGAGGTTGTGAAGAGCTTGATAGGTGAAGACTAGGAGCTTGTGCAAGATCTGAAAAGGGGCGGGGGAAATGTGTAATGAAAAAGTTATTAATGAATAGTCAGAATCTCGGTCATGTGAACAAATCATTCTTAATGCACAATAAGCAGTTTGATACATTGGGGAATATACGTTCTACAATTGACCAAGCTTTCAGGGAGGTGCTATTCGAACAAGCCTTTGATCTTTTTATTTATTTATGTACAAAACATTTATATCCCTCACTCTCATGCAACTTGGCAGCTCGGGGAAGCAAACATAAAAACATCACAATAGAATCATCTAAATTACACTATATAAAATATATAAAACATATAAAATAGCGGCTAACAGATAAAATAAAATCCTCTCCCCACACCCCTCCCCAAAGGCCCGGCAGAACAACCAGGTCTTACAACATCTGTGGAAAGAGGGGAGGTTGGGACAGACTGGTCTCCAATGGGAGAGAGTTCCACAGGCGAGGTGCAGCCATCGAGAACGCCCTCCCTGCCATCACCACCCGGCATACCCGGGGGACTTTGAGTTGGGAGCCCCTGGCTGACCACAAGGGCTGCGAAATGACCCGAAGCTTGAGCTGGTGTCACAGGCAACCAGGACCCAAATCATTTAGGGCTTTAAGTCATAGCCAACATCTTGAATTGGGCCCGGAAGACAATAGGCAGCCAGTGCAGAGTCCAGAGCACCAATGTAATGTGCTCGTGGCAGCTCGTCCCCATTAGGGGTTCTGCCCAGTCAGGATATGAGATCTTCCGCCCAGGCGGTGCCTGCAGATTCCCAATTACATAGAACTAAGCTCTAATCAATCAGATAATGGGGAGGAAGGATTTCAGCCTGAAGGGGGCGCACAGCAAATTCCATATGGGAAACTATGGAGTCATTGCTAGCCGGGGTTGTCAGCGCTTCCCTGACAGTAGGACTTCTGAGGGGTCAGTAAACATCCGGGGTAAGCGTAAGGACCTTCCAGGGTCAGGGAGGGGGGTGGGACCTGTGGTCCCATCCTCCCCGCCCTGACCCAGAAGCATTACTCGCTTCTACATCACTTCCACCTCCGGAGCGGAGTCACTTCTGGTGCTGTTTCACCCAACGTGACTCCTTCTCTTATCGGTTTGATGGAAAGGGTATGCTATCCTGGAGGTTCTGGATTTCAACATTCTTCCTAGAAGTCTGAATTTAGTCTCTACAACCGCCTTCCTAGACCTTCCTATGTCATTGGTACCAACACGGACCATGACAACTGGCTCCTCTGCAGCGCTCACTGAAATCCTGTCTAGACATTGTGTGAGGTCCGTACCTTCGCACCCGGCAGGCAACTTTTCAGGACAAGTCACAGAACTCACAGAAATTCCAGATTTCAGTGACCGCTGTAATGACATCTCAGCTCAGCCCACTGCCCTTCCCAACCCCACAACATGCCCCCCCCCCCCAAGCTGCATCTGCTCTGATGACTGCTACAGTGCACTGAGCTGGGGTCTGCAATGAGCTCCCCACGATCCCTGGAACCCTCTAGCATTGATTCATGCTGTGTGTGGAGAGGGGTCCCACACAAGGCTAACCCCTCCCAGCAGGGGCCCAGCCAAATATCCACATGAGAAGGCCGGGAGACAATAGGAGAGGAACTTGATAGCAAGTATAATCCCCTCCGTCTGGACACCAGCTTTTGGGGGAGGGGGGGAGAGTGGGTGTGTTTTTTTGGTGGGGCATTTTGAAACAGCAACTGCTGCGGTAGTTTTTTTGATTGTCTAATATTCAATAGCTCTGATTTAGTAAAACAGCAAAGAAAGAGAAAAAAATATTAAAATGAAAACGTTTCTCTTCCCCCCCCCCCACTCTTTCACCCTGTGCCCCCCTTTTCCTTGCCCTAAATCTATTCTTAGTTTGAAGACAGGAAGCAAAGACAGTGATACCCCACGAGCTGTGCACTCGGAGGCACTCAAGCAAGAGATGGGAGGAGCTGTTTCAGAGCTGCACAGGGTGTGGGAATTTTCAAAGACAGAACTCTTACAAACAGAAAGAACCAGAGCGGAAAGACTCTGCTTCCACCCCTTCACCAAGCCAATCCCTCTGAGCACAAAGGGCAAAAGTGAAGAAGTTGGACAGATTGTGCTAGCCAGGTTTATGTGGGATTTACTCCCTATG
>QEPC01011446.1:641247-651291 GCA_003113815.1 Sphenodon punctatus
GTTTTAAATGTGTTCATTTATATGATTTTATATTGTTGTTTTATTGCTATATTGTTCTCTGCCTTCAGTCGCCATTGGCGAGATGGGTGACCTAGAAATTAAATTAAACAAACATAAATAAATAAATAAATTCTAAAAAATAAACAAAGAAAATTCCTATGTAATAAAGGAAAAGAATGCTCTCAATTTCACTTGATCAGACCCAAATGAGGCACAAATATACTCATGTAGAGTTTCTCTCCTATGTGGCTTCTCTGATGGATATTAAGGTGAGCTCTGACTGAAGTTTTCCTCACACACTAGGCATTTATAGGGCTTCTCTCCTGTGTGGATCCTTTTATGTTTATTAAGGTCTGAGCTCCCTCTGAAGCTTTTCCCATACTCAAGACATTTATAGGGCTTATCACCAGTGTGGATACTTTGATGTTTGTTAATGGAAGATTTCTCGCTGAAGCTTTTCCCACACTCAAGGCATTTATAGGGCTTCTCTCCTCTGTGGATCCTTTCATGATTTTTAATGGAGGAGCTCTGACAGAAGCTTTTCCCACACTCTAGGCATTTATAGGACTTCTCTCCTGTGTGGATTCTCTGATGAATATTAAGGTATGAGCTCTGACTGAAGCTTTTCCCACACTCAAGGCATTTAAAGGGCTTCTCTCCTGTGTGGATTATTTCATGTTTATTGAAGTAAGAAAGTAAGTAAATTTATTAACAGGCGCTAGCCTTCGCCATGGCCCCACAGTTAAAATGAATGAAAAGAGGCTCAAGTTAATATATGTGATGTTACGTGTATGGAAATATTGTGTTCTGCTAGATAACTAGTTTGTATCTTTTGGGAAACTGTTTAGAAACTCCCCCCCGCAATGGCTATGCTAGCAGGTTTGTTATACGTTAAGGAGCAAGGCTCTTTTCATGTGTGTTCTGTTTTGTTTAGTTTTAATTGTGTATATGTTTATCGAAGTGTGAGCTTTTACCACACTCAAGGCATTTATACAGCTTATCTCCTGTGTGGCCCCTTTGATGGCGACTAAGGAATGAGCTCCGACTGAAGCTTTGCCCACACTCTAGGCATTTATAGGGCATCTCTCCTGTGTGGATTCTCTGATGGCTATTACGGTCTGAGCTATGACGGAAACTTTTCCCACACTCCAGGCATGAATAAGGCTTCTCTCCTGTATGGATTCTCTGATGGCTATTAAGGTTTGAGCTACGACTGAAGCTTTTCCCACACTCTAGGCATTTATAGGACTTCTCTCCTGTGTGGATTCTCTGATGAATATTAAGGTATGAGCTTTGACTGAAGCTTTTCCCACACTCTAAGCATGTATAGGGCTTCTCGCCTGTGTGGATTCTCTGATGGCTATTAAGGTTTGAGCTCTCACTGAAGCTTTTTCCACACTCTAGGCATTTATAGGGCTTCTCTCCTGTGTGGACCCTTTGATGGATATTAAGGGCTGAGCTCTGACCGAAGCTTTTCCCACAATCAATACATGTATAGGGCTTTTCTCCCATGTGGATTCTCTGGTGTTCAGCAAGTTCTGCTTTGTTGATGCAGCTTTTCCCACATTTGCAGCACTGTTGCCTTTTCTTGCCTAGATTTATTGCACTTTTGTTCATGTCCTGGACACCTGTCCCATTCTGAGGGGATTCACTCTCTCCCTTCCCTGGGGGCTTCCCCTGTTTCTCCACATCACAACCTCTCTCATCAAATTCTGTCCATGTAGAAATATTCCCTTGAGATTTTTCTGGGAATGTGCCACGCTGCAGTTCCATTTCTTCCTGGCCCTGCTGGTGGGAATTCTTCTCCATGTTCTCCCTCAGTGTCCCACCTCCTGATGAGACACAGACAACCCCGGCAGGTGTCACTGCCTCTGATGAGAGAGAGGGAATCTCTGAAAGGAGAACGAAAACGCCCTTAAAATAAATGTGTGGAACTCCAAAGTCATTCCCACCCTAGAGAGACCTCCCCTCAACACTGCCCTTTCATTTCATCTCAACCTAATAAAAACTACAATTTCTCCCACTTCCCAGGAGTCTCTGGTGGAAGGAAGGGACACTACAACCAAGAGAGGCATCCACCCATCCTGTCTGTTGTAGACAGCTCTGCGAGTGTTTTGGAACCCATCCCAGACAGGAACTAGGGGGTGGAGATCATGGCCTGGGTGACCTCCCAGCTTCCATGCGAGGATGGGGAAGCAGGAGAAGATCCTACAGGATCCTTCTTGACCCCTGCTACTAAGGGGGAGAGGAAAAGGGACCCAACACCTGAGGCTGCAGCAGGGAGAAGGAGTTGACTGGGAGTTTCCCTTCTCTGCCTGAAGCTGGCAAAGCCAAGGAGACAGCAATCAGCTGAAGAGTTTATGCTGCTTCTAGGTCACTGAGAATGGGTGGCTGCAACCCCAAAATTAGGCGGGGATGGGGGGCGATTAGCAAATGTGTCACTTCCTTCAGCCTTCCCTTGAAGTAGCCATCTCAGGTTTTCAATGAGCAGGGCCCCAATTCTTCAATGAACAGGGCCCCAATTTTCCAGTGGAAAAACTTTGCTAATTCTGCAGGAGTTTGTGGGCCTGATTCTCTGGCCCTTCTCTCTCTCTCTCTCACACACACCTCTCACTGACACCCTGGCCCACCCAGCAGCAGGAAAATGCCGATTGCCTTGAAGCTGGGTGAGCCGAGGTGAGTCCCTCCATCCCCTCCCTTTCTCCCCCCCCCCCCAATTCTGGGGATCCCTTCCTTCCTCCTTTCCCAGATTCCTAACTCACCCTGGTTCACCCAACACCAGAAAAATCCTGCGATAGCACCACGCTGTGCCGGGATTTCCCTGTTGCTGGGCGGGGGAAGGGAGTCCCTCCATCCCCCTCCCTCTTCCTCCCCTCCCCCTTAGTATGGAGATTTCCCCCCCCCAGTGATCCCCAAGTCACCCAGCTTGCGCAGCAGCAGCAGTAGTTCTGGGCACTTGGCAGGAAATCTTTTCCTGGCATAGAATCTTCTCCCCTGTGCAGAATTTCCGAACAGGTGCACGAGTCAATCAGTGGTGCTCGCAAGCCGCTGATTGGCTTACGCGCAGGAAGGGAAACTCAATGCGGGGGAGGAGAGGCAGAGGAGATTGCATGCTGGGAAGAGATTTCTGCAGGGAAACTGTGAATTGCGGGTCCTGCATTTGACTCGGGACCATGCCAATGAGCAGCCAAGGCCGAACTGCAACCAAAGCTTCTTTCACACTCAGGGGTTTTCCGGGGTTCCCTCTCTTGGGCCTTCTCTGATGTGGAACAAGTGCTGGTTTTTCACGAGCCTCATGTTTTGGTTAAATATTACCCAGGATTCCTGGTTGCGTCCCATGTGGTTCTGCCGGCTCCAGGTCTCCCTGTAGAGCAGTGTCCTCCTCATTGTCACTTGTCTTCCCATCACCTGTGAGGACAGTGAAAGAAACCAGACATCAGTCGCTCCCTGTGCTGGGGAGAGGCAGGGGGAACCCATTCTTCCCCCCCACGTCCCATGCAAACCCTCAGGGAATGGAGCTGCTGCCAGGTGCCTGCTAGAACGTGCGAGAAGCCATGAGAGACACTGACTATAACACCTGCTGGCTGCAATCCTGGCCTGGAGGGGAAGGGACAGAATTGGGCAATCTCATGAGATCTTTGTGGGTGGTCCCAGATATTTCCCCCGAAGCCTAAGGGTATCCGAGTTGGATGATCTAATCAATTACATGGATTCATGAACTACCCCCCCCACCCGGATCTAGGATCCATGGTCTTCCCCTTGCTCCAACAGGAAGTTCAGGTCCAGTTTGGGAACTAGAAACCCTGCTCAGGAGAAAGGAACCAGAGATCAGGAAAGAGAAGGGATTTGTGGCAGCCTGGATGCAAAGCACAGTCGCTGGCCCTATCCCCAGCCTCTCTCCATGGTGGGGTAGATAGGGAACCTGACCGGATGGGAGTGCCAGCATGGGGACTCTTTGTAAGAGCCAAGCATCTGCTGTAGGAGAGTGAAGCAGGGTTCAGAATGGGGGAAGTTAGTCTGTGCCGATAGTGAGGATGTGACTGTGCTGCAGCTGCTCCACTGGGCTCTCTGAGGCAGGCCCCTCTCTATGGGAGCTTGAACACAGACTCTGCTAGAGTCGTTGGCGCTGAGCTCGCCAATAGGGTGGTGGCACGGTTAGCAACCGGTGTACACTGTGGACAATGAGGCCCTGCGTCCCAGCGGCTAAAGGGTGTTTTTAAACAAGCAAGGCTACAGGTGGGGTCCGTGTCCGGCGGCTCCCAGGATGGCTACTGCTGCCACGCAGGCAGCCTCCATGCACTCCCACAGCCAACGACTGCCCCCCCAAGCAACCCATACGGGCAGCCATTCCCCCTGTAAGAGCTCCCAGTAGAGCTGTGGGGAAAACCGGGGAGGCAGTGGGGCCGTGGACCCATCTGCTGGGTGAGTAGGTGCCCCGCTTCAAACGGGCCAGTTATATGTGGGGAGCCGGTGCCCATACACTTTTTTGGCTTCCCCCGCACGGGGCATTATGGTAGCGCGTACCCCACCCCCACATAAAAGGCTTTTGGATGCGTGGTTGTGTCTCGTTTAAAAACACCCAGAGAAACAGCCCTCCTCCCAGGGAAGAGCTTTCAGCAGAGAGAAAATTGCACAAAATACCACACAGACCTAGCACATCAGAGGTTCAAAACGGATGGAATGGCATGCTGGGAAATTAATTTGCATTTAAAATTGGCATAATGTGCAGGATTTGGTCATTTTGCATAATTTATGCTGCTCGTAGAATCTGAATTCTCTGCTCACAGAATTTAAGTTTCCTGGCTGCAAAAATAAAAATAAAATAAAAAATTGCAGACTAACCAAGGCCCAGCCCAGTGTAATTAAGTGGGGTAGATAAGCAGAGTCAGAACTGGGGGTGGTTGCAAAATCAGATTTGGGTCCCAACTCTGGGCTTCACTCCCCTGTGTTCACCTGGTTCTTCACTTGGCCCGATGTCTCCCAGGATCTCCTTTTCATCAGAGTCCTGCACATCCAAGACCCACGGCTCCTCCCCCAGCTCCAGCTGATAGATCAGATCTGGTTTCTGGATGGGAAATCCTGCCCAGGGAAGAGAGAGAGAGAGACACACACAGAGAAAAGATCAGGGCTTGCTGAATGTTCATCCTATACTTGGGGCAAAATACATCCTTCCCTCTGCTTTCATGCCCAGCATGCTTGCTGCTCTCCCTTCTTCTGCCTGCCCAGGAGTCCCAGACAGCCAGGGGTGGAGGGTCCCTCAGATTAAGGGCTTGAAGGGGGGGCCAAAGGAAGAAGGGCAGCAACTGACGGCAGAGTCCAGGCAGTGGGAGGTGCTGGAACCATAAAAGCTGCAGCTATTTGTTCTTAGGTAGGCACGGCTCTAGAGCTGGGGAAGGAAGAAGGAGCAGCAAGACTGTAGGGGAGTCAAGGCAGAGCTAAGTAGAGATGACGATAGCAGGAATAAGAGCTGCACCTTGTGCACCTCGCCTGGGTTGGACAAAGGGGAGCGAGTCCAGGCAATCCTTACTGCCTTCAACTCCCACAACAACCTCCCGACCAGCAGAGGGCAGCACTCACACCACAACACAGTTTTGTTATAATGAAGTACAAGGCCTGACTCCCAAGGACCACATTCTAATAAGGGTGCACCATTCTTGTATACTCTCTAAAGAAGTTTTCCCTTTGTTTTGACTTGTCTCTGGCTCTTCCTACAACTGGGGCTTACTATGGTTATCACACCTATGTCCGACATCTGTATTTCCCCCCCATCTACAGCCCACTCGCGAAGCTATTTTATCCTATCCACTCCCACCCAAGTCACTGCCTCCTCTCATATATACCTGTCCTGCATTTCCTCAGTCTGTCGTCAGGGACCCACATTCCCTGGGTTTTCTCTACTGGCCCTAATGTGGAAAACTCAGGGAACACGAGTCCCTGACTATAATTCTGACTTTTTACCTGCTTGAAAAAGGGCCCTGTGTGGCCCAAAACTGGCATAATCTCCCTAACTGCAGTCTTTCCAATAAAAGAGATCACTTCAACTACTGCGGGCTTATTAAAATTCTATAGAAGTGCTCAGAGCCCGAGTGTGCCTACTGTCTTGGAGAGTTTTAGGGCGAAGTTCTGTTTGGGGCAGAATTATGCTTTTCATCTTACAACAAGGAAACAGTGGTGATACAAAACATTAGAGGTGTATTGGGGGTCTCAAAGGCTACACCAATTGCTCTGTTGTGCTCAGGGACAGGGCTCCATTCGGTAGCAGTTTCAGCTACTATCAGGACCCTGGTGTACTGGGATACATTTCATCGCTTGGATCTGTCCCGTTTACCCCATCAATGCTGGGTAGAGCAATATAGCCATAAAGGTAGTGAGCAGCACGCGTGGTGGAGAGAGACCGCGCTAGTCCTAAACAGGATTGGGCTTTCTCCCTCCTTTTGCTTGTCACTACCCGAAGCTGCTATAGTCCCCACTCTACGAGAAAGGGTGTTGGATATTTCAGGCCAGGAGGATTTGGCTAATGACACAGCTAATGGAATAGCGTCCTGGTACCATCTGGGAAAGTCTACTTTTTCGCTGGACCCCTATCCGATAGGAATACAAAGCTTCCAGTTACACAGAATGCTAACCTTGGTGCGATTGCAATGATTGGAATCGGCAGTTACAAGAGGCAGGGCGGTCAATACGGATTATGCCCCAAAATATAGAGCATATTTTGTTTGTATGTCCATATTATGCAGATTTAAGAGCGGTTTGGATTGAGCCATTGCTTAGTCAGACACTGCTCTCTCATCTGCCCAAAATATTGTTTCTCTTTTAACTTGAAGAGAGCCTACTAGGAAATCGCTGGCAATATTCTCCCTTTTGGTAGCGTGTGAAATGAAGCATAAATGGTTTTAGAATGGATCCCATTCACAGCTCCTAACATTTAGGATGAAGGGGGGATTAGTTTAACCATGATTTTGTGTCAGTGTTATTTCTTTTTTGGATTTTATACTGTTACTTATATATATTTTTTAAAAAATATTTTTTACTGTTCTATACGATGTACTTTGGATTATTTAATTTAATGTATTTATTTATTTAATGTATTTATTTTAAAAAAAATTAATATCCCACCCCTCCTGCCAGAGGCAGCTCAGGGCGGCTCACAGCATAGATCCACACAATGTAAAGCTATAAAAACATATCATTCCCCCCAACATCCCCCTCCCCTTACCCATCTTCCCTGCCAAACGCCTGACGGAACAGCCAAGTCATGCAGTTTTAATGAAAGGAGGGGAGATCAGGATTATGGCGAGAGCGGACATCCGTAATAAAAACTGATTGATTGACTTCAACTACTTTGTCTCCATCTTCCGTTTTTGGGACCAACATGGCAACCACCCCCTCTCTGTGTTTAAAACAATCGCATCAGTAGTGGGGGAGGGAAGCTGGAGCAGGGAAGGATCCTTACCCAGCGAAGCCACGTTCTCATAATTCTCCTGCATGACGTTGCTGTAAAGGGCTCTTTGCTCTGGGTCCAGCAGGGCCCCCTGCTCCCGGGTGAAATACACGGCCACATCCTCAAAGGTCACCGCCATCTGGAACAACAAGCCTCACTCAGGATTTGCTTCTACCAGCAGTGCCTTCTGCTCAGGGCTCCTGTTCCCAAAATTGTATTTGACCCCATTGCAAAGCAGAAATACAGTCCTACGACCTCAGCCAGCATCACAACCATGCAGAGATGGACAGCCTGGTCCTTCCTGGGAAGGTAAAGGTGTGGGGATGGAGGGCTTAGTTCCCAGCAAAGCTCTAAGTCAGGAGGGAGTGACGTGCAAGCCATCAATGCTGACAATGGATTGAATTCTCCAGCCAGAAAGAGTCAAACTGGTTTCTCCAGACAAGCGCAGAGCAACCCTTTCTCCCCTGCAGTATTTCTCACACCCTTGATTTTCTATGTGTATTTGCTCAATGGCTCCTGAACAACCTGTCAAAAGAACAGAGGCCTTAAACTATAGGTTAGAAAATTAAGTTCCAAATGTTTCTGTGAAAAACAAAAAAAGAGAAAGAAGTAGCCCCAAATCCAGCCCCTCACAGGCATTGTTTCCAGACCCCCTCATTTCACACAGGGATTGGGAGGTTCCTAGAACAGTCATCTCAGAAGTTAGGGCTGCCACTTTCCCCAGGAGTGTAGTTACCACAGGGTGAGGGGACTCAATTATTTTTTTACATTTTATAAAAGATATTTTATAAAATATTATTTTATAAAAGAATTGAGCCCCACTGGGCCCTAAATCTAGAGGCAACACTTTTTGCAAGTGGCCTGAATGCTGCTAGGAAGTGTTCAAAGTAGATGAGGGGAAACCAGGATCAAGATTCTGCCCCCTCCACTCTGAAAGTTTCCTACTGGGGCTCAGGCCACTTGCAAAGGGCCCAGCGAAGAAGGAAATTCTCTGAGTGAGGAAGAATGGAATGGGAAGGGGCTCTGGGCAACAGGACTGTCCTTACAATTTGTGGGGCCCAGCGCAAAGCTAAAATGTGGGTCCATCTCACACCATCTCCTAAGATGGCAGCGCGGTTCTTGTTTACAAACACAGAAATGCCATACAAGTTAGGTTTCATCCGTACAAATGTGCAAGTGAAAGAATGTTTCAACAGCTTTTGTCCTTTTGGGTGTAAGGAAGCCGAGGCCAGAGATACGGGTTAAAAAGACAAGACGACTTTGTTTAAACACAAGGTCTGGCTGTGGTGGGTGAGTGAGGCTCCTTTTCCAAAAAGCACAAGATCCCGTTCACTAGCTACAAACCAACAGCTGAGAAAAAGCAGCTCTGCCCAGCCAGAGCCTTGAGCTGCACTCGGAGAAATGGAGAAAGTGTTTCTGGCCTGGCAGACAGACGAGTAGTACAACTCGCAGCCACAAGCTCTACTCCTTGGGGGCTGCCAAAACGACATCCTTTTCTGAGGGAAGAGGGGGCTAAAAAATGCTGTTATCCTGGCTCCCCAGGGGCAGCACGGCCCGTTACAGCCTTAGTGGTCTCATCTTCCCCCGCTCACCACGCTCTCAGGGCCGTAGTTGCGGTGTTGGCCTGCTCCTCACCAAATCTTGCCAGTTCCAATCCCTCACTGCGCCTCCCTCTCCCTCTTCCTTTGAAGCCCATTGCATTCGTCTATACTCCCCCCTCCAGCTCTGTGTTGCTGTCATCTACCGCCCCCCAGGCTCCAGCTCCTCTTTTCTGTCTGACTTTGATGCATGGCTTCCTTTCTTCCTTTCTGGTGACAATATTCCCACCCTCATTTGTAGAGACTTCAATATCCATGTGGACACCCCCTCTGAGCCTGCTGCTTCCTGCTTCCCCTCACTGACCTCTTCAATTGACCTTCACCTGTGGACTGACTGTCCGATGCACTTTGATGGCTACTCCCTTGACTTAGTCTTATTGAAAAACTGTTCTCTCTTGGATCTCTCCTTTGATGCCCTTCCTGTCTCCGACCATCACCTTACTTCGTTCCGTCTTTCCCACTCACCCCTTCCTGCTTCCTCAACTTCTCGCTCTTTCGTGACCTTCAATCCATTGACCCTCTTGAATTTGTTTCCTCCCTCTCCCCCCATCTTTCATCTGTCTCCTCCACCACCTGCCTGGACTCTGCCGTCTCTGCCTTCAACTCGTCCCTTCCCTCCGCCCTTGCTCCCCTTGCTCCCCTCTCGTGCCGTCCTATCAGTCGCATAAGCCCCCGTCCTTGACTCACCCTCACATTCACCACCTCAGATCCTGTTCTCGAGTCGCCGAGCACCTCCAGCGAGAGTCTCATGAATTCGCTGACTTCCTCCACTTTAAGTTTGCGCTTTCTGCATTTAGTGATGCCCTTTCCCTGGCCAAAGACAGCGATTACTCCACATTAATCGAATCCCACTCCCGCCGTCTCCTCTCAACATTTGCTTCCCTCCTGAAGCCTCCCTGTCCTCCCCCCCCCCACCTTCCTCGCTCTCTGCACAGGATCTTCCCTCCTTCTTCATCAAGATTGATAAACTTCACCTTGCTATTGCTTCTCAACCCTCTCCCTCCC
>QEPC01011446.1:668218-682428 GCA_003113815.1 Sphenodon punctatus
GGTCCGCTCACAGAGAGGCACTCCTTCCTTGTCAGTTGTCAGACTCCAGTCAACTTGTTGGGAAGGGATTTACTGTGCAAATTGAATGCTCAAATTTTGTGTTCTCCAGATGGCATGTTTGTCAAGCTATTGTCTCCTGATTCCCCGACTTTACTGATGGCCCTTGCGACGGAGGAGGCAGGACAGCCTCTCCTGCCTGATCAACAGGAGTTGTTGTCTGCCCTGCCTCCCAAGTTGTGGGAGGCATATATCATCACCAGATGATGTGGGCCTGCTGCAAGGTATTGCCCCACTTCAAATATCAGTAAAGCCTGGTAAAGCCTTTCCCTCTATTCCTCAATATCCATTGTCTTTGGAAGCCACAAAAGGTATTAGCCGGGTAATCCAAAATTTCCAAGAACAAGGCATCCTGGTGCCTATCAATAGTCCTATTCTTCCCGTGAAAAAGCCTGGCAAGTTTTACCCTGATGGTTCCCCTATTTACCGACTTGTTCAAGATCTCCGTGCAGTTAATGATTTTGTTGTCCCCCTGCATCCTGTGGTCCCAGACCCGGTTCTTATTATTGCCAGTATACCTGCTACTGCTAAATATTTTACTGTTGTTAATTTATCACAAGCCTTTTTCTCTGTGACTGTTTATCCTAACTCTCAATATTTGTTTGCCTTTACCGACCCTGCTACTAGAACCCAGCTTACCTTTACCCGTTTGCCTCAGGGATTCACCCTCATTGTTTGGCTTAGCCTTAAAAGCTACTTTGCAGGATTTGTGCCTTCCTCCAGATGCTACCCTCATTACCTATGCAGATGACCTGCTGATAGCGGCCCCAACCCAGGAAACTTGTCAAATGACTTCTTTGCAGCTTTTAAAACATTTGGCCCTCAAAGGACACAAGGTTTCCAAAAGTAAGTTGCAATTTTGTCAAACCAGTATTTCTTACTTAGGCCACATTATCACTGCCCACTCTCGATCACTCTCCTTGGATCGCCTGCAAGCCATTGTGTCCCTTCCCCTACCTACCACCAAGTGCCAGTTGCACAAATTTTTGGGAGCAGCAAATTACTGCCGTCAATGGATTTTAGGCTATGCCTATTTGGCCCAACCCCTGTATTCGGCACTGTCTTTAGACCCATTCTCTTTAACAGTGGAGGCTGTTCAGGCCTTCCACACCATCAAAAGTGCCCTGGCAGCACCTCCGGCCCTAGCTCCACCAGATTATCAAAAACCCTTTACCCTGTTTTGCCATGAGTCTCAGGGCTTTGCTCTAGGGGTCCTCACTCAGCCCTTTGGTCCTCACCAGCGCCCTGTTGCTTATTTCTCCTCCCGTTTGGATTCTGTAGCCTGGGGACTGCCCCCTTGTGTGCGTGCTGTAGCGGCTGCCTCAGACTTGGTTGAAAAAGCCTCTACCTTGGTTTTGGGACACCCCTTAGCTGTTGCTGTTCCACATGCTGTTTCTTCCCTGTTGCAACACAAAAAGACACAATTTCTCTCCAACTCTTGGTTAACCAAATATGAATTGACTTTGCTAGCTCCTGAGGACATCACCTTACAGAGTGTAGCCCCTTTAAATCCTGCCTCACGTCTCCCAACCCCTTGTGATGGGGAACCTGATTATATCCTGGGCTTTGAACCACATGGCTGCTTTGATGCCTTGAAGTATCTATCTACCCCGCGAGTACAGATGTCCCCCTCCAAAACCCTGACTTAGAACTTTTTGTAGATGGCAGCTGTTTTCGCAGGGAGGGGGTTCTCCATGTGGGGTATGCTGTTTGTACTCCTACCTCTGTCCTAGAAGCCTTTTTGTTCCCTTCATTGCGATCGGCTCAACCTGCTGAACTGGTGGCTCTTATCAGGGCCTGGACCTTGGCCACTAACCAAACAGTGAATATTTACACTGATTCCCGCTATGCCTTTGGCGTTTGTCACTCCTTTGGCTCTATTTGGAAGAAACGGGGATTCTTAACTTCTTCCGGCTCACATATTTCTCATGCTCCTCTAATTTCTGAACTGTTGTCAGCTTTACTCCTCCCATCTCAGATTGCTGTTATTCATGTATGAGCTCATACTTCCTCCTCCTCTTTTGGAGCTACCGGCAACAGAATTGCTGATCAGACTGCAAAACGAGCAGCGATATCTGGCCCTTCTGCCTCTCTCGTTGTTGCAGTTTACCTTTCAGATTCACCTCTACCGGCGCCACTCCTTTGTGATCTCCAGGACCATCAACAGAAGGCACACCCGTCGGAACAGTTCATTTGGACCAGGGCTGGCTGCACCCCTAATAATCGAAGCATTTTCCTGCATCCAGACGGACGCCCAGTAGCCTCCCGCTCTCTAATCCAGTATCTTGCTCGCGTGTGCCATGGTAGGACACACTCGAGCAAAGGGGGGATGGCGGCCAAAAATTCAGCTTCCTGGTTTGCACCCTTTCTCACCACTGAAGCACGCAAGATTGCCCAACCCTGCTCTACCTGCCAGCTTTTTAACCCGTCTCGCACCGTTCCTGTTCGACCATCATCTCGTCCATGGAATGATGGCCCTTTCCAGAACATACAGATTGACTTTGCTGATTTACCACTGGCCCAAGGATTCAAACACGTGCTGGTTGTTGTTTGCACTTTCTCCTCATGGACTAAAGCTTACCCCTGCCGTAAAGCAGATGCAGTGGCCAAACATCTTCTTCGAGACTTTATTCCCCATTTTGGTATACCTCTTTCCATTGACTGTGATCCAGGCTCCCATTTTACTGCAAAATTTATCAAGCTACTATGCAAGAGTCCGCAAGGTAACTTGCACTTCCACACACCATACCATCCACAAAGCAGTGGACAGGTTGAACGAAAGAGCTCGGATCTGAAAACTCGGCTAGCTAAGCTGACTCATGAAACCGGACTAAAATGACCAGAGGCTCTTCCTTTAGTCCTAATGGCCACCAGAGCCACACCAAATCGGAAACATGGCATGAGCCCCTATGAACTTGTCTTTGGACGGGCCATGCGAGTGGGCGTTGAACTACACCACCCTCAGATTTAAATGACCATTTAACTCAATATGTGATTTCTCTTTCCAAAGCCTTAAAGACTACCCACAACCAGGCCAAGGAGGCGCACACGCCACCGCTCACAGAACCCTGCCATCCTTTCAAGCCAGGAGACTGGATCTTCATAAAGGAATTTTTTTTAAAAAAAAGCCTGTTTGGCTCCTCGCTGGACTGGACCTCACCAAGTTCTCCTGACAACCCAGACGGCTGTAAAGGTTAAAAAGAAAAAGTGCCTGGACCCACGCTTCACATTGCAAAAGGACCTCTGAGCCTATAGAAAGAGGGCCAGAGAAACAGGGTGCAAGTGCTGGTAACCTCTCCCCTGTGCAAGAACCGGCTGTGCCACCTCACGATGGAGAAAAAGCACCACAACAATGACATTTCCACAAGGAGCAAAAACAGCAGTCAACCTCGTGGCCTGAAGAGTATGCTCCTCTGGACAATCAGTATTGCCACCATTTGTGCCTTTTCACTTTGGTGTTTTCACCATACTCAGCACAGTCTATATAAAAAGAACTCTCCTCCAGGAAAACGATCTTTACATTTGGCTAACGTTTTTGCTAGTAATTGAGCAGCTTCGCATTGATTTAAATGTATCTGATTGTTGGATTTGTGCTTACATCCCCTCATAGGAATACCTCTTTAAAAGGTATTCCTATGCACGCCTGTCCACTTAATTACAGTGAACTCAAGATCCCATATAACCATGAGCTGCCTCCCGATGCCACCTGGGCGGTTGTGAAACGCAACATTTCTGAATTCATTTACATCATAGCCCCTCCTGAAGTCCCACTTTGCTTGCAATGTAATGGCACTGGAGAGTTTGTAGGTAAGTCCACTTGTAATGCCACTGTTGTCAAGAACGGAGTAATGCTTAATTCTAATAATACCTTCCTCCCTGATTTCAGTCCTGCAAATTTTAACTTGACAGGTTATTACCATCAAGTATTTCTTTATGCCCACACATGTGCCTGCGGGGTTACAGCCCTGGTGGGTCACTACTTCGTTTGTGGCAACAAGGCTTACAAACACCTCCCAGCAAAGTTTAGTGGCTCCTGTTTTATAGGCACCATTTTCCCCGCTGTTAGAATTACTCCCACCATACCCCAGGGTACAATTCGACGCCGGAAGGAAATAACAGAGGTTCAACGCTACTGGGGAATCACAATCCCTGGCTATGGGGTGGGGCTCACAATCCAAGAGCTTAGACGAATTGCTGGTGTCCTGGAAGAAGTAGCGAACCTAACAGCAGATACCTTTCAAAATATGGCTACTGAATTGGGCAGCATCAGATAAATGGTTTTGCAAAACAGATTAGCCCTAGATTTCACTTTGGCCAGCAAGGGTGGCGTTTGTGCCTTAATACAAAGGGAATGTTGCACCTACATACCAGATAACACTAATACCATATTTGAAAACACCCAGCACATCAGAACTGCAGTAACAAAGCTACATGAGTCGCAGGATTGGAGTTTATGGTCCTGGCTAACTAATTGGTTCCCTAACATTTCAGGATGGGTAAAAAAAATTATTGTATGGGGCCCTTATGGCTTTGATTTTTCTCCTTGCTATGCAGGTTTTCATAAAATGTGTATTTTGGGGATGTAGTAAAAATTTTAAAATCAAAGGCAAGCCCCTCATTGACCCTTTCCCCCTGGTCTCACATCATGCCTCACACACTGTATCTACCTGTCCTAAGTAGTGATACTATTCATATCTTCATAAGTATCAAAGGGGGGACCTGAGGTGGAAAATTACTGATTGGACAGTTTACTTCAGTTCAAGGTGACCACCACGTTTGCTTTATGTAGGTTACTTTAGGTCAAGAGAACAACGAGTTGCCTGCTTCAGCAGCTTTGCCCAGGACCTTGTAGATAGCCCTATATGGTCATGTAAGATAACTGTAGAAATTAGAAAATCAGGCTAGGAGCAGGCTTTTCCCCAGTAACAAACAAGAAACCAATTATAATGAAGCAGAAATGATATGCTACTAACACTAACTGCGCAGAAGCGCCAAACACTGATGAGAGGCATAAAAGAATATATATAAGCTGTTGACCAGGATAGTTTTTTGTTCCAGGATTCTAAGATTCCTGGGACCCGCAGCGCTGTGTTTTTCTGGTATGTATCTGATATCTGAAATAAACTGATTCTGTCTGACTTCTGAGCAGCCTCCTCTCGTCACTGGGAATAAATCCACAACAATTTCTGGTGCCGAAACCCGGGAGAGAGGAACATAGGGCTCCAGGGGAATCCTACGGTAAGTGCTGCTATTCTGTTATTACAGGGGACGCCCTGTCTCTGGGTGTGTAGAAATTAGGACTTAGTCCTTCAGACTACCCCAGAGGTTTGGTATTTGGTTTGTTATTATGGGATCAGGGGAATCAAAGTTGCCTCCGGGCGACACCCCTGTTGATTACATGGCTCAGAAGTATGGCCGCTTGGCATGCCATCACATGGAAAAATGGCACTTTTATACTGCAAGCCAACCGAAATTGCAGTTTCCTCTAATTGGGTCTTTTTCCATTCCTGTGCTCACTCATTTAAGGTTAAACCTTGAGTCGAATCATCCCCGCCAGATGGATGCCTGGTGTCTGTGGGACAATGAAGCCAATAAATCCACTGTTCAGGAATGTTTTTCTCCTCGTCCCGAGACACCAGGATCCCCTCCTAAGTGTCCCCTATTCCCCTTAACCAGCCCCTCTTCACCTTCCTCGCCTCTGGTCCCTTTCATTTATCCTACCTTGCCAGATCCTCTTTTAGATGATCCTAATCCCACTCCCTACATTCCTCCGCCAGCCCCCAATCCTCCGATAAATCACCCCACCAACCCGGCTGCTCCATTGAGGGAGAGATGGCAGGCAAACCCCGGCTGCAGCTGTGGTTTCTCCTGTGATTTTCCGCAGGGTCCTAGTGCTCTTCTCTTTTTCCCCTATAGAAGGGGATTAAGCTCCAGCTCCCTAGGCAGTTTCCCCTGGGATCAACTGCAGGGCCTGCCCTTCGGCCCCCCCACGCCAGTGGGGAAGGGGGGGGTCCGGAACTGCCCCTGACCCCTCCCAAGGAGGGAGGTGAACAGGGAGAAGAATTCCTCTCCCCCTGGCACCTGGGGTCTAATTCAAAATGAATCCTCCTCACTGTCCAGTCTCCCAGACAGCGCCCTGCTCCTACTTCATAGAAGGCAGACAAAACACTGAAGAGCTGAGGTAGATCCCTCTGAGCATGCTTTTCTTGTTCCAAAACTAGAACTATGCAAGTACAACCTCCGCCTTCCCAGTCCTGCAGGACTCCAGATCAGGTTCCCTATCGTCCCCACCGGGAGGGATGGCCCCCTTTCCCTCCGGGAGGAGACGCTACAGGCCAAAACTTCGCAATGCGTGGACAGGGANGCAGGTAGAGGGGTTGGAGGAAGAGAGCAAAGAGATTTCCTCAAGGGAGGCAGGAGGAAAGGAGAGGAGAGAGGGGGGAGGGGTGGTGAGGGGGCGGGGAGAGGAGATGGGTGGGAAGCAATGTCCTGGCGGATCTTGTCAATCTTTGAGGTGAAGAATGACATGAGATCCTGAGCAGAAAGGGAAGAGGGTGGAGTGGGGCTTGAGAAGGGAGTCAAAGGTGGAGAAGAGGTGGCGAGGGTCACGAGAGTAGGATTCAACCCGGGAGGCATGGTAGTGTTGCCTCGCCAGGGAGATAGCGTAGTAAGTAAGTAATATTTTTATTGTACAGCCATTGGCTATTACAAAAATGTAACAATGAACTAGAAACAAAATATAATACACAACAAGCTTAAGAAAATAAAACCATAAATTTAAAATAATCGCATCTTAAGTTAATCAGTCCCCAGTGCAATTCCCACAGCACACCATGCTTAAACCCCTACAACTTACTCCCAAGTCTTTGGAGAAGGGCTTAAACAATCAGAAGCCCTGAGAGGCAGTGAGACTTTTACAATGACGGTCCACTACCCGCCCAAAATGGGCCACCTGACGGGACACCGGAGAATCCAAGGGGTTTAAGAGGGACTTTAATATAAGAACTTGAAAGTTTGCTGACAACTGGGAAGAGAGCGAAACCTGTAATCTGTTCCTAGGGGCCACCAGTGCTGAACACTAAAAAAAAATATGTTCAAGAGAGGCACCCCCCTGAGAGTTACAGAGAACACAACACCTAAGTTCTCTGGAGATCCCCAGGTAGCGGCCCCTTAAGAATTCAGTTGAAAAGGCGCCGCAGCACAGGCGGATGAAAGCTTGCTTGCCTGACAGAAACATCCCTCCAAGAGGTCAGGTAGTAAATATTTGACATTATAGGAGGCGGGGAAAAATACAGAACTGCCCGCTGAGCCCTTAAAAGGGCATCCTCTTCCTGGACTTCCTGATCGGACAGCCTCTTGAATATTAATGATTTGGCTGCCCCATAGCCAACCTGCCTTAAAAATTCACACGAGAAGCCTAACTTCTGAATTTCCTTTACCATCTCTGAGTTCCATGACCCAAATATGTTATGAGCTATTAGTAGTGCAACCAGTGATCTATCATTCCCGGGAAACAAACACTTCAGAAGCCAATAATTTAGTATTGCACGCAAAACTATGACCCTTAGCTTGCCACAATAGAGTTCCACTCTTGGAATTACCTGGGGAGTGCCTTTAGGCAGACCCAGAATAGAACGAAAAAAACCATTTTGGATCACCTCTAGTCTATGCTGAAAAGCTAAGCCCCACACCGGGGCAGCATATGTAATTTGCGGGATCACTTTCGCTTTAAAAAGGCGCAATACCGGTTGAACCAGTTTCCCACCTGGCCCTCTAAAGAACCCCAGCAAAGCGGCTATGGTACGCTTAGTCTGTCCTCTAACTGCGTCATAATGCGCCCTCCATGAACCTGACTCTGAAATAATCACCCCCAAGAATTTGAATGAAGAAACCTACTCGATAGTGGTACCCCCCATTTCCCACTGAAGATGTTTTTGACGGCCGGGGCGCCCCAGCACGATCACTTTAGTCTTTTCATAATTAATAACAAGGGATTCGTTCCGACAGTAAAGCCCAAATTGATCCATTGCTCGTCGCAGACCTACCCTGGAGAGAGAAATCAGGACGGCATCGTCCGCATACAAAAGGGCAGGTATGGGCCTGTTGCCCACAACTGGGGCATGGGAGTCCCTAGAATTTAGAAAAGAGATTACATCATTTAAAAAAAGGTTGAAAAGAGCTGGGGCCAAAATACATCCCTGCTGGACACCAGATTTAATCTGGATTTTTGGGCTCAAACCACTGGAGTTTGGACAACGAACCTGGAGGGAATTGCTCGAGTGTAACTTTGTAATTAGAAAAAGTAAACGAGGGTCCATCGAGGTTTTGTGCAGCTTGTACCAAAGCCGGGCACGGGGGATAGAGTCAAAGGCCGAGCGAAGATCGACAAAACACAGGAAACAATCCTGGCGTCGGGCACGGGCTCTCTTAATTAAAGCTGCCAAGGCCATTACGTGATCGGTGGTAGATTTATCCTTTTGAAATCCCGCCTGTTCTAATTCCATAATATGAGAGGAGTCCATCCACCTTTGAAGTTTCGTTAGCAAATAGCGGGCATACAGTTTCCCTACCACGCTTAACAAGCTAATGGGGCGGTAGTTTCCGGGGGAAGCCGGATCCCCTTTTTTGAAAATAGGAAGGACAATACTGGTTAACCAAGAGGCCGGAATTGCTCCGGTCTCATTAATAGCTGTAAATAATGGAGCCAAGATACCTGCCCACCAACCGGGGGCGCATTTTAGGCATTCAGGGGGGATAAAATCTCCACCAGGCGCCTTTCCTGATTTAAGGTGAGAAATTAATACCATAAGCTCCTCCGGGAGAACTGGAGGCCATAACGGAAAACAGTTTCCTGGGAGAGTGGAAATTTGGAAAGAACCAGGCGGGCAAGAGGAAAAAAGAGCAGCATAATGCTGAAACCACTGTTCTAAAGAAATCTGAGAGCGGGCCATAGATTTTGTCTGAAGCCCGCCAGAACGAATTAGGGCCCAGAATTCACAAGAATCACCCTTGGCTGCAGCCCTCTGGAGCTTATCCCAGCTTTTTAGCTGGAACTCCCGCTTTTTATGCAGCAATAACTTCCTGTAACTAGTTCTGGACTGTTGGAGTTGGATACGAAGGTCCCTCACTGGGTTCTTGCCAACTGCTTTTACCACTTTACGAAGTGACGATCTCATAAAACGACATTCAGCATCGAACCAGCCGTAATTAGCTGTAGAATGGTATGGTTTTTTAATTCCTGATAAAATTGGCGACAACAGCTTGATTAAACTTTCATAATGTAAGATGCAATCCTTCCCCTTGCCCTCTATGCCCTTTAAACAAACTTCTGCTGCAGAGGATTTGAGGAGAGACAACATATTTGCGTCAACCTCCCTAGACCATTTAACCCGGGCCAGAAATCCTGTCGTTGAGGAGTCAGCCAAGCTGGGAGTTTGACCCCTCCGAGGTGGGGTAACTATACCTGATATTGTCAGAATTAAGGGAAAGTGATCAGACTCCTCTCTAGGGCAAATCCTTAGAGATTGAATATTTGACAAGAAATCCTTAGAAACCAGGAAGTAATCTATTACGCTAGACCCGGAATGGGAATGGTAGGTAAAATTCCCCGACAGATCACCACTGAGCCGGCCATTTAATAGCACCAACTCAAAGGTGTCGCAAAAATCAAATAGCAATTTAGACTCGGGGGAAATCACCTTATCACGAGAGGATCTAGTGACCAGTTCAGGGAGATCTGACGAGTCATCCAATTGGGGACCAACCGATCCTACTTCCAAATTCCCCGTTCTTATATTGAAGTCGCCACCAATAATTATAGAAGCCTGGGGAAAAAAACTTTTAGCCTCAGCAAACATTTCCTCAGCTATTGCCCCAAAACAGTCTGGGAAAAAGGCCGACTTTGGCGGAGGGAGATAGACAATACCTATTAGCCAACTCTGACCCTGGGGAAAAACACAGTGAAAAATAACTAAATTTGATTTAAAAACGCCCACCTGTTCCACTTTAATATTGCGAGATTTTGAAACTAAAAGGGCCAGACCCCCGCTAGGTCAACCTGAAGAAAGTGAAGGAGTTGCATGAGTACAGTACACATCGAAACCCGCACAGTTGAAATTTTGCAAGCACCACGTTTCCTGCACCAGCAATAAATCAAATCCTGCAATGAAAACATTCAAATTCCTATCCAACTGGCAAGAATGCCAGCCAGCAATATTCCAAGAGGAAATAACATAACCTGCTGAGTTAGCCACTGACAGTCACTCCCTTGATTCGGGAGCCGTTAGAAGGGCCTCCAGGACACCCTCCTGAGGGCCACCCCCAAACTTGGGGGAAGAATGGGCCACTGATCCTGAAAACTGGACCTCTGAAGTTTCCTGAGGGCATCCCTTCGTACTATCCCCCATTGGCCGCCCCTTGGGCTCCTCAAAAAGGGGAACCAGCCCCGGTGAAGTCCTACCCTCCCCTTGGGTGAGCCATGGGCCATCGTCCACACAAATTAGAGACCTGGTAACCTCCCTCCTAGGAGCCGGCCTAACCAGGGAAAGCACCAAAGAAGACAGCTTACTTTTATGTGGCATTATAAATGGTGAACCGCCACATCTCCTACTTTTTGTCATGGGAGGCATATGACTTTTTAAGTCCCTCAATTGGCTACAGACCTGTTCTAAACGGGACATTAGGTTGCCTTGCGAGAGCAGTGCCGGTTGAACCTCCTCTAGTCTGTCCCTAGGGGCCATGCCCCCCAAACCATGAAAAGAATGGGGAGGATTAGATGGCAAATCTACCTCCATCTCAGATGGGTGCCCAATATTCTCCCTAATAGAGGGCCTAAGGTCTTGTACCTTTGGGATAGGCCTGGGGGGGGCTTATCCCCTCTTGGTTCTACCTGCCTTAACTTTGCCATCTGAGAGGGATCCCCAAGAAGGGGAATTACTTCTTCCTGACAAACCAGTCCCGTAAGGGACCTAAAAGCTCTGGAAGGATATACTGCCGATTGATTCAAGAGCGGCTGGTTAGCCATTATACAATTAACCCATACATCAGAATTGAAAGTGACATTCACCAAATGCCTAGTGACGGGTAATAGGCTTGTTGAGAAGAAACCATAAGTGCTCAGCAGCATCCAAAGGGGTATCCCAATTTGGCACCCACCCTCCAGACATAGGACGAACAACAAATATAAGGTTTATTTGCTGCAACTCAAAAACCTCCGCTCCTATGGACACAGAAGTGTGCTGAGGGGAAACTGGGGCTGGAGCAGAGACCATAGCTGAAGTCGCAGCAGACTCTGGCCTGCTTATAATAGCTGTATGTGTATTATCCACCACCATCTTATTCCCTAAGGTATGGGGAACCCTAGGTTTTACAGAGGGAACAATGGCCGGATCCTTATGCAAAATCAGAGTATCCAACTTCCCATTCAAGAGGTTCATCTGTTGGAACATGAAGCGTAAAGTCTCTGTAGTTAACGCAACGTGTTCTGATAGGAAGTCAGTTAAAACGATCACTAGCCAATACTTCAGAGTCATCTTTAGGGTCTACATTCTTTAGAAAGCTGTTACGCGCGATAGGACCAAGGAAGTGGCTTGTGAAGGGCCAGCCAGTTCCAAAGGGGCCTGCAAGTAACAAGGACCCAGTACTGCAGGAGAGTTCTCACGCTGAAGTGCAGAAGGAGGCTTATTCAGAGGAGCAGGAATACAGCGCAAAAAGCCATCAATTCTCCTCTGTTTAGCTTGGACAGGCAATGGTAAAGATATATCTGCCATGTCAGGTCGACAACGTTTTTGGCTTG
Organism: Sphenodon punctatus; assembly: GCA_003113815.1. Classification (NCBI taxonomy): domain Eukaryota; kingdom Metazoa; phylum Chordata; class Lepidosauria; order Sphenodontia; family Sphenodontidae; genus Sphenodon; species Sphenodon punctatus. The sequence continues at coordinate 680,070 of QEPC01011446.1, forward strand.
CAGTAGCCATCAAGTCTACACAAAAGAAATACGAACACCTCCGGCTAAGGCCACGTGCAAAAGGGCGCGCCCTTGTACGCGCAGCCCTTAGGCGCGCACGCCTGTGCGGTCCCAGCGTTTAAATCCCCGCACCGGGGGAAGAAACCAGTCAGGGAGAGGCACGCCGCTGAATGTAGGCTGAGCACAGCTGAATCACCCGGCAGGGGGGAATGCAGCTTGATGACACAGGCTCTGGATGGCTCCCAAACAGCAACAGATGACACAAAGGGGGAGGCAGCTTCATGAGCTGACACCCACGGGCAGTGTACAGTCAATTCCCCTCTCGCCAGGGAGATAGCATAAGAGAAGGAGAATTTATAGCGGAAGTCAGGGTGGGAGCGGGATTTGCGCCAGAGGCGTTCAGCAGCCCAGGTGCAGGACCAGAGGAGTGGATAGTAGGGGTGAGCCGAGGACGGAGGTTTTGGGGTTGAACGGGGCAGGAGGAGAGGGGGGCAAGAGAGTCGAGGGTTGTGGCGAAATGAATTTTTGTCTATAATCCCATCCCAACCACAGCTTCTTACTTGGGGCTCTGCATTCAGGATACAGGCCAGGGGGCTGCGAGATGCCAGGCTGGCACACACAGAAACCAAGCTTTGGATCAGGAAAGAGTCTGCCTATGCTCCTAGGGGAAGAGTTCCCCCGTGGCAGAGTTGCGTGGACTGGGGTGACCCAGAAAGGATTTTACCCCATAATCCCAGCCCAAATACAGCTCCTTATTTGGAGTTGTGTGTGCAGGACACAGACCAGGGGTGCACGCAGAAACAGAGGTCCAGGTTGGTCAGGGATTTTCTCAGGCTTCTTCAGCAGAGTCCCCGCCACCCCCATGGTGGAGACGTGCAGACCAAGGTGACCCAAAAGGGATTTTGACCCACAATCCCATCCCAAACACAGAAACCGAGCTCCGGGTCGGGAATGGGGCTGTCTACGTTTTTTCGTGAAAGTCCCCCCATGTGGCAGAGAGGTGTAAACTGGGGTGACTCAAAAGTGATTTTGCCCCGTAATCCCAGCCCAAACACAGCTCCTTATTCAGAGCGGTGTATTCAGGACACAGGCAAGGGAGGCTTTTTAGATGCCAGGCTGGCACGCAGAATCCGAGCTCCAGGTCAGGCAGGGGTTTGCCCGGTCATCTTTCAACAGAGTCCCCTGGTGGTGAAACCGTGCAGTCTGGGGTGACCCGAAAAGGATTGCTACCTCTAATCCCATCCCAAGCACAGCTCCTTATTCAAGGCTATTTGTACAGGGCGCAGGCCAGCATGCAGAAACCGAGCTCCGGCTTGGGCAGCGGCCTGGTCAGGCCTCTTCATGAGAATCCCCCCATGGCAAAAAGGTGCAGATTGGGATCACCTGAAAGAGGATTTTGCCCCATAATTGCAGCCAAATTATATCTCCTTATTCACGGTATGTATTAAGCACAAACAGGCAGGGGGGGAGGGGATGTTAGATGCCAGGCTGGCCCGCAAATACAACATCTGGGTCGTGCAGGGGTTTGCCCTGGTTTCTTCATGAGTGGGTCCCTCCATGGTGCAGACTGGAGTGATCCTAAAAGGATTTTGCCCCATAATCCCAGTCCAAACACAACTCCTATTTGGGGCTATGTATTTAGCACACACCAGCCAGGGGGAATGTGAGATGCCAGGCTGCCACACAGATATAAACTTTAAAAGGGGCTAAGCGTTGCTTTTCTACCCCTGGTTGGGAAGATTAAAATATGGCTGTCATCAACTTTGTTTTAAAGTTACTCTGTATAATGCTACCAAACCTTTGGCATGGGATTTTAGCTGTCCTGGTTACTGGACAGATGTTGGGATGTGTGTTGGCAGCTACATATTCCCCCAACTAGAGAGAGTCTTTTGGCTTCTAGCACTTTTCCTTTTTGGATATATTGTATTTTTGTTTGTTATTCTGTTATGACTTTTGGTCCAAAACAATAAATTATATTGATTTATTGACTAACAAATTAGACATACCAAAGAGTTAGAATTTTATCAAAAATGGATATTTACTAATAAAACTAAAATATCACAAATCAATCGTACAGAGTTCGGTTTCTGTGTAGTAGCCTGGCATAATCCCTTATTAAGATGGAGGGACACCTGCTAAACTCAAGCTCCAGCTTTAGCAGGTTGGGAATTTCAAAATAAAATTGCAAACGCATTAAACAGCATATTCAACATTCCTCCTTGCGATGTACACATTAAAATATCATAGCAAACCCGCCTGCAAACTGGGTTGGTTTTCCCCAGTAAATTTCTTTCTAGCAATTTCCATCCTTACTGCAAAAACAGCCACTGCCTTGGTTATATCTTTACTAGAATTGGCC
>QEPC01011446.1:682528-724363 GCA_003113815.1 Sphenodon punctatus
CCCCCCCCCCCCCCTTATGCGTGCTCCTCAAAGTCCCCCTCGCTCCAAGGCTGCTTATCCAGCCCCCCGCGCTCTCCCTCTCTGGACATTGCGCCCCGAACCCGCCCCACACAGCCTCCTCCTCCCCCCGACCCTGCGCCGGTCAGTCTCCTAGCGCGCGCCCCATGGCCTCCCGCCCTGTCTGGCTTCGGGGATGCCCGGCTATAAGCGTCCGTTGCTACCGCCTCCCCCTCATCAGCCCCGTCTCGGGGCTTCCTCCCCAACTCACCGCGAGCAGCTTCCTCTTTACAGCATCCGGCTTCCAGCTCCCTCCCCCGGAAACCCTTCCCAGTTCCTGAGGTGATAGGCGCCCCCTTCAGAAATGGCGACGGCGGCAGCATCAGCCTTTCTCTGCCCCCTGAAAGGGCAGCCAGTGGCCTTTAAGGTTGCCATAGTGATAGTTCACCGATGAGCGTGGGACACATGACGTCTACTCGAGAAAGGATTGGCTGAAGCAGCTGTGTTTCCGGTGGGGGTCGCCGCGCAAGCGCAATGGAGGACTGAGCTCGGGGCCGAAGGAAGTAGGGTAGGGAAATGGCCCGAGAAGCAGTTTCTCACATGACACCCCAGGCTCTGGGATTGGGAAGCGACAGCAACTCCACAGTCGGGCGGGGTGGGACGGAGAAAAGGACGAGGGTGTCTCTTCTCCAGCATCAGGGAGGATGGAAGAGGCTGGTTCTTCTTCGAGTGGCTCCTCCCATTCTCACAAATGGGTTTGCGCTTGCGCGTCCTTCTCCTATCGGAAATTACCAAGCTGATAAGCTGAAACGTGTGACGTCTACACACCCCACACTATATAAGGCACACTCCCGCCCAATGCCACAGTTCCTTCCAACCGCTTCGCGGCTATCAGTCTTTGCCAAGTTTTCTCACCATGTCTACAAAACTTTCTAAAAAATGTCTATCTTGTGGTCGTAAGATGACCGCCAACGATCCTCATGGACTGTGCTTGGTCTGTCTGGGCACTTCGCACAACCCGAAGGAGTGCCCTGAGTGTTCTTCACTCAAGGCTAAGTCCCTGAAGCAGAGAGCTATCAGGCTCCCAGTTCTGCTCAAAGAAATGGAGGACAAGGAGAAGGACAGTAAGTCTTCTAATCGTTCCCCGTCCCCTAAGTTACCCAGCATCGGAGCAGAGGAGACCATCTCCGCAGCCCCTACTGCCTCTCTCTCCTCAGACCTTGGCTCACCTCACCCCGGCTCGTCAAGGCCGAGGGAAACTTCCCCCAAGAGGGGCCGACTTGATCTCGGGAAGGAGCCTGCCAAACCGGCGGTTTGCTCCATTTTCCCGATTCTTTCCTCGGACGACGAGGCTTTTTTGTTGGCAGCTGCTGCCTCCCAGGGCTCCCCACTCTGCATAGGGTCCCCCCTGTATACTGCTCAGGAGGATGTTGACCCCAAGTTCCACGGGTCTCCTTATCAGCCCCCTGCTCTACAGTGGCTGACGGCTCCCTCTCCTCAACTGCGAGACCATGTTCACTCGGAGCAACAAGAGGACCCCTCCTTGCTGTTTTTAAAGAAGCAGGAGATGGAGAGGAAAAAAGATAACTCCCTCCTTGTTGCCTGCCTGCAACAGCTTATTACTGCTACTACCCAGAAACCAGCCCCTGTGCGGGCTCTGAGTCTGTCACGGTCTCCCTCGCCTCCACCTAGAGGTCGAGACCATCGGCGCCGAGCAGCAGCCTCCACAGCTCGCACCCATCGGTGCTCGTCGTCCAGAGAGTCTCCTCGTCCCCGGCGCCGACACCTCTCGGCGTCGAGAGACCAGCAAGCATCGAGCTCTGCCAGGCTCTCCCCCACCAGGGGGCGCCCGAGATCACCTCTCAGCCGCTCGACGTCGGCTTCCAGCCGCTCGGCGCCGAGAGAAAGAAGCTCACCAGCCACAGAGCGCTCGACGTCGAGACACTCAGCGGCTACGAGAGAACGCTCGGCGTCGGAGCTCCGGCTTAGTCCCTCGACGCCGACAGGGAGACCTTCGACGTCGAGAGGCCATCGCTCTTCAACAGAACATGCTAGCCTGACTACCCCCTCGACATCGAGGGCAGCGATTTCTTCAGACCTTCTCGACGCCACAGCCAGGGAGACAGCTCTCTTGTTTAAGCGCCGTATGGCCAAGCATCTGAAAAAGGTATCCCGGCGTAGAAAGTATAAATCAGCCTTATTAAGGACTCTTCCTTCTAAGCCCTCCCCAACCGAACCAGTACAAGAGGTCGAGACTCCTCTTCCCACGTCACCTCCAGACACGCTCGAAGTAGAGGAGCCTATAGAACCCCTCGACCTCGAATCTCTCTCCCCCGCGCCGTCCGATGAGGTTCAGAGCCCTTTCATCTCGGGTTCATCCCACGAGCATAGGGACTTTCAGAGACTTCTTAAGAGATTCTCTGAAGCTCTGCACATCACGACTGTCCCTGTCTCGCATCAGGAGGATGACCCAGCTTATTCCCTCGTCGATAAGCCGGTGCAAGCAAAACTCTCCTTGCCGCTTTTCAAGAAGCATTTGGCGGAGGCGGAGAAGCTCTGGGCAACCCTGGCAGCCATCCAACCTATCTCATCAGCCAGCAGCTCCTTTTACCTCTTTCCTCCGGAGGAGGGGTCTATATTTTTTAAACACCCGCTCCCGAACTCACTAATTGTCTCCGCATCGGCGGAGAAGTTTCAAAAGGCGGCACAGGAAACCTCCCCCGCTGACAGAGAGAATCGCCGCATAGATGTCTTCGGCAGGAAGGCATTTGCATCTGCCACGATGATTATGCGTACCTCCAACTACGCAGCTGGCATGGCGACCTTCCAGCACCACCTGTGGCGCCAGGTCCAGAAGTTGATCCCCACTCTGCCCAATGAATTGCAGAAAGCCCTGCAATCATTGTGTGCTGAGGGGGCTGATACAGCGAGGTGTCAGCTCCACACAGCCCGCCACTCCTCGGAGACAGCGGCAAGGGCTGTAGCGAATTCCATCGTCATCCGCAGATTTGCCTGGCTGAGAGGTACCAAACTGGACTACCATCACCGAGCCAGGATTGAAGGGCTACCCTTTGACCAGTCCGGCCTCTTCGCCAAGGACACTGACGACGTCCTGGACAAAATCCAAAAGTCCAGGACCATGGCTCAAAGGATGAAGATCAGCCATAGGGACCAGCCTTCATCCTCCCTGCACCGGTCTTACCAGCACCAGGCTCAATACTGCCCTCAAAGGCAGTATTACCCGCCTTCACAGCCATACCAGAGGAGGTACTACCCCAATACCTCCTCCTTTTCTTATGGGGGGAAACCCAAATACCCTTATGCCTCCTTTAAGGGTAGATCTGCTCCCAAGCAGCACTTTCCAGCCCCAAGTCCCAGGGGCAGGCGTTGACAATTACTGAATGGCCCAGCCTTCTCTGACCGGGCAGGGGTTCTCCAAGTCAACTTTCAGTTTGCCTTGTTCGATTCAGTTCAAGTTTGGCAGCTTATCACCACGGATTTGTGGGTGTTGTCAGTGGTTTCTGGGGGTTATAGAGTTCAGTTTTCCTCATTACCCCCCTGTTGCAGACCATCTGCGTGTGCCTCGTTCTCTGCTGGCCAGGCAGAAGCTTTAAATAAAGAAATTCTTGAATTGTATAGCAAAAGTGTCATCGAGATTGTTCCTGCTGATGAGCATAATTCTGGATGTTATTCTAATTATTTTATTATAGATAAAAAAACTGGAGGTCACAGACCTATACTAGACCTTCGATTTGTTAACACTTTTGTTAAGTATTTTAAGTTTAAAATGCTCACGCTTAGTTCTTTGAGGTCCCACTTATCAGGGGGTCAGTGGTATGCAGTGTTGGATCTAAAGGATGCATACTTCCATGTGAGGCTGCATCCTTCGTCTAGGCGTTATTTTAGGTTCTGTCATAACTCGATCCACTACCAATTCGCCTCCCTCCCCTTTGGACTCTCCTCAGCCCCTAGAGTGTTTACAAAGGTAATGGCCCCTGTCATCTCTTACATTAGGAGACAAGGAATAACCATTTACCCGTATCTCGACGACTGGCTCTTGGTGGCTCAATCCCCTTCCGCCCTTTCACAAGCTATAGCCTTTACTGCCAACCTTTGCGGCTCCTTGGGAATATCTGTTAATTTACAGAAATCTTTGCTAACGCCTGCTCAATCAATCCCTTATATTGGGGCAGTACTGGATTCAGTACGGGAAAAAATCTTCACTCCCAGGGAAAGGTTTCTAGATATTACATCCTTAATAGGCACGCTTTTAAAGCACAAGAGGCACCCCATTAAAAGGTTCCAGCGCATGCTGGGACTTATGGCCTCTACAACTAACACCACCCCGTTTGCAAGGCTCTTCATGAGACCCTTTCAGCTATGGCTGCTGAGGGTTTTTGACCCTCTAACCGATCCACCCAATAAGAGAGTCTCCATTACCAAGTCAGTGTTAGATTCTCTGGTACCCTGGACTGATGAGGCTTTTGTGTTGGCAGGAATGCCTTTTGCCTTCCCTGTCTCTGATTGTACCCTAACTACGGATGCTTCATTGACAGGGTGGGGAGCGCATCTCGGAAGCATGGATGTTTCAGGGTCATGGAACAACTCCCAAAAGGACCTCCACATCAACATGTTGGAGACCATGGCTATTCGAGGAGCGTTAGATTTTTTCCGCCAGCACCTCCAGGGTCGTGTGGTGACTATAGCATGCGACAATATGACTGCAGTATGGTACCTCAACAAACAGGGGGGTACCAGGTCACCAGACCTTTGCCAGCTAGCTGTGGAGATATGGCACTGGGCAAGAGCCCAAAACATTCATCTCCTCGCCACTCATGTGGCAGGGAAACAGAACTCCAGGGCTGACATTCTCATCAGGCTCAACCAGGACAATCACGAGTGGCAGCTAGTGATTCCAACATTCCTCAGACTGACTCGCCTTTGGGGCAAGCCTGCGATAGGCCTCTTCGCCACACAGGTGTCAACCAAGTGTCCCCAGTTCAGATCCCGAGTGGGGCACAATCCAGCATCGCTGGGGGATGCCTTCTCACTCAATTGGAAAAACCAACTGTGTTACGCCTTTCCCCCCATCCCCTTGATTTCCAGAGTGGTAGACAAGATCCTGTTGCAGGGGGCGAACCTTATTTTAATTGCCCCTTACTGGCTGAGACAAATCTGGTTCTCAGACCTCTCGAGCCTAGCATCGGAGATCCTACCCTTAGGCAGCTCCCCCATGCTCCTGTCCGCTGCCCACCATCAGGCATTTCACCCACACATCTCCCGTCTGAAACTCCATGCGTGGAGGATTCACAAGGTATAGATATTGCGGATAAGCTGTCATTTGTCCTTTCTAATGACATAAAACCTTCCATGCACCGCTCTTACTCCTCTAAATGGAAGAGGTTCTCATGATGGATGGTTGATAATAATATTGCCATCTCTCAGTTGTCTGTGCAGGCTATTCTGCAATACCTATTACAGTTAGCAGAGAAGGGCCTATGCTTGTCATCCCTTAGAGTTCATCTGTCCGCGATTGCAAGAAATGTTAAACTTCAGAGTTCTCAGTCACTATTTGCCCAACCGTTAGTCAAATCTTTCCTAAAGGGTATTAACAACCTGTTCCCCCCCCAGACAGCCAGTATCCTCGTGGGATCTTCCTCTAGTTTTGGATAGTTTGATGCATGCTCCTTATGAGCCATTGCATTCCGCAACCTTATGGAATTTGACGCTCAAGACTTGTTTTCTGGTGGCTGTTACCTCCTTGCGTAGGGTGAGTGAGTTAGCAGCTATTTTTATCTGTGAACCTTATCTCCAATCCTTTCACGATAGGCTGGAGATTGCGGCTCACCCATCCTTTATCCCAAAACAAGTCTCCAAGTTTCACTTAGCTCAAAGAATTGTTCTTCCTGAATTTTGCCCCCCCCCCCATGAGTCACCTGAATTGCAGGAGGCTCATACCCTAGATGTAAAGAGGGCAGTCCTCATTTATTTAGACAAAACGTCTGCTATCAGACGGTCTGATAATTTATTCGTTTCCCCTCCCCCCTCCTCCCTGGGGAAGAAGGTGTCATCCCAGTCCATATCTAAGTGGCTGGTAAATGCCATCTCATCCGCTTACCAGATGAAAGGGCTCCCACCACCTCCCAATCTCAGGGCTCACTCAATCAGAGCCACGGGAGCCTCTGTGGCAGCTTTTGCTAACATATCTCCCCTTGAGATCTGTAGGGCGGCCACTTGGAGCTCTCCCTCTACATTCATTAAGCACTACTCCATACACCTAGCCACCCAGGTTCATACTTCTTTGGGTCAGGCTATACTTACCTCTGGAGTCCCAGGTTAGCGTAACTCTGTATCCGCTACCTTGCCTTGTATTTGTAATCTGTTCTTGTTATTGACTTGTTTTGTATTAAACTTTAATTCGTTTACAGCATACACTGCTCATTCTTTAAGAAAAATTTCCCCACCGCCTTTCTCTAGGCTTGGTACTCTCCCATTTGTGAGAATGGGAGGAGCCACTCGAAGAAGAACAGAAGGTTGCTACCTTGTAAACAAGGTTCTTCGAGATGGCTCCGACCATTCTCACAAATGCCCACCCTTCCAGCCCCGCGTGAAATTTTTCTCATGCAGTCTCAGGGTTGGAAGGAACTGTGGCATTGGGCGGGAGTGTGCCTTATATAGTGTGGGGTGTGTAGACGTCACACGTTTCAGCTTATCAGCTTGGTAATTTCCGATAGGAGAAGGGCGCGCAAGCGCAAACCCATTTGTGAGAATGGTCGGAGCCATCTCGAAGAACCTTGTTTACAAGGTAGCAACCTTCTGTTCTTCTTCGAGTGGCTCCTCCCATTCTCACTAATGGGTGTGTGCTTGCGCGCCCTTCTCTTATCAGCAGTTAGCAAGCTCATCAGTTGTAAAACACGTGACATTCACGCGCCCCCACCCTATATAAGGCACCCTCCCACCCAAGACCACAGTTCCGTTCAACTGCTTCGCAGCTTATCAGTAGTACCAAGTTCATTATGTCTACCATGAAACATTCTTTCAAAAAATGTGTTAACTGTGGGAGGAAAAAGACGACAAAAGATCCCCACAGGCAATGTCTGGTTTGTCTGGGGATCGGGCATGATTGTCTCCAATGCCCAGATTGCTTGAGCATCAAGGCTAAAGCCCGTAAGGAGCGTGCCATCAGACTCCCTGCCCTCCTCAAGGAGATGGAGGAAAAATGGGGTAAGTCTGGACATAGGTCCCGCTCCCCCTCCCCTGAGGTGCCAATAGTGGGAGCAGAGGAAACTGTGGGAGCCACCAGTAGTGCCTTGGCACCATCGGTACAGAGCCCTACTCTACCATCCACCTCTAGACCCAGACCTCCTTCACCTGCCAGGAACGCTGTTAATATGGGGTTAGAGCCTGCCATTATGGTGGATCGCTCTTTATCCCCATTTTTATCATCCAAAGATGAAGCGTTTCTGGCGACGGCTTCGGCCTCCCAGGCTTCACCCATGCAGATAGCATCCCCGCTATATACTGCAATGAAGGACATCGAGCCCAGGTTCCAAGGGTTGCCGTACCAACCACCATCACTGCAGTGGCTCGCTGAACCTCGACCGGAAACTCCCCGACCTCGAGAGCAGCGAAGGGAAGTGAGGGAGGAAGATCCTACCCTCATGTTCTTAAAACAACAAGAAATTGAAAGGAAAAAGGATAACACTCTATTAGTGTCCTGCCTACAACAGCTTATACGGGCGACTTCTACAAAATCATCCTTAAGATCAAGTGCAGCTCACTCCAGATCTCCCTCACCGCCACCTCGAGGCAGAGATCCTAGACGCCGTACCACCACGATGTCGACAGTTCTACCATCGATGTCGACAATCCAGCTCTCGACGTCGAGAGAACAACAGAGGGAGCTTCAGCCGCTTTGTCGACGCAGCTCGACACCCACTCACCACCAGAGGGAGCTCGAGACACCTCGTCGACGATCCTCGACATCTACACAGGGACGGGCTGATTCGCAATCCCCCCATCAACGTCGACGCCGCTTGGCATCGAGGGAGCCCGTGCCCGACCAGCTGCCTGCCTCCAATCAGCCCAGGTCAGCTCAGCTTCCTGATGAGGCGGCCAGAGAATGTGCTGAAATGTTTAAAAAGAGGATGCTAAAGCATAAAAAGAGGATTGCTCGCCGCAAGCTATACAGGTCAGCCCTCCTAAAAGCAAGAGCCTCTCATTCTACCCCTCCTGAACCGGAGGAAGTGGAGATTATGCACTCTGTCCCTGACGTCGAGATTAATATCGACGTAGTGGAATCTGACCACTCTGGTGATCCTGAGTCATTGTCCCCACCCCCTTCTGATGATGTTCAGTCACCCACAACTTCAACAACATCACAAGAACACAGAGACTTTCAGCACCTACTTAAGCGATTCTCAGAAGCACTCAACATAGCTACAGTGCCGGTAACAGAGCAGGAAGTAGATCCTGCCTATTCTCTTGTGGACAAGCCTGTACAGGCGAAGTTAACCCTTCCCCTGTTCAAGAAACACGCAGCAGAGGCAGAAAAGTTGTGGGCTACCCCGGCTGCCATCCAGCCGGTGTCATCGGCTAGCAGCTCCTTCTATGTGTTTCCTCTGGAAGAGGGCTCAATCTTCTTTAAGCACCCTCTACCTAACTCCTTAATTGTTTCAGCATCAGCTGAAAAGTTTCAGAAAGCAACACAACAGACGTCACCAGCAGATAGGGACAGCCGAAGGATCGACATCTTCGGTAGGAAGACATTTGCTTCCGCTACAATGCTAATGAGGACAGCAAACTATTCAGCTGGCATGGCGACCTTCCAGCACTATCTCTGGAGACAGGTGCAGAAAGTGATTCCCACACTGCCTAAAGAGGCACAAAAGAACCTCCAGTCGTTGGCTGCTGAGGGTACAGCTACGGCACGCTGCCAACTTCACACTGCTCGCCATTCTTCCGAGACAGCGGCTAGAGCAGTGGCCAATGCAGTTGTGACTAGGTGATTTGCCTGGCTCCGAGGAACGAAGCTCGAATACCACCATCGAGCACGCATAGAGAGCCTCCCATTCGACCAATCCAGTCTTTTTGCAAAGGACACGGATGAGGTGCTCAATAAAATACAGAAATCGAAGACAACGGCCCAGAAGATGAAGATTTCCCAGAGGGAACAATCTTCTACTTCTGCATCCCATCGCCAGTATCAACAGGAGACGCCTTACCGTCAGCAACAAAGGCCGTATTATTCCTCATCACAACCTTATAACAGAAGGTATTATGGTTCCACCTCATCTGGTAGTTATGGTGGGAAGCCCAAATACCCCTATGCCTCATTCAGACCACGACAGGGCAATAAGCAGCAGTATGCAACCCCTGCCAACAGGGGAAGACGATGACAACTACTGCTGCCCGGGGTAGTAAGTGAGGAGTCATTGACCAGTTCACCCAGATTTCCCTATGCCTTGGCTAACGCCTTTCATTTCTGGGAAACCATCACTTCTGACTCTTGGGTTTTGTCAGTTGTATGTTCAGGTTACAAAGTTCAGTTCCTTACTTTGCCTCCTCGTTGCAGACCTTCTGCTAATGTTTATTTTTCTGCAGCCCACGCACATACCCTAAATAAAGAAGTTGTTGAATTATACAACAAGGGTGTTATAGAAATTGTTCCTTACAATGATATAAAGAACGGATGTTATTCTAACTACTTTGTCATAGATAAAAAGGATGGCGGTCACAGACCCATCCTTGACCTCAGGTTTGTTAACCAATTTGTCAGGTACTTTAAGTTTAAGATGCTGATGCTCAGCTCATTAAGATCTCACTTACAGAGCGGCAAGTGGTATGCAGTCATAGATTTAAAAGATGCATACTTCCATGTTAGGCTGCACCCGTCATCAAGGCCATTTTTCAGGTTTGTCCATAATGCTAGACATTACCAGTTCTCCTCTCTCCCTTTTGGACTCGATTCAGCCCCTAGGGTATTCACGAAAATGATGGCTCCAGTCATTGCTTTTCTCAGAAATCAGGGGATAGCCATTTATCCTTATCTGGATGATTGGCTGCTAATTGCAGATGATCCCGACTCCCTGTGTCGCGCAGTCTCTATGACTTTAGACCTATGCCACAATTTGGGCATTTCTATTAATATACAGAAGTCCCAACTAACACCCTCACAGAGGACACCTTATATAGGAGCCATGGCTGGATGGACCTGGCTGGATGATCTGGCCGGTCCAACTTTGGCGGATCTGGTTCCAGCTGGGTATGCCGTGCAGCATCAGGCCCGCATGAGCGGCCGGGGAGGAGGCGTAGCTATTGTTTTTAGGGAAGACTGGCCTGTTAGGAGGTATCCAGTGCCGGAGATTGTGGGTGTAGAGGCTCTGCACGTGGTGATCGATTTGGCTGGGGGCAAGCTAGGGGTGCTGCTGGTGTACCGGGCCCCTTCATGCCCGGCGGCATCCCTTACCGCTCTAGCGGAGCTGGCCTCGGAGGTGGTGTTGGGCTCCCCCAGGACTTTGGTTCTGGGGGACTTCAACGTCCACGCCGATGCCGGCCTTGTTGGGGCGGAGCGGGAGTTCATGGCCGCCATGGCAACTATGAACTTGTCCCAGGAGGTGATCTGCCCGACCCACGTGGGGGGACATACCCTCGACCTGATCTTCGGCTCTGGCCTTGAGGCGGGGGGTCCGGTTGTGGGGGAGGTGACAGCGGTGCCCTTGTCGTGGACGGACCATTACCTCCTTCAGGCCGGTCTTTTAGCGCGCCCCCTCCAGAAGGGGAAGGGACCAGTTAGGATGGTCCGCCCTCGGAGGCTGATGGAACCCCAGCGGTTCCAGGAGGTCCTGAGGGAGCTTACCCTGGATGTGGACGGTCACTCTGTGGATGAGCTGGTCCGGCATTGGAACATCTTGCTGGAGGAGGCCATTGACAGGGTGGCTCCGAGGCGCCTTCTGCCTCGGTCTCGTCACCGCAGGACCCCTTGGTTTACTGAGGGGCTGCGGTGTATGAAGCGTGTGGGCAGGAGGCTAGAGCGACGCTGGCGTCGGACTCGGTCTGTCTCCGATCGTCTTCTCCATAGGGCCCATTTGCGGTCCTATGTGGAGGCTGTGAGGACGGCGAGGAAGGAATTCCTCGCCGTCCTCATAGCGTCTGCGAAGTCGCGTCCAGCGGAGCTGTTTCGGGTGGTGCGGGGGCTGGTTAGTCCGGCCTCCCTCCGCCTGGATGGGGACTTGTCCCGGGCCCGCTGTGAGGAGTTTGTCATCTACTTCGCAGACAAGATTGCTCGGATTCAGGCCGATTTCGACGCTGGGTTGACAGCAGTAGGGGAAGAGCGCGGGGGGGCGGAGGGTCCGTCTGGTCCATCTTTATGGGGCGAGTTTCAGGAAGTGACGCCTGCCGATGTGGTGGATGTCCTGGGGTCTGTGAGGGCCACGTGTTGTCAACTAGATCCATGCCCGTCCTGGTTAATAAAAGCTTCCGGGGAGACGTTGGGGACGGTGCTGGCGAGGGTGGTGAATGCGTCCCTTCGGCAGGGGAGGTTGTCGCCTTGCTTAAAAGAGGCTGTGGTGCGCCCCCTGCTGAAAAAACCATCGTTGGACGTAGACGCGCTCGCCAGCTACCGACCTGTCTCTAACCTTCCCTTTTTAGGGAAGGTTATTGAGCGGGCAGTGGCGCTCCAGCTCCAGGGTCATCTAGATAATATCGGGCTCCTTGACCCTTTTCAATCTGGGTTCCGCCCCGGCTATGGCACCGAGACGGCGTTGGTGGCCTTGGTGGACGACCTCCGCCGGGAGATGGATGCGGGATGTTCGACATTTCTCATCCTGCTCGATCTCTCGGCCGCTTTTGACACCGTGGACCATGGGCTGCTGTTGAGACGACTGCGTGACCGGGGGGGTCTGGACGGGACTGTTCTTGAATGGTTCCGTTCATTCCTCTCGGGGAGGAGCCAGCGGGTGGTGTTGGGGGAGGAAACATCGAGCCCCCGCGCCTTACCGTGTGGCGTTCCGCAGGGATCGATCTTGTCTCCATTATTATTTAACATCTATATGCAGCCCTTGGGGGAGGTCGTGAGAGGGTTCGGGGTGCGATGTCACCAGTATGCTGATGATACTCAGCTGTACCTCTCGTTTTCTACCGACCCAGACCCTGCTGTCTCGGTGCTATCCCAATGTTTGGAGGCCGTGGCGGATTGGATGCGGCGGAGCAGACTGAAGCTCAACCCAGATAAGACGGAGGTGATGGTGGTGGGGAGGGCGAAGGGGGTGGTGGCCCCCCTGGTTGGGGGGGTTTGCCCCCCTGTAGCTCAGCAGGTCCGGAGTCTGGGGGTCATATTGGACGCAGACCTGCGGCTGGAGCGGCAGGTGGAGGCAGTCGCTAAGGCTGCCTTCCGCCAGCTTTATCTGGTACGTAGGCTGCGTCCGTATGTCTCTGGCCCGGACCTGGCCTCCCTCATCCATGCCTTCGTCACCTCGCGGCTCGACTACTGTAACGCGCTCTACGTGGGGCTTCCCTTGTTCTTGGCCCGGAGGCTGCAGCTGGTGCAGAATGCGGCGGCCCGTCTTCTTACGGGGACGGGTCGCCGGGAGCACATTACACCGGTGCTCCGAGCGCTGCACTGGCTGCCGATAGTGTGCCGGGCCAAGTTCAAGGTCCTAGTAATGATCTATAAAGCCCTATACGGCCTTGGCCCCTCTTACCTTAGGGACCGCCTCGCCCTTCGCGCCCCGGAACGGCTCCTGCGGTCTGCCGGGGGTGCCCTCCTGGAGGTCCCCCGTGTTAAGCGGGGGGCCACGATGGAGCGGGCATTCTCGGTGGTAGGGCCGCGGCTGTGGAACTCCCTTCCGGAGGAAGCTCGCCTGGCCCCAAGCCTTTTGACATTTCGGCGGAACTGTAAGACCTGGCTGTTTGCCCAGGCCTTTGGGAGGGAGGGGGGGGGGGTTTTTAATCCCCCACCTGTATATTTATTTTTATACCACCCTGTTTTATTGATATGTTTTATAATTGTATTTTAAATGTTTTAAATGGTTTTTATTGTTGTTAACCGCCCCGAGCTGCTGTGCAGGATGGGGCGGTATAGAAATCTAATAAATGAAATGAAATGAAATGAAATATTAGATTCCAAGGAGCAAAGAGTGTTTGCTCCTGTAGAGAGATTTGTGGATATCTCCAGCATGGTTAACCTACTCTCTAGGCATAAGAAACAGCCTGTTAAACGCTTTCAGCGTCTGCTGGGACTTATGGCCTCTACCACCTCAACCACCCCATTTGCACGCCTCTTCATGAGGCCTTTTCAACTTTGGATGTTGTATACATTTGACCCTCTGTCCGATCCTCCCAGCAAAAGGGTCAAGGCCCCTAGACATGTTTTGGATTCTCTGGTGGTGTGGACTAAGAGGGAGTTTGTGTTAGCAGGTATGCCATTCGCTTCGCCTGTGTCTGAGTGTGACCTAACCACAGATGCTTCCTTGACAGGATGGGGAGCGCATCTAGGCCACACGGACATTTCTGGAACATGGAACGACAACCAAAAGGACCTCCACATCAGTATGTTGGAGACCATGGCTATTCAAAAAGCACTAGACTATTTCCACCAGCAGCTCCATGGTCGGGTAGTGACAGTGGCGTGCGACAACTTGACAGCAGTATGGTACCTGAACAAACAGGGAGGTACCAGGTCACCAGACCTCTGTTGCTTAGCAACTCAAATATGGCACTGGGCGATTGCCCACGAGATTCACCTCATAGCTACCCATATTGCTGGAAAAGACAACTCCAGAGCGGACATACTGAGCAGGCTCAGCCAGGACCACCACGAGTGGAACCTATCCACTCCTGCTTTTCACAGGTTGACTCGCCATTGGGGGTATCCGATGATAGACCTGTTTGCCACAGTGGGATCAGCCAAATGCCCAATGTTTGCATCTCGGGCGGGCCACCACCCTCTATCCCTGGGGGACACGTTCTCCCTGGACTGGAAACCGCAGCTGTGTTATGCCTTTCCACAAGTACCATTAATGAGCAAGGTGATAGACAGGATCTCCAGGCAGGGGGCCAATCTCATATTAGTAGCCCCATACTGGCCACGCCAGATCTGGTTCCCAGACCTCCTGAGAATGTCATCAGATTTCCTACCCTTAGGGAATTCTCCCAATCTGCTGGTTCTCAACCAACACCACAGAGTAAATCCTATGATCCTCAGCCTCAATCTATATGCTTGGAGGATCTTCATACAATAGATCCAGCAGACAAAATAGCGTTAGTCCTGCAAAATGACATAAAACCTTCCACAAGTCGCTCTTACGCTGCTAAATGGAAGAGATTTTCTTGTTGGCTGGCAGACAACTCTCTTTCTACTTCCCAGTTGTCTCTACAGCTAATATTGCAATATTTGTTACAGTTAGTGGAGAAAGGACTATGTTTGTCTTCTCTGAAGGTGCATCTTGCAGCTATCTCTAGGCTAACAAGTTTAGAGGGTTCAGCCTCACTTTTTTCTCACCCGTTGGTGAAGTCCTTTTTCAGGGGTGTTAATAATCTCTTTCCCCTCCATAAACAGCCACTATCCTGTTGGGACCTTCCACTAGTGTTGGAGTCCTTGATGTCCCCTCCTTACGAACCTATCGAGCTAGCAAGCTTGTGGGACTTAACAGTCAAAACTTGCTTCCTAGTGTCTGTCACCTCCTTACGCAGGGTCAGTGAGATATCTGCCATTTTCATTCACGAGCCTTACCTCCAATCCTTCCCAGATAGATTAGAGATAGCAGCGCATCCCTCGTTTCTTCCTAAACAAGTGTCGAGGTTTCACTTGTCACAAAGAATTATTCTTCCCCAGTTTTGTCCACCTCCACATGATAATGAGGCACTAGCATCAGCTCATACACTAGATGTCAAGAGAGCTGTTCTCGCTTACTTGAGTAGAACTTCCAACATCAGACTATCTGATAATTTATTTGTTTCCCCTGCCCCACACTCCCTGGGAAGAAAGGTTTCCTCTCAGACCATCTCCAAATGGTTGGTATGCGCCATTACTTCGGCTTACCAAATGAGGGGCATCACCACCTCCTAACATCAGGGCTCATTCCATTAGAGCCACAGGAGCTTCCACAGCTGCATTTGCAAATATCTCCCCTCAAGAGATCTGTAGGGCAGCCACATGGAGCTCACCCAGCACCTTTATTAAGCACTATGCAATTCACCTTGCCTCCCAGGCACACACTGATTTGGGGCAGGCCATCCTATCTACTGCTATCCCTCAGTAAGCTTCACAGTAGTTGGAAAGTTAATATGTATCTAAGTTTACTGGTTAGTATATCTACGATTAAACATGTGTTACCTGATCCGTATGGTTACTTTATATCATGTGGAAAATTTCCCCACCGCCTGTGTCTAGGCTTGGTACTCTCCCATTTGTGAGAATGGGAGGAGCCACTCGAAGAAGAACAGAAGGTTGCTACCTTATACTAAGTTGTTCTCTCACCTCAACTTACCAATAAATGTTTTGTTACTAAGGATTTTACGTATTGTACAGTTTGTCAGGAAAATTCCCCCACCGCCTGTCTCTAGGCTTGGTACTCTCCCATTTGTGAGAATGGGAGGAGCCACTCGAAGAAGAACAGAAGGTTGCTACCTTGTAAACAAGGTTCTTCGAGATGGCTCCAACCATTCTCACAAATGCCCACCCTTCCATCCCCGCGTGAAATTTTCTCATGCAGGCTCAGGGTTGGAAGGAACTGTGGGCTTGGGCGGGAGGGTGCCTTATATAGGGTGGGGGCGCGTGAACGTCACGTGTTTTACAACTGATGAGCTTGGTAACTGCCGATAAGAGAAGGGCGCGCAAGCGCAAACCCATTTGTGAGAATGGTGGGAGCCATCTCGAAGAACCTTGTTTACAAGGTAGCAACCTTCTGATCTTTTGGGGCAGTGACGGATTGGGTGGGCGGGAGCCTGGGGCTCCCAAGGCAGGAAAGGGGGGACGTTGGCTGGGGGTGTCCTGGGGCAGGAAGGTGAGGGAATAGGAAGTGCCTTGCTGAGTCAGACCAGTGGTCCATCAAACCCAGCATCCTGTCTCTGACAGCGGCCAGTCTCAGTAGCTTGAAGTACCCAACAAGTCATTAAACTTGTCCAAACCTTTCTTAAGCCCAGCTGTACTCCTGGCCTTGACCACCTCCTCTGGCAGCAAATTCCACAACTTAATTGTGCATTGAATACTTTTTATTTATTTTCAATCTGCTACCTGTTAGTTTAATGGAGTTAGTTTCTCTGAGAGACACACTCTATGCATGACATGAACTGACCCCACAGGGTGTGACGGTTCCTCATGAGAGAAATACCCCCTCTGTACTGACAAATTGGGAGTGGGTTCAGAGGAAGGTAACGAAGATAAGGGGCTTGGAAAGCAAGTCTTGTCATCAGGACAGGTTGAAGGAACTGGGTATGTTTAGTCTAGTGAAGAGAAGACTAAAGGGAGACACGACATTCTTCAAATCTCTAAAGGGCGGGCAAGGAGCTGTTCTGCGTAGCGGCTACAGAGCAGGGCTGGAAACAATAGGCTCAAGTTAGAGAGAGATTTTCATTAGATATCAGGACAGGGGCAGCCTGTCTCCATGGGATGCTGACCCAACTGGGCCTCTCTCCATGGGCAGTGGCATAGCTACAGGCACCCTTACTTTTTTTTGGGGGGGGGGGGCTCCCTCAGCAGTCAACTGGGTCCAGACTATGCCCCATACTATGCAACAAAGATCACAGGCTCCCTGCCAGTCTGCAGTGATCCCTCCCAGCCTGCAGGGGCCGCTGCTGTCTCCACCCTGAGGTCTCCAGCCAAAACTAGCTCCAACGTGCCCAGTGCCCGGTCAATGAAGACAGGAGACTGAGCGGAGCTAAGCAGCTGCCCCCCTTTCTCTGGGGCTGCGCTGAGGGGGTGCACGTGGGGACTTTCCCAGCCTCCCCTTTGGAGGGGGGGGGAGGGTCACAACAGAGATTCCCTCTAGATTTTCTCCTCCCCCCCCCCTCAAAATCAGGGCTCCTCCTGCCAATTCTGTAACACACACACACACCTCTTCTGTGGGTTCCAGCTCGACTGCTCTGGCTCCACTGAGGGGAACCAGGAGCTGAGGCAAGGGCCTGGCTAGGTGGGAATAGGCCTCGTGCTGGGGCAATTCACTCATCTACATATGCGCTCTACAGGGATGTGGGCCCTGGTGCAGCCGCACCTATTACAGCTACGGCCCTGAATGGAGAAGGCAGCAGTGACTCCCCCCCCCCCATTCTGCTCTTCAGATCAGCAGAGAGGAGGAAAAGAGGGAGAAGGGAAGACATGGGGGCGGGGGGGTCTCTCCACAGCTACAGTATTTTAACAGGGATGTTGAGATTCTGGACCATCACCATCTCCACGTAAGGCTGAGTCCTGGCTCTTTCTGATCCCCAAGGCTAAGTTACTAACACTCTTTGTAAGGGCTTGGCTCACAGTCTGCTACGGCAGAGGAAAGAGATTGTTACATATTAAACCATCTAGCCCATAAGTACTGTTCCCATACTGGCTCACTCTTTGTCGCCTTCCTAGATCTAAGATCTGCCTTCTCTTGATAGGTCCATCCTATGGCAAAAACTCCAAAATACATCTATAATTAAAGCCCTGTACGTGAAACCATCTTTAGTAGTCAAAGTAGATGCCCAAGGCCACATCACCGAGCCCATACACACTTATACAGGTGTTAGACAGGGATGTGTGCTGGCTCCAGCCCTCTTTAACTTCTATGTTAATGAGGTAATCCCTAGAGTGTCAAACGCAGCCTTTTTTCCACCTAAATGAGGCACCAGAGCACTAGGAGCGTTGGCATATGTGGATGATATGGCACTTTTATCCCAGACTCGAATTGGTCTGATGAGGCAACTCAGGGTCTTCGCGTCTTTTTGCGAGGATCATAAGCTGACCATAAACTTTGATAAAACCAAAGTACTGGTTTTTTCAAAAAAGAAAAAACAGCAGACCTGGTACATCCAAGGGCACTCCATCCAGCAGGTGGACTCCTTTCAATATCTGGGCCTTTTGTTTCAACAATCAGGCTCGTGGAATGAGCATACCTCCAGAGCCATCTCAGGTGCTAAAAATACGGCCCGTTCTATTTATGGCCTTTTTAGGCGACTGGGCCAAATTGCAATAACTTCAGCCTTAAAAGTCTTTAACAGCAAGGTGGGTGGCCAGCTCATGTTCGGAGCAGAGCTTTGGGCCCCCTTCCAAGCGCATAGGATAAATATTGTCCAGTCCAGATTTTTGGCTGAATTGGTCGGGAGGCCTATTGGCACCCCAAATGCAGTCCTCAGGCTGGAAATGGGAAGTGCCAGTCTCCACAACCAAGCTATGGCACAAGCACTGAGTCTTTGGGCTAGCTTACTTACGCAGCAGTGTTCGTCACTGTTGTGTGAGGTTAACAAGGACCCTTTTTCTTCTCCCTGGTTGCAGCGAATGGAACTCAAGGTCAATCAGTTGGGATTATCCCTGGAGTATCTAGTGCACAAACCAATTAGTACCGTGCATAGGGAACTTCTCACCAGGGCCGCAGATATCGGGTGGCAAGAGGATGTGGGCAGGGTTAGAGAGACGCACAACATCTTCATACCTACCTGGACTGGGCTCCCACACAGGGAGTGATCTCAAAGTATCTAGAAACTCCCATTTCAGGAAGGGCCAAGGCTTTGCTCCTTCGTGCCCGTGTTAACGCCATACTCGTGAGTTACCGAGGGCAGGGAGCAGGGAATCCCTTATGTGGAACCCTTATGTCCGTATGACATGGAAGCAGTGGAGACGGTATCTTATATCTTCCTATACTGTCACTTATACGATGCGATCAGGGAGACATTTTTGGCCCCATTTCTCCTGAACCTACGGGGAAGAGGTGATGAAAGTTGACTTACCTTTCTGTTGGATAGCACTGACCCCACAGTCATAAAGGAGGTAGCTGCTTTTCTTGTCTGGGCCCACCATTGTAGAGACAATTTTCTGAAATTCAGACCTGTTTTGGGGGTTGAACCCCCTTAACTTGAGGGCATAAGACCATCATTCTGGTACTGTTCACTAAGCTAGAATAGTTAATAATATACTTTAGAAATGCTTTTATTTATATTTGTTAAATTTTATGTATGATGCAGTTTTATCAATCACCTTGCAATGTGTCTGGTATCTTATGTGTTGTGTTTGTTTGTGTGCAATGGCCTGGAGCCACGCAATAAAAACTTATTGATTGATAGAGAGAGAGAGGGTGGTTGCTGGGTTGGTCCCAAATGTAAGAGAAGGTGGCAAAGTTCAGCTGATCTCTTTTATTGGACCCACTCCTGTTAGTGAGAGTATGCAAGCTTTCTGGCCATGCAGGACTCCCAGTGCCAGTCCTCCTCCTATCTGTCCTTGCTACCTGCCTCAGGAAGGACCCTGGGTGGCGTGAACGCTTGCACATTCTCCCCAACAGACGTTGGTCCAATAAAAGAGATCATTTGAACTACTTTGTCTCCATCTCCTCCTAGAGGACAGTTGTGTAGATCAGCTACAAACGTCATTAGACCTTGGTGACATCAGGTCCCTCTTTTTTGCCCCACTTGGACACGCTCCTTTACCTAAAACACACAGGAGCTAGAAACCCCCCCCCCCCAAGGAAACTGGATGGGCGTGGTAGAACAGACAGTCCTGAACTGTGGGTCAGAGAACCCTAAGTGAGGCTGCACCATCTATGGTCACGCTTCCGATTCCCATAATATTTACTCTACTTTATTATTGACTTTATAGAGCACCAGAAACGTGCCTGGTGCTTAACAGTCATGGCAAGAGGGAGGTCCCTGCCCCAAGGGGCTTACAATTAAGGGTGGACAAGGCAGGGAAGACAAAGGGGAGGGGAACATAGGGAGGGGCAGGGAGACATTTGAGAAGCTGCAGCTGCATGTGTTTAGCTTGGTTACAAAGGAGGAGAGGAATTCTTGAGGATCAGACAGTACAAGGAGAAGCAGAAATGGGATATCGATGGGGGTGAGGAGCTAGGGAAAGCCTAACAGAACTAGGAGGTTCTTAGGAGGGATTTGATGGCTGGGGAGGGTGTTCCAGACAGTGGGAGGGAAGATGGGGCAAAGATGAGTTAAGGAGCTGTGGCAGAGGAGTAAAGATCACTTATTTTGCATGTTTTTGCACTTTGCAAGTGTCCCCGTTGTGCACTAATGGACAAACGCACTTGTAGGGATTTGCCATTTTCACTGCTTCCATGGAACTTCTCCCTGGTGTGGATTCCCTGATGGCTATTAAGGGCTGAGCTCCAGCCAAAGCTTTTCCACATTGAAAGCATTTCTAGGACTCCTCACCTGTGTGGATCCTTTGATGCTTATTAAGGCTTGAGCGTTGACTGAATGTTTTCCTACACTCAAGGCATGTATAGGGCTTTTCTCCTGTGTGGATCCTTCGATGGTTATTAAGGCTTGAGCTTTGACGGAAGGTTTTCCCACACTCAAGGCATGTATAGGGCTTTTCTCCTGTGTGGATCTTTTGATGCGTATTAAGGTTTGAGCTTTGGCTGAAGGTTTTCCCACACTCAAGGCATTTATAGGGCTTCTCTCTTGTGTGGATCCTTTGATGGTTATTAAGGTGTGAGCTTTGATTAAAGGTTTCCCCACAATCAAGGCATTTATAGGGCTTCTCTCCTGTGTGGATCCTTTGATGCCTATTAAGGTGTGTGCTCTGACTGAAGCTTTCCCCACACTCAAAGCATGTATAGGGCTTTTCTCCTGTGTGGATCTTTTGATGGTAATTATGGGCTGAGCAGTGACGGAAGCTTTTCCCACACTCAAAGCATTTATAGGGCTTCTCTTCTGTGTGGATCATTCTATGGCTACTAAGGTATGAGCTCTGACGGAAGCTTTTCCCACACTCAAGGCATTTATAGGGCTTTTCTCCTGTGTGGATAAATTGATGCCTATTAAGGTTTGAGCTCTGACTGAAGCCTTCTCCACATTCCAGGCATTTATAGGGCTTCTCTCCTGTGTGGATCCTTCGATGGCTATTAAGGTTTGAGTTGTCACTGAAGCTTTTCCCACACTCAAGGCATTTATAGGGCTTTTCTCCTGTGTGGATACTTTGATGCATATTAAGGTATGAGCTCCGACTGAAGCTTTTTCCACACTCAAGGCATTTATACGGCGTCTCTCCCATGTGGATTCTCTGGTGTTCAGCAAGTTCTGCTTTCCTGAAGAAGTTTTTCCTACATTTGCAGCATTGGTACTTCTTCTTTCTCAGGTCTACTGCATTTTTGTTCATCTCCTGGACACCTTCCCCGCACATTACTTCCTGGTCCCCCTGGTGGGGATTCTCCTCCATGTTCTCCCTCCGTGTCACACCTCCTGCTGAAACACAGACAACCCAGGCAGGAGTCACTGACTGTGCTGAGAGAGAAGAAAGGGCAAAGGGAAATTCTGTAAAATAACTCTGGGGAAGTCCATGGTCATTCTCATCTTAGAGGGGATCCCCCCTCACTAACACTGCCTTTCCATTTCATCCAACCCTATCAAAAACTAGTTTCTCCCAGCACCCTAGGGTCACACCCTGGAGTGGGACGTGGCTCAGCTGGTAAAGCGCATGCTTTGCGCATATAAGGTCCCAAGTTCAACCCCCAGCATCTCCAATTCAGGATCTCTGGTAGCATGCCTGGATGAGGCCCCTGCCAGAGATCCTAGAGGGTCTCAGGTAGCATGCCCCTGCCGGAGACCCTGGAGAGCTGGATTTGAAACCCTGCTTCCTTTCAGGTTGTGACAATACCGGGCTAATATGGACCACTGGTGTCACTCAGTTAGGCAGCTCCTTATATCTCTGAGGAAGGAAGGGGCACCACTACAGCCCATAGGGACATCCACCCATCCTGTCTGTTGCAGACAGCCCTGTGAGTTTGAGCCAGTCCATCTGGGGCTGGTACTAGAGAGTGGGGAGCTTGGCCTGGGTGACCTCCAAGTTTCCATGGATGGGGAAACAGGAGAGCCCACAGAATCCATCTCTCCTCTCCCTCTCAGTAGGCAGGGGTCAGAGGAACCCAACACCTGAGGCTGCAGCAGGGAGAAGTTGACTGGGATTTCCCCTTCTCTGCTTGGGTTTGAGAAAGCCAGAGAGACAGTGATCAGCCCTCCAACCCCAAGGATCAGGCTGGGGAAACTGGCAAATGTGTCACTCCCTCCAGCCTTCCCTTGAAGTAGCCATGTCAGGTTTCCACACCCGCACAGTCTCCAATGAGCAGTCAAGGCTGAACCGTGACCAGAGCTTCTTTCACACTTGGGGTTCCCTCCTTTGAGCTGTCTCTGATGTGGAACAAGATCTGGTTTTTCACAAGTCTCAGGCTTTGGGGAAATATTACCCAGCATTCCCGGTTCCCTCTCATGTGGTTCTGCTGGTTCCAGGTTTCCCTGTAGAGCAGTATCCTCCTCATTGTCATTTGTCCTCCCATCGCCTGTGAGGACAGAGAAAGAATCCAGAAATCAGTTGTTTGGGAGAGGGACGGGGAACCCACTCAGCCCCCACATCCCATGCAAACCCTCAGGGAATGGAGCTGCTGCCAGGTGCCTGCTAGAATGGGAGAGAAGCCATTAGAGACACTGGCTATAACAACTGCTGGCTGCAATCCTTGCCTGGAGAAGATGCGACGGAATTGGGCCATCCCATGAGATCTTGGTGGGTGGTCGCAGATATACCCCCTCAAACACAAAAGTATCCAAGCTGAATAACCTGCTCAATGACATGGATTCATAGACACACACACACACCCCTTCATATCTGGCACCCACAGCTCTTCCCCTTGCACCAACAGGCAGTTCAGGTCCAGTTTGGGAACTAGACACCCTGCTCAGGAGATAAGAACCAGAGGAGATCAGGAAAGAGAAGAGATTTGTGGCACCCTGGATGCAAAGCACAGTCGCTGGCCCTGACCCCCAGTCTCTCTGCATGGTGCAGGGGACAGGGAATATGAGAGGATGGGAGTGCCTGCACGGAGACTCTGTGTAAGAGCCAGGCATCTCCTGGGCAGCATAATGCAGCTCCTGTAGCAGAGTCAAGCAGGGTTCAGAATGGGGGAAATAAGCCTGTGCCAACACTGAGGATGTGACTGTGCTGCTCCAGCCTCCGCTGTGTTCCCTGAGGCAGGCCCCTCTCTATGGGAGCTTGAACACAGGCTCTGCTAGACTCCTTGGCACTGAGCTCGCCAATAGGGTGCTGGCACTGTTAGCAACTGGTGTACATTGTGGGCAGCAAGGTCCTGCCTCCCAGCTGCAAAAGAGATGCAGCCCCCTCCTAGGAAAGAGCTCCCAGCAGATGGATACGTGTGGCATTTTGTGCAATTTTGTAATACATGAGAGGTTCAAAATTGATGGAATGGCATGCCGGGAAATTCATTTGCATTCAAACATTGCATAATGTGCAAGATTTAATCATTTTGCATCATTTATGCTGCTTCCAGAATCTGAGTTCTCTGCTTGCAGAATTCAAGTTTCCAGGTTGCAGGAAAAATAAAAATGCAGACTGCCCAGCTCTGTGGAATTAAGCGGGTTAGATAAGCTGACTGAGAAGTAGGGGAGCTCACAAGGTCTGGATGGGAAATCCTGCCATGGGGAGAGAGAGATGATATCAGGGCTTGCTCAGTGTTCCTCCCATACTTGGGCCAAAGTATGTCCTTCCCTTTGCTTTCACACCCCAGCATGACAAAGTCCCCCAGTGGGCTCTCTACTGTTCAACATCTTTATTAATGATTTGGACGAAGGAGGGGATGCTTATCAAATCTGCAGATGACACAAAACTGGGAGGGCTAGCTAACAGCTTAGAAGACAGAAACAAGATTAAAAATGATCGTGACAGGATGGCAAGCTGGGCCAAAACTAGCACAATGAAATTCAACAGAGATAGATGTAAAGTTCGGCATTTAGGTAAGAAAAATCAAATGCACACGTATAGGATGGGGGATAGCTGGCTTAGTAGCAGCGCGTGTGAGAAGGATGTTGGGGTTGTAGTTGATCACAAGCTGAACATGAGGCAGCCGTGTGATGCAGCTGCTAAAAAGGCTAATGCAGTTTTAGGCTGCAGTAACAGAAACCTACTGTCCAGGTCAAATTTGCAGAGGACACAAAACTGGGAGGGATAGATAACAGCTTAGAAGACAGAAACAAGATTAATTGGAGAAGTAATAGTTCCACTCTATTCTGCGCTGGTCAGACCTCATCTGGAGCACTGTGTCCAGTTCTGGGCACCGTAATTTAAGGAGGACATTGACAAATTGGAACGGGTTCAGAGGAGAGCGACAAAGCTGGTCAGGGGTCTGGAAACCAAGTCCTATGAGGAAAGGGTGAAGGAGCTGGGTATGTTTGGCCTGAAGAAGAGAAGACTAAGGGGAGACATGATCGCGGTCTTCAAATATCTGAAGGGCTGTCACAGAGAAGATGGAGCAAACTTGTTCTCTGTTGCTCCTGAGGGCACGACTAGAACCAATGGACTCAAATGATAAGAAAGCAGATTTTGGCTAAACATTAGGAAGAACTTCCTGTCAAACAGCTCTTATTGTCTGCCTAGGCCAGTGGGGGGTCTCCTTCACTGGAGGTTTTCAAATGGAGGCTGGAAGGCCGTCTGTCAGGGATGCTGTAGCTGTGGATTTCCTGTATTGAGAAGGGGGTTGGACTAGATGACCTCTGATGATATTATTATTATTATTAACAACAAGCATTTATATAGCACCAGCAATGTACCCGGTGCTTTACAGAGTAATTGAATAGACACGGTCCCTGCCCTAGGGCTTACAATCTGAGAACCGGCGGGGGACGGGGTGGGGGGACGAAGGAAGGGGAACAGAGGGAGAGAAAAGGGGTGTAACATTCACAAGGATGCAAGGTCCCAGATGCACGTGCTTGGCTTAGTTACATCAAGAATGATGGCTGGTTGGTTCACGTGGTGAGGATATCAGTACACAGAACTTAGGTAACAGATTGTACTGGATGGTGGGTATCAGCAGGAGTTAGGTGAGGGGAGCAAGAAGTCGGGGAGGGCAGAGCAGAAGAGGTGGGTCTTGAGGAGGGATTTGAAGGTACAAAGGGAGGGGGTGAGCGGATGTGGGCAGGGACAGGGTATAGATAGAGGAGATGGCCAAGGACAGAGCCTTGGGGAACACCAACAGAGAGTGGAAGGGAGGAGGAGGTGGAGTTGGCAAGAGGCACATTGAGAGAGCGGTCAGAGAGGTAGGAGGAGAACCAGTCGAGGATGGAGTCACGGAAGCCAAGGGAGTGAAGTGAATCCAGCAAGAGTGAGTGGTCAACAGTATCGAAAGGCAGCAGAGAGGTCAAGGAGGACAAGAATGGAATAGAGGCAATTAGATTTAGCCACAAGAAGATCATTGGTGATCTTAGCGAGAGCAGTTTCAGTAGAGTGAAGGGGCGAAAGCCAGATTGGAGGGGGTCAAGGGAGAAGCTTGGAAGCAAAAGGAAGGAGTGAGACAGATGGTAGCTAGAAGGGTCAGAGGGGTCAAGAGTGGACTTTTTGAGGATAGAAGATACAGTGGTGTGCTTGAAGGCAGATGGGAAGGAGCCAGTAGAGAGGGAGAGGTTGATGATGTGCAGGAAGGAAGGGGTGACAGTGGGAACAATGGAGGTCAGGACGCAGGAGGGGATGGGGTCAAGGGGTCAAGTGGAAGTGTTGGAGAAGGAGAGCAGGGATGAGATTTCCTCAAGGGAGGTGGGAGGGAAGGAGGACAGGAGAGAAGGAGGGGGATGTCCCTTCCAACTCTAAGATTCTACCATGCCTGCTGCTCTCTCTTCTTCTGCCTGCCCAGAAGTCCCAGACAACCAGAGGAGGTGGCATCTCCCTGACATAAAGGGCTTGAATGGGGGCAGAGGGAGGAAGGGGAGCAACTGAAGGCAGAGCCTGGGCAGTAGGAGGTGCTGGGATCATAAACACTGCAGCTACTTGCTCCTGGGGAGCCAAGACTCTAGGGTCGGGGAAGGGGGTAAGAGCGACTAGCCTGTAGGGGAGCCAAGGCAGAGCTGGGACAGTGGCAGTCACAGCAGGAATAGGAGCTGCAGCACACAAACCTCCCCCAGCCTGGACAGAAGGGAGTGAGTCCAAGTTATTCTGACTGCCCCTACCTCCCGTTACAACCTCCCGACCAGCAGAGGGCAGCACTCACACTACAACCCATTTTTATTGTAACGCAATATGAGGTCTGGCTCCCAAGGACCATGTTCTAACAATGTTGCACCATTCTTGCGTTCTCTCTAAATACGTTATCCTTTGTTTAGGCTCATCTCTGGATCTGTACAAGTGGGGCTTATGTTGGTTACCACACCTATGTCTGACATCTTATTTTCCCCCACCTACAGCCCCCTCCCAGGTTATTTTATCCTATCCACTGCCACCCAACTCACTGCCTTCTCTGATATATACCTGTCCTGCATTTCCTCAGTCTGTAGTCAGGGACCCATATTCATTGGGTTTTCTCTACTGGCCCTAATGGGGAAAACTCAGGGAACATGAGTCCCTGTCTATAGTTCTGACTTGTTACCTACCTGAGGAAGGGCCCTGTGTGATCCCAAAGTTGCATAATCGCCCCAACTATTTATTTATTTTATTTATTTATTACATTTATACCCCACCCCTCCTGAAACAACTACAGTTGTTCCAATAAAAGAGATCACTTGAACTACTTTGTTTCCATCTTCCATGTTTGGGACCAACATGGCAACCCCCCTTCTTTATCTTTACAACACTCCCATCAGCAGCGGAGGGGGCTAGAGTAGGGAAGGAGCCTTACCCAGCGAGGCCACGTTCTCGTAATTCTCCCGTATGACATTGCTGTAAAGGGCTCTTTGCTCTGGGTCCAGCAGGGCCCCCTGCTCCCTGGTGAAATACACGGCTACATCCTTAAAGGTCACCGCCATCTGGAACAGCAAGCCTGGTTCAGGATTTGCTTCTGCCAGCAGCACTTTCCGCTCAGGGCTATGGTTCCCAAAATTGTACTTGACCCCATTGTAAAGCCGAAATAGTCTTGCGAACTCAGACAGCAACACAGACATGCCGAGACGCACACCCTGGTCCTTCCTGGGAAGGGAAAGGAGTGGGGATGGAGAGCTTAGTTCCCAGCAAAGCTCTAACCAAGCCAGGAGGAAGAGAGTGATGTGCTAGCCATCAATGGCGACAATGGATTCAATTTTCCAGCCTGAAAGTACCAAACTGGTTTCTCTGGACAAGCTCAGAGCAACCCTTCCCCCCTGCAGCAGTTCACACACCCTTGATTTTGTTTGTGCATCTGCTTAATGGCTCCTGAACAACCTGTGGAAAGATCTAGGACTTTAAAATTACAGGTTAGAAAACTGCCAGTGTTTGGAGACTCAAACCCTATTTAGGAGCATCAAGATGGAAAGAGAGTTTCCAAGTGTTCGTCTGACAAAGACCACAGCAAATCCAGCCCCTTACAGGCATTTTATCCAGAACCCCTCATTTCATACTGGGATTGGGAGGTTCCTGGAACAGTCACCTGAGGAGGAAAAACCTATAATTCTGCTTAACCTGTAGTAATCTTGTACCTTTTGGAAATACCCTGCCTTACGTAGACAGGCTCTGCTTCGCCTTACATAGATAGACTCCACTATCTAAGATTACTCCTCTGCACGTAGGATGACTTCAAAAGTAAGCCAAATTGTGCAAGAGGCAGCTGGCCTTAAGCCTAGATTGGGAGGCTCTCTTTGTACTAAGACATTCCGCTGTTATCTCAGTACCGGCCTGATCTTAGAAAGTAACTGTTTCTTCTTAATGTAATCACTCTGTGCGTTTGTGTTGCAATCTGCTCCTCTGCGCAGAAGCGACAAGCCATGTAAGGGCTTTCCGCACAAGGATTTCTGTATAAAATATGTACTGCCCTTTCTGGTGTGTGCTCGGGATCTGAGGATCCTGGGGAGCCACAGCGCTGTGCCTCTGCTGAATAAAGAACTCTGCTGTTGAATCTGCTGGCAGCCTCCTCGTCTTACTATCTTACCCACGAAAATCCACGACACACCTCAAAAGGTCAGGCTGCCACTTTCCCCAGGAGTGTAGCTACCACAGGGGGAGGGGGCTCAGATGAACCCCATTGGGCCCTATCTCTAGAGGGAACCTGTCCAAGTGGTCTGAGCGCTGCTAGGAAGTGTTCAAAGTGGACGATATTGATACTGAGATATTTACTGTAATAGCCATTGGTCCACACAATGTTACAGAATAAATATAAACTAAACGATAATACATATGCAATAAACAAAATAATACAGCAATAAAACAAAGAAATTAAATACACATAACTGCAGCCTTCCTAAGTCTAAAAGCAGCTGCACAATACTTAGCCACAATCATGGTTGTATCTGGGTCCACATTGCACAGGAGTTTCACCAGGACCGCCCTTTGCGAACAAGGCCTCATGTTGGCAATCAATGGTTCCAAAAGATTTGAGCAAAGGTTAGAGTAAAACAGACAATCAAAAAACATATGTGTAGCAGGGAGCAGTCCTGCGAGGCTGCTGCCGCTTTAAGAAAGGGGCTGCATGGGCCAGCCAGAGGGCTGAGCACACACAGGGGCATGGCAGTGCCAGACCCATAGCTGGGGATCAGCCTGTGAGGCAAACAGGCTGAGAGACCCTGTGACAGAGTGGGCAGGATACTGGCCCTTTAAGGGTGAGGAAAAGAAGCCTGGCCACGCCCACTCTGCATGTATATAAAGAGAGACAAGGCAAAGTGAAAGGAGTCTCTGTCTGGGAGCTGAAGGGACCGCATCTCCCCGAGAAAGCCTAGTCACGCTATGCTCTCCAGGGTGCCGAAGAGAAGAACTAGGTACTGAGGAGAGGCTGTGCCCAAAAGGGAGCCTTGTGCCTGGGGAAGGCTTGGCCAGAGCCTTGGGCTTGGACGCCTGGCTAGATGGACAAGAGGGGTTGATGTTGTGTTGCTCCTGAGCTTGTGAGAGACTGACCTGGGCCTGCAGGGTGGAGGTGACTGAGCCGGCAGCCCAGGAATTGTGTACAGTGGACACGGAGTCTAATAAAGGACTGTGGACTAATACCCTCAGGACTTTGCCTGGGCTGGGTCCTACAGGAGGGTACCCCCTTCCAGAAAAGAGGGATTCAGCCGAGACTCGGGCTGAATAGCCGTGGCAGCGGAGTAGAGCTAATTCCCTAGAGGCATTCCAGGGCCCCGTGTGGCACTGGGAAGCCCCCTGCTACAATATGCATAGAAGATTCCACGACTTTCTGCACACAAAAGGGGTAAAACTTCAAATTATGGGGAATCTCTGCATATCTCCCTTCCAGCACTGCCGAGGGGATTGCTTCCAATCTTGCTAATGAAAAAGCCAAACTATGGCTCCATACTAACAGTGGGGAGATATAAAAAACTCCACTTGCTACCAAAGGGAATGAATCATACAGGCAAGCAATCTTTTGAGAGGAAATAGCATCATGTAACAGTTGCCCTTCCTGATCTTTAATATGGCTTGTAATAACACTCCACGTTCTTGGAAAATCCATAGATAAAATATATATTTTTGAGAAACCCAGAGCACGTAGCATTTGTTCTATACCTTGTTCCCAAGTATCAAAAGCTGATAAAGAGAACATAGATTGTGACAAGCTCTCGCTGGCACAAAGATTAAGGAGAAGCCAGAACTTCAAAATCACACGCTTTGCTAGGGAAGCCACCAGACAAACACCTGTTTCAGCCCTCAGTTATGCTGCCCGAGTGCCACTTGGAACGTGCAGTAACAGCTCTCAGAAACTTGTTTTGCTGACATTTCAAATTATTCACTAAAGATGGACCCCCATACCGGCACTCCACACAAAAACGAAGGGGAGATGGCTCAGTTGAGCCCTACTGGGCCCCAACTCTAGATGTAATCTTTCCAAGTGGCCTGAGCGCTGCTAGGAAGTGTTCAGAGTGGAGGAGGGGGAACCAGGGACAAAATTACGCCCCCGTTCACACTGAAAGCTTCCTACTGCGGCTCAGGCCACTTGCAATGGGCCCAAGGAAGAAGGAAGTTCTCTGAGGAGGCAAGGATGGAGTGGGAAGGAGCATTGGGCAACAAGGTTAGTCTTAGAATTTGTGGGGCCCAGTGCAATGCTAAAAAGGAAAATTGGGTGCTTATTTGTGAATTTTCCTTCTACAGGAACAGCTCCTGGATGGCCAGCTCAGGACACCAGGAGAGATTCCTTCCACAACCAGCAGGAGGCAAACAGAACTTTTTTTTTTTAAATTAATTTAATTTTTTCCCCATTTTTTTTCTTGCATTAACACAACTTATATCCACTACAATTGTTCATACATGTGGACCGCTTCAGGACATACCAGTTACAGCTTCAGTCCCTTTTCTTTTTGTGTGTGATTTTTTTCTAACTCTCATACTGTGTTATATTTTTGTTAAGAATATTGTTGCCTTTGTTGTGAATGACTTTGATTCTTGCTGTATTAAGTCCCATATATTACTCCACACTGCATAAAATCTCTCTAAATCCTGATGTATTTTGCTTGTATGCGCTCATCGATAATGTATACCAAAGTCTTTGCACTCATTTGCCCATGGATGGTTTTTGCACGGATTACAAACAATTGTATATATTGCTGCCAATCTTAACTGTTGACATGCCAATCTTCTTTCTTTTGTAACTTGTATGTCCGGGAAAATTCCCAATAACACAAACAGGGGTTGAAATGGAACTTCCGCCTGGGCGATTACATTCATATGCTGCCATATTTTTTCCCAAAAGATTCTTATGTGTGGACACAGCCACCAACAATGCATCCACGTTCTCGTCTCTTCACATCCCTGCCAACAGTTCTTAGGGTAATCTTTGGGTGAAAACAGACATGACGCTAACCACCCTTTAACCACCCTTTGTGGTCATTTATGCATGTTGAAGGGCTCCATAGGGCACCAATATAGCCCTGCAACATGCATAAATAACCACCAAGGGTGGTTAAAGGGTGGTTAGTGTCATGTCTGTTTTCACCCTTTGTTCATGGCATGCAATCTTTGCGGGGTTAAATACATTCTATAGGTTGTCTTTATGTGGTTCCTTCACTGTTAATGATCTTGAAGCTGCTTGCATAGCTTCCCACATTTGATAAATCTTTTTTTATCTATTTCCCTTTGTAAATCCTCCGCCCATGCATCTACGTATCCAGCATCAAATAAGTTAAACAAGTTTCGCAATACTTTATATACTCGTAATAGGATAGGCTTCTGTGAGGAGTCTCCATATAACACTTTTTCTAATTCAGTTATTTTTCTTGTATATAACTGTTTATCTTGTCCACGCGCTCTACGTGGGGCTTCCCTTGTTCTTGGCCCGGAGGCTGCAGCTGGTGCAGAATGCGGCGGCTCGTCTTCTTACGGGGACGGGTCGCCGGGAGCATATTACACCGGTGCTCCGAACTCTGCACTGGCTGCCGATAGCGTGCCGGGCCAAGTTCAAGGTCCTAGTGTTGATCTATAAAGCCCTATACGGTCTTGGCCCCTCATACCTTAGGGACCGCCTCGCCTTTCGCGCTCCAGGACGGCTCCTGCGGTCTGCCGGGGGTGCCCTCTTAGAGGTCCCCCGTGTTAAGCGGGGGGCCACGATGGAGAGGGCATTCTCGGTGGTGGGGCCGCGGCTGTGGAACTCCCTTCCGGAGGAAGCTCGCCTGGCCCCAAGCCTTTTAACGTTTCGGCGGAACTGTAAGACCTGGCTGTTTGCCCAGGCCTTTGGGGGAGGGTAGGGAGGGTCTTTTTAATCCCCTACCCCTTTTTTTTCTAAGCCCTGTTTATATTTATATTTTTATATGAAATATATGTTGTTTTTATTGAATTTTAATGTATTTTATTGTTTTAATTATGTTGTGAGCCGCCCCGGGCTGCTTTGCAGGAGGGGCGGGATATAAATGCTTTGAAATAAATAAATATAAATAAAATAAATAAATATATTATTGAATTTACTTTTAATTTTTGCATAGATAAAAAAAACTTGGGTCAGCTCCTGTTTTATTGTATCTAATGTCAACATCTCCTCTCCAACAAACAGGTGAAAAACAAATTTTATCCCTTTTTTTCCCCATATCTTTTTATTTTTATTTTCTGGGATCCCAGCCTTTTTTATCCAATGTCCAAAGATTGGTTTATAGGGAGATTTATCTTTTTGTATTTCAGCCTTTTTAAAACAGTTTTCCTATGTTTGTAATGCTATGTGTATAAATGGATGTTCCTCACCACTTCGTAAGTTTATTTTTAGATCATCTGTAAGCTGACTTTTGAAATGTTGCGTCTTGCAGTATTCTTTTTCTATCTCTAACCAATCTGGGACATTATTATTATGATACCATACTTTAATACCTCGCAGAGCCGAAGACCAATGGTATAGTTTAACGTCTGGCATATTAATACCTCCCGTCTCCTTTTTGAGTGTACAAAATTGATCTTCGTACCCGTGGTTTTTTTCTGTTCCATATTATTCTTGATATTACTTTATTAATTGTTGCAAAATACTCCCATGGTAATTTTATAGGAAATGCAAAGGAAGTGTATAGTAATTTCAGCAATACCATTATCTTAATGAGATTAGTTCTGCCTATCCATGACAACTGAAGATTTTCCATGCTTCTTCCTTATTTTTTATCTCTTCTAACAGGGGTAAAAAATTTGCTTTATAAAGCTGTTTCCAGTTTTTCGTTATATTTATTCCTAAATATTTTAGCCCATATTTTTGTACAGTAAAAGGTGTTGAATTTTGTAAATCTATTTTTGATCATTTTTCGTGATTAAAGATTAACATTTGTGACTTTTCTATATTTACTTTGTATTCCGATACTGTGCCAAAGTGTTCTATAATTTCCAAAAGGTTGGGGACTGACTGCAGCAGATCTGATAAGAAAAGCATCATATCGTCAGTGTACATTGCTATTTTATACTCATTTTAAAAAATGTTAATGCCTTGGAATAACTGCATATCTCTTATTGCTATAGCAAGAGGCTCAATGGCTATGTTGAATAGCAATGGTGACATTGGGCACCCTTGACGGGTGCCCCGCATCAATTTAATATCTCTCGACAATTCTCCATGCATTGTAAGATTTGCTGTTGGTCTCTTGTATATTAATCTAATCCAATCAAGGAAGCGATCGTCCGTTCCCATTCTTTTCATTGTTTCCAAAAAATACTGATGTTCCACCATGTCAAATTCCAAATTGCAGCTGGAATTTTTCCTTGCTTGACATGGTGTATGATGTCTGCTACTTTTCTTATATTGTCGATTCCCAGCCTCCCCAGAAAAAAATCCTGTTTGATCAGATGATATGACGGCTGGTATGACCGTGATTAATATATTGGCTAAGACTTTTGTAAATTTTTTAGCATCAGTATTCATTGGTGATATAGGACGGTATCCACTACATATTTCTAAGTTCTTTTCAGGTTTGGGACAGAGCATTATACTCGCTTCATAAAAAGATCTCGGCATTTCCTGTTGTTGTAAAAAAGAGTTAAACATGAGAAAACCTTATAAAATTCTGATGGGTATCCATCTGGTCCAGCTGCTTTGTTGGCTGGAAGCCTTTTAATTACTTCCTTCACTTCAATCCAGTCCTACTGGTTGGTTAAGAAAGCTTCTTTGCTCACTAGTTAGTTGTGGCAATTTGACTAATTTTAGAAAATTATTGATAGTGTCTTTTGTAGGTCCCCCTGTCTCATATAGTTTTTCATAAAATTGGACAAAGCATTTCTCCTTTTCCTTGCCTTTTAGTATCTCTGACCTGAGGGATACTCTTATATATGGTATCATTATTATTTATTTATTTTTGTAAGCCACGCAAAAGCTTTATCTGCCTTTTCATAATAAAATGCTTTACTGTATCTTAATTTGTTAATCACTGATTCTATTTCAATCAGATTGATTTGACTTTTTAAAATGGCAATGTTTTCTGCATTTATTTTTTGGTTGCTTAGCCAATTGTTTAATTTGTAAATACAATTCACTAGTTAACTCCCCCCCCCCCCCCCNTCCACCACCATAGAGTTATGGTCCGAAAAGGGAATTACCTGGATATATGTTTTCTCGCACTCCTGTATCAGGGCTTGGTTGATCAATATATGATCTATTTTTGAGGATATTTTGTGTGGGTTTGAATAAAAAGAAAAATCTTGTTTAGTTGGGTGAAAGACTCACCATATTTCTATCCAGTCATAGGATTCAATTAATTTGGCTATTTTTTCTTGTTGCTTGTTTAATTTTGTTTTTGTGAACAGATCTAGAGGGGATAGTGGGCTATTGAAGTCTCCACATATTATTGTCGTATCTTCTATTTTATATGCTATTTTTAGTATGGTTTCTGTAAAGAAGGCTACTGTATTATTATTAGGGGCATATAGCGTTGCTATTGTGTATTTTTCCTTATTTATTTGCCCATTTATTATTCTTAAGCCCCCCTTATCTTTAGTGATGCTGTGGACCTGTAAATTTAATGTTTTGAGAACTCCAATTAAAACTCCTGCTTTCTTTTTTTCCCCATTTGAAAAATAAATGTTGTAGTTTTTGTTGGCAAAGCTATGATGATCTTGTTTTAGCAGGTGTGTTTCTTGTATCGCAGAGATAGGTGGGTGGGTCTGATTTATATGTTGCCATACTCTTTTGTATTTAATTGGGTTATTTAACCCGCAGACATTAAAAGAAATTATTTTTAAGCCGTTCTTCTTCTTACATTTTTTTAAGTAGCTGAACGTTCTTCCTTTCTCTTTCTTTACCCTTCTATAACTTTTCCCTTGTGACAGCCCTGCTTGTCCATTGGTCATTCTTTGTTCCCCCCTTCCCTATTTTGTCTATTTTCATTAGTAAACTCAGGGTGATTTCAGACGTTACGAGATCACAGTCAACCACACTCAATCCCGCGGTGGGAACAAAGCACCCTGAACGTCTGTTCGGAGGCCGCCAGATGTTCACCACGGTCAATACCTACACGGGGTCAATTCCAACCACGCTTCTGGAGCTCCCCGCCAGACAATCCCCGAAAGCGTGGTCAAAGAGATTCCCGGCGGGAAACAACAAAAAGTAACGTCTGGACGGCAATCACTGGCCGGGACCAAAGAAAATGATTCCCAGCTGGGGACAAAGCACGCAGCGTCGCTGCCAGGCAACCAGCAACAACACAGGCAACAGAGGGAGATTTAAAGGGCTATCAACAGCAAGGAAACGTGGCAGGATGGAGCGAGAAGGGAGGCGGCGGGAGAGACAGCGAGGGAGGAGGCAGCAGTGGCAGTGGTGGAGGGAGCGGAGGGGGAGGAGGAGGTGGTCGTGCTGCACATGGAGGAGGCGGAGGGAGAACCGCAGCAGCAGCAGCCGGGACAGGCCGCCCTGGGGACATCAGCCAGACCGGGGGAGGAGACGTCCTGGTAAGGGGAACCAAGGGGAGGGGAACAGACGGCACAGGGGCACCAAGGGGGGCATGGGGCCCACCCGGGCACCCGGCAGGGAGGGGGGGAAGGGGGTGGGCCGTGGGAGGAGCAGAACCACACCCAACCATAACCCCCCCCTTCGTCCCGCAGACACGGAAACGGGTCCCGGTGGACAAGCCTCTGGAGGACACCGACCCAACCCAGGCGGAGGAAGAGGCGGCGGAGGAACCACAGGAGAGAAGAGGGAGAAGGCCCTACCACCGAGGGGGCCAGTGGGGGCTGCAGGAGACCCGGGACTTCATCCGGATCTGGGAGACCCTGGAGTACCAGCTGGAGCTTGCCCTCAACCAGCGGAATGAACACGTCTACCAGGACATAGTGAGGGAAATGGAGATGGCGGGGCACCACCGGACTGTGGCACAGTGCCGCTCCAAGGCCAAGGAGCTGAAGAGGGGGTACAAGGCCATCCGGGACAACAATCAGCGGTCCGGACACGGAGCCCAGACCGCCCCCCTCTACGATGCCCTGGACCGAATCTTGCATATGAAGGGGTCCATTGTCGCCCCACGTCTCGTGGGGAGTGCTGTGGTCCAGGGCAGGGAACGGGCCAAGATACCTCCTCCCCTCACCGCCCCACAGGAAGGCACATGCCTCAGGGTCCCAGACCCCCAGGAGGAACGCCCCGGGACCTCCGGCACCAGCAGGCCCCCCCGGACAGCAGCCCTGAGAGCTCCCACCCCCATGCTGGGCAGGCAGAGTCCGAGGTCAGCACCCTCATCACCCTCATCCAGTGGTCCCGGGGGGAACGCTCCGACATGGAGGGGCCGGCTTCGGAGGGATTCGAGACTGACACAGAGGGTAAGCGAGCAGCCGGGAGGGGAGAGGGACCAGGGGCAGAGGGGGGATGCACGGGCCAGGCCCCCCAGACAAGGTGGGCAGGGGGCCCGGGCCCCACCCGGCTACCTGGCCACCCCTACACCAACCACCCCCCCATCATTCACCCACAGGGCACGGGACACCCCGGCACCTAGCCCAGGCGGGCAAGGAGGCCGGCGCCGAGGAGACCAGGCAGCAGGCAGAGGAACCAGGTGAGCCACATGGTCAGGGTGGGGGGAACCCCGGGGGGGGGCTGGGAGGAGGACCCAGGACACACGGAGCCGAGGGGGGGAGGGAAGGGGCTGGGAGACGCCCCCGGGGGGCCCCGGAGCCCCGGGTCCATCCCAGGGTCGGGCAGCCGGGTCGGCAGGCGACTCACCTTTGTTCACCTTACAGGGCAACCCGAACAGCCACGGTCACCCGTGCCCCCGGCACAGCGCATGAGGAAGCACCGGGCACGGGTCCGCCGCCGGAGGGAGGACCAGGCGGAGGACATCATCCGCACCTCGGTGGAACAGGGGGAGAGGATGATAGCGGCCGTGGACCGGATGAAGGCGGCCATAGAGCAGTTCCTGGAGCGGGCGGAGGCAAGGGACCAGAGGCTCCAGGCAGAGGTGCACCTGGAGCGGAGGCGGGAGCGCAGGGAGCACAGCAGGCAGGTGGAAGCGCTCAGGAGGCTGGAGCAGGGCCATCACAGGCATGGTGTGGGAGCACTCGGTTAAGATGGATAAGTCCCATGATATCAGGACCTCCCTGCTCCTGCAGGCGGTCACCATGTGTGCCTATGTGATGGCGGCCGCCCTCCACGGGTGCCCTGCCTGCCCCGGGCCCCATGCCGGGCCCGTCGGCGCCCCCACTCCCTCCCCAACTGCCCCAGCTGCCTCCATGGCCGCAGGGGCCATGCATCTGCCTCCCGGTCTCCCCGGCCCTCCAGAGGGTGCAGCTGCCCAGGGGGGCCCCACGGGCCCACCTCCCCCCAACCGCCGGCCGCCCCCCCGGCCCAGGAGGCAGCCCAGGACACAGTTGGGGACATGGACAGCGGGGCAGGAGATGAGCTCACAGAGCTCCGTGGCGACCACGGGGCGCCTGAGGAGCTGTCCCTGGAAACGTGGGGAGAGGGGGGAAGCGGGACCAGGGGGAGGGCAGTCTGTGAGGGGGGGCACTATTGGGGGTGCGGGCCAGTGGGGGTGGAGGGGGTGGTTAGGGTGCACCTGTACATAGGGAGTGAAATAAATGCTTTGCACACTGTCATATTTATTTTTATTGATTTATATAAACTTTTATGTCTCCTGTGCACGTCTCTGGCAGACAGGTGTGGGGTGGGGGTGGTGGAGCGGGCCGGTCCCCATGTAGGGGCTGGCCCCGGGGTCCCCAGGGGGTACCACGGGGGTGGTAGGGGTAGTGCGCACCCTCACACCCCGATCTCCCGGCTGATACACCTCACCAGGGCGTCCCGAATGCGCTTGGCATAACAGTACAGCGCCTCCACAGGGTTGCAGGTGACCGGGTACACCTTCATCAGCCACCGGGTGAGGGGATAGGCTGGATCACCCAGGATGCAGGGGGGCATTGGTACCCCCTCAATCCAGGCCATCCCCATGTCTGCAAAGTCCCCCCGGAACATCCGGGCATAGAAGGGGGAGATGGTCATGATCCGGGCATCGTGACTGCGCCCGGAGTGGCCCGTGAAGATGTCTATGAACCTTCCCCCAGTGATCCACAACCCCCTGCAGCTGCAGTGAGTGATATCTGTGCCTGTTGACATACTGCGGAGGGGCGGAGAATCTCAACGTGGGTGCTGTCCACGGCGCCCATGCAGTTGGGGAAGCCTCCGGCCGCAAATCCGGCCATCACAGCCCCCTGGACCACCAGCTGAATCGTTCTGTCCAGGAGCACACCCTCCACCACCTCGCAGACATCCCTGATGATACAGGCAACGGTGCTCAGCCCGACACCGAAGCGCTCGGAGACGGACCGGCAGGAGTCGGGCATTGCCAGGGCCCACTCCTCAATGGCCACCCGCTGGATCATGGGGATGGGGGTCTACATGGGGGTGTGCTGGCGCTCCAGCCAGGGCGTGAGGAGCTCCGCGAGCCGCAGCAAGGTGAGCTTGTCCATCCGGACATCCACCTCGGTGGTAAGGATGCGCAGCTGATCCATATGGGCGCGATACCACTTGGTCGCGAGCGCAATGTGCATCCGGCGGCCACCCTGTCCCACTCCATAGTGTTGGCAGCCCCAGGGGTTGGGGGTGGGATATGCCGGCCCAGTACTGGGCTGGGTCAGCTGGTGCCCCGCCCCCAGCTGCCCGGGCCTCCCACTGCGGGGTGGGTGTCCCTGGGCGTGCTGTTGGGTGCACCTGCTGTCCTTGCATGGGGCCTGGCGCATGGTCATCCGGGCGCGCACGGCTGTGTGTTCCCGTTGCAGCTGCATGCCTTCTGCCATCACAACCACCTCTCCCTGTTTGCTACACCGTGTCCTTGGAGGCCTGATTAGCGGTCCTGTCTGGGCGCTTGTGTCCTGCAGCTGTGCCCGGTCCGCATCCCACGCCTCGCTCTGTTGCTATACATTGTTGTGGCCAATGGCCGCCTAGCCTGTCCTTGGGACCCCTTGGAGCCCCCCCCCCCAGCCCTGCGGGGACCGTGTGCCCCCATCCGTGGTGTTATTCTTCCTGTCTAGCTGGACCATGGCTGGTTGTGCTTCCACTGGGCTCCCGCTACCGGACTCCAGCTTCCCGGACCCCATGGGGCCCCCCCATAGCTGGACCTTCCGCAAGACCATGGCCCTGTGTGACCTGTGGCATAACCCGGCTGTGCAGTTGCTCCTGGGCTGCCCGGACAGTCAGTCGGGTGCTTATGCGAGCCTGAGCTCTGGGCTTCGCTACTTCGGCTATGAGGCGAGCACCCGGGATTGCCGCCTGCATTCAGAGACGCTGGGACTGGTTCACTTTCTGGATGGGCGCATCCCGGAGATGAGGTGGTCCCATGTGGCCTGGTCTGTGGCTGAGACCGTGTCTGCGCTGTCTGTGTGCAGCCTGGCCGCCTACACGCTGTGCCTTGTGGAGGGGTGCCCTGCCTTGGCCGTATCCTACTTTGGCTGTGTTCACGGGGTCCGTGGATACCAGTGCTCTCATGGGGCGGTGTATCACCGGCTGTTGGAGCTGGGACAGCTTCCGTGGCGCCCTGCAGCTGACTGCTGTGTGTCCGAGCCTACCGCGGCGGAGCTGTCGGGTGTGTGGTCCCGTTCGGATGTGCAGTTGGGGCTGTCCATGCAGGATCCCTTCGAGGCCTTCTACCTGATCGCCCACCACATGTCCTTGTTGGGGTACCGCCGGGGCATGATCCATTGGCCCCACCTAGTTCACCGGGCAGGGCACCCG
Organism: Sphenodon punctatus; assembly: GCA_003113815.1. Lineage (NCBI taxonomy): Eukaryota > Metazoa > Chordata > Lepidosauria > Sphenodontia > Sphenodontidae > Sphenodon > Sphenodon punctatus. The sequence continues at coordinate 722,194 of QEPC01011446.1, forward strand.
GCCCCTGGCCCCTTTGTGGATCCTAGCAGTTGGCTGTGAGTCCCGGTGTGCCTCCCGGCCCCTGGTTACCTGCCCCCGTGTGGGACCCCGCCCCCGTCCGGGGGCTGGGTTCCACTTGCGGCTCCCTCCTTCCTGTCCCTGCCGTGCTGCTGGGCTGTCTGCTTCCCGGGATGCTGATACCCCTGCCTGTGGGGCCAGGCCCTCTCCGGCGGTCCGCCCCACCGTCTGCCTCTGCACCCAGTGTTCCCCTCCGTGATTGCCTTCTCTGGGGCTTGTGTCTGGCTCTCTGCACTGCCTCACCGCCTCGCCTGGGTCCGGCTGACTGTCCTCGCCTGCCAGCGCCCCCTCCTGCGGCCCCAGCCCCCCCCCTTGGGTGCCTGTGTGACCTCGGGGTTGTGGGGCCCCCGGACTGCCCCTCCCGGCTTCCTCCGGGGTGTGTGTGTGTGACTTTGGACCTGCTGCACTGCACTGGCTCTCCTGGCTGCCCTCCCTCGCCTGGGTGTGATGTCTGGTTGTGCCTCCTGGCCCGTTCCCGGCCCGTTCCCTGTTCCACGTGGACACCCACTGTGCCTTGGGCCCGTGCTCCTGGGCCCCCCCCTTCCTGGAATGCAAGCGTTGCTGTGGGGGTGCCAGTGCGGACTGTTCTGCTGTGGGGGTTTTGGTTGCCGTTGCCTGTGTCCTGCCCTGCCCCTGTGCCGTTTCCCTCCCTCTCCCCTGTTCCGCCCCCCTGGTTGTTGTCTCTTCCTTTGATGTGTAAGGCCTTCAGGGAGCACAGGTGCTTCTGGGACCATGTGAAGAGCTTCAATGCCTCTCTGTGAAAGTAGGAGCTTGTGTTGTGAGCTAGCCCGTATGAGCAGATTGTCCAGGTAAGGGTACAGATGTATCCCCCCTTCCTGAGATTTGCAACCAGAGGAACTAGGATCTTGGTGAAGGTCCTCGAAGCAGATGACAGACCGAAAGGCAGGGCTTTGTAATAGTAGCGGGACTGGTGGTAACAGAATCTGAGCCACCTCCTGTGGGGTTGCCAGATTGGCACATGAGGATAAGCTTCCTTCAGATCAATCGATCCCATCCAGTTCCCCTTCCTCAGCATTTGACAAATGGATGAAACCGTTTCCATTTTGAATTTTTGCGCCCTGACTACCGTTTAGAGACTTCAGATCTAGGACTGTCCTCCATGATCCTAGCTTTTTGGGTACCAAAAAGATGATTGAGTAGAGGCCTAGGCCTAGCTGTTCTGTGGGAACTGGTTCTATGGCCTGGATGTGTAACAACCTTTGAATCTCAGAGACCAAGGCTAGGTGTTTTCCTGGTTTGGCTTGGGGTGGTGGTGGTGGATTATAAACCTTCCCCTGGGGTGAGCTGCAAACTCTATGTGATAGTCTTGTGATACACATTCTAGCACCCATAGGTCTGAAATGGATTTTTCCCAGAGTTCTGAGAAAAGCTGTATCCTGCCCCCTACCTCTGAAGATTCTGGATAGTCATGAGTCCTGCTTTGGTTGGCCCGAAGCAGGACCTCTCGGTTTCTGTTTGTCAAACCTGGCTGGTCCGTTGCCCCTATTACGGAAATTGAAATTACTGTCTCCCTGTCTAGGCTGGGGCTGGAAACTCCTGAACCCCCCGAAGTTACCTCTGGGCTTATATGTTGAGCCTTGAAAAAATCTCTTTTCAGCTCCCACCTGTTGGAGGGACTTGGGCTTATTTTGTCATTAGCATCTGCTAGCGCCTTATCTAGGCACACTCCAAATAGCTTCAGGCCCTCGTAGGGTGCTGATACTAACAGATTTTTGGCAGTGATGTCCCCCTGCCAGGACCTGAGCCACAGTCTTCTTTCTTCTTGCAGAGACTGCGCTTGCCACTGATCAAGCAGACCATCCCATGGTGTCCATGGTAGAGTCCACCAAGAATGCTGTCGCCAACATGATGCGGGCTGATAGGACCGGGGACCTCCTGTCAGAGATCCCCGGATCTTGAGCCTCCTGCATCCAGGAGAGCAGGGCTCACGCTACATAAGTGGAGGTGATGTTGACCTTCAAAGCCGAGGCCGAGGCCTCTAAGCCTCTCCTAAGGGCAGAGTCTATAGCCCCATCTGTGCGGTCTTTCGGGTAACAATCCCCTTCTGTGGGGAACACGGTCTGTCTGGCTAGGGAGACAGCTGCCGCATCTA